>LR738712.1:467698211-467720586 GCA_902687465.1 Secale cereale | reverse complement strand
GGGGGGGCGGAGCGCTGCTCTCTTTCAGCTTTGGGAAGAAGGGGAGCGGCGGAGGCTTTTGAGGTTGGAGCAGCAACGGGCGGATGGGCGAACTGCCCCTGTTTCCCCTGCTTATAAGGAAGAAGGGGGCGGACGTTCCGCCTTTCCGAATAAAGAAACCGCCCACGATCTCTCCCACGACGCCGCAATCAACGCGTGCCGTTCAGGGAGGGCGCGGTGGATACGGAGAAAGATACGGCGTAACCCAGGCCGCGCGTGCCCGTGCACTGATTTGGGCCTGGCCCAACAGCGCTCGGCACCGTGTATGGCCCAGGCCCGGGGGCTCCTGTCGGTGTACTAGAGTAGGGGTACCCTATTATCCCGAACTTGTGCACGGGCAGTCGCAGCGCCCCGCGGCAAGGCTTGCCGGGTGACCGCCAAGGTCCTCTGTGGTTCCTTTGGAGCCATTCAAGAAC
This sequence comes from Secale cereale, assembly GCA_902687465.1. Taxonomy (NCBI): domain Eukaryota; kingdom Viridiplantae; phylum Streptophyta; class Magnoliopsida; order Poales; family Poaceae; genus Secale; species Secale cereale. The sequence goes on along the minus strand of LR738712.1, from coordinate 467,720,131 downwards.
AAAGTATTCAAGCCAAGGGGACAAGGCCCCGGCAAGAGGAGCTTGCCGGGAAGGCCAACCAAAGCATCTCGAGGAACTTGCTGCGACGCGCCACGCGTCCCGGCAAGGCCCGGTGAGCGACAAGCTCCCGGGCGCGACAAGACAACGACCGCGGCAAGGCGCTTGCCGCGGCAAGCTACCACTCTGTACCCACGCTCCAGGACATCCGCCAACGTGTCGCTCTAGGACCCTTCCAGGCGTACGTGGCGGGAGGCTGTGCAGCTAGCGGTACGCGGTGGCAAAGCGGTGCTGACAAGGTTGCCGTCGTGGCGAACGGTGGCGTCCCTGACGGCCCCTTTTTGCACTGTTTGGGCGACGCCGATGGGAATTTAATGCCCTTGTCCCCTGCCGTCAGGGTTAGGTATGATACACTGTACAGGTAGTTGTACCAACTACAACACCTTTCCATTTTTACCCTCATCTGCGTTGCCACCTGTCGGTGACCCCTTGAGCATATAAAAGGAGGCCCATGCACAACGTAGGGGGGGGGGGTTCAAAACAGAAGAACACTCACGCTCGGTCTCGTTAGCTGCTGGTGTGTACTGTAGCACTCAGCGCTCCCGAGCAAGAACTCAATACAAACCACAAAGCAGGAGTAGGGTTTTACGCATCCGTGCGGCCCGAACCTGGGTAAACTGCTCGTGTGCTTTGCCTCGATCTGCTCTTCGCGCGACCTCCGCCCCCGCCAAACCGAAAGGGGCTCGGTCCGCCGGTCCCATAGGTGTTCGCGGATCAGTTTCCCCCACAGGAGGTATACTTTTCCCACCAATGAGAATGACTAAGGTTCCCAACACTTTCCATGCTAGATATATCATAGGCGGTTCCCAAACAGAAAATAAAGTTTATTCCTTTTCCACCAAACTTTCACAAGCCATGGCTAGCCGAATCCACGGTTGCCTTCCATACAAACACTTTCCAAGGAATTTATTATTTGAGAACATAAAGTAATTTTTTTTCATTTCGGGACCGGGCATCCCTAATACCTTTGCCGTACTCTCGTGTGATGACAAGTGAATAAACACTCATTGTGAGAATAACACATCTATCATGGAAAATACTGGCCACCCTCACCGCCTCGCGAGCGGTACGGTCACACAAAAGGGAAATTTATTTTGAAAATTAGAGATGGCACATACAAATTTGCTTAGAACGGCAAGGAAATACCGCATATAGGTAGGTATGGTGGACTCATGTGGCAAAACCGGGATAAAATATTTTGGATGCACAAGTAGAGATCATACTTAGTGCAAAATGAAGGCTAACAAAAGATTGGGAAGCAACCAACCGTGAAACAAATATCTCGTAAGCGAATATTGAGCATAAATAACACCGAATAATGCACCACAAGTAGGATATAATTTCATTGCATAATTATTGACTTTTGTGCTTGCATAGGGAATCACAAACTTTAACACTAGTATTCTTACTAGAGCACAATTACTCATCAACATGACTCACATATCATATCATCACTAGTGTTTGGGGCGCCACCATGTGGCGCCGCTTAAGAGGAAGCTGTGCGCATGTTTTTATTTTCTTTTAAAATACATCGAGTCCTCGCCTCCGTCTAAAAAAACATCTAAAAAAATCCTCACCTTCATCTAACAAAAAAAAATTACCGCCGTAGCCTACCAGTGCCACTTCACATAACCTTCCATTTAAAAAATACCAGAGGTCCTCACCTCCATCTAAAAAATGCATTTAAAAATTAATCCACACCTTTATTTACAAAAATCAAAAGATTTTTCACTGCGGCCAACCAGCTTGCGCCACATGGCATAGCTGGTTGGCCGCCCTTTATGCGTAGCTTAATGGTTTTAATGTCTCAAAACTATTACAAGGAATCAAGTTTATTTTTTCCAATGATCTTCATGAAAGTTTTTATTATATCCTTCTTGGATATGTATCACTTTGTGACTAAGTATCATGTGTTGCTTTTGATAAGCTCAAACAAATATAAGTTAAGATCATGAGCATATATTTTTTCATTCTCTCAAAATAATATAAGTGAAGCAAGAGAGAATTTCTTTAAAATTTACTAACTCGCAAATAAATCTAAGTGAAGCAAGAGAGTGTTTCTTCAAAAATACTAAGCACATTGTGCTCAAAAAGATATAAGTGAAGCACTAGAGCAAGTCCTAGCTCATAAAAATTTAAGTGAAGCAAAGAGAGCTATTCTAACAAGTCATGGCATAATTTTGGCTCTCTCAAATAGGTGTGTACATCAAGGATTGATGACTTAAAAAGAAAAATAAAACAAGCAAAGACTCATATTATACAAGGCGCTCCAAGCAAAACACATATCATGTGACGAATAAAAATATAGTTTCGAGTGAAATAGCGATAGTTGTTGGAAGAAAGCGGGGATGCCACTCGGGGGCATCCCCAAGCTTAGTTGGTTGCTCATTTTTTGATTAATAGCTTGGGATGCCGGGGCATCCCCAAGCTTAGACACTTACATCCTTCCTTCATCCATCGTAGGATAACCCAAAACTTGAAAACTTCAATCACACCAAACTTCAACAAAACCTTCGTGAGATCTCTTGGTGTAAGAAAGCAAACGACTACTATAAGTATTGTATCAAACCAATTCATATTTTGTTTTTGTATTATATCTACTGTATTCCAACTTTTCTATGGCAAAAACTCAAGAAAGAAAACCATAGAGCCATCAAAATAAGCACACAACACAAGGAAAACATAATCTGCCAAAAATAGAACAGTCTATAGTAATCTGGAAGTTTCAAAAACTTCTGGAACTCTAAAAATCTTGAAAAAATCGGGCCACGTGAGAAATTATATATTAATCTTCTGCAAAAAGAATCAACTAAAAAGCACTTTTCCGTTAAAAATGAGAATTTTTCTCATGAGCGCAAAGTTTCTGTCCTTTTCAGCAAGATCAAACAACTATCACCCAAGAAGATCCTATCGGTTGTACTTGGCACAAACACTAATTAAAACACAATCATACCAGTATCATAATTGTGTAAACACTAAAAAAGAGAAAGCAAAAAGCAAAAATAAATGTTATTAATTGGGTTGCCTCCCAACAAGCGCTATCGTTTTACGCCCTTAGCTAGGCATAATTCAAGGATCTAAGTTTTGTCATCTTTATTTTTAATTTCCTTACGGGTATCCTTATCATGGGGTTCTGTAAAGGCTACATAAAACATTTTCCATGGAAACTTTAGCAATCCTTAGTTGGTTTTCATCATAACCCCTTTGATTTCAAGCAACAATCCAAGAGTAATGTTGGTTAAAATTATTGAAAACTTGTTGGATTATATCTAAAACGGGGACTTCTTTCTTAAGGTTCTCATAAAAGATTCTATTATCCCCAAGCAAATATCTTAAAGCATAATCACTATTGTAAAGAATTTCATCTATCACGGGTTATTCACGATTCATACCATAAAAATCAAAGATTTCTCTAGCTTCCCGTATTATGTAATCAAATTCATTCATAAGTACAAGAGTAGCTAACCTTTTGGCTCTAGGATTCTTTATTTCGGGAAGCTCAAAAAACAATCTTTGCAAAGTAGGGTGAGTGCGGATAAATTTACTTTCAAGTTTCAGAACTAGTGCTGAAATAGCATCCGCATAAGATCTAGTAGTTTTAAGTATAGGAGAAGGCTCAAATTTCCAACACAATTGAAAAATTCTTGGATACGTTCTTTTCCCATAAAGTTCCCTCGCCCCAAGATAAAAGTTTTAGCATCCAGATTGCCTGTATGTCCAAATTTAGGAGTAGGCCATCATCTATTGGTGCCATACCGAAATCACTCATGAATGCAAGCAAAGAATAGATCTGACGAGAGAACGGCGAATGAAAAAGATGGCAAATAAAATGGCAAATGTCTTGTGAAGTGGGGGAGATGAAAATGAGAGGCAAATGGCAAATAATGTAAATTGAAAGGAGATGAGATTTGTGATTAAGAACCTGGTATATGTTGAAAGTGCTCCCCGGCAACGGCCCCAGAAATTCCTTTCATTGTCGTTTAAACCTATGTCGGTTTTTCCCCAAAGAGGAAGGGATGATGCAGCACAGCGGCGGTAGGTATTACCCTCAGATGTGAAACCAAGGTTATCGAACCAGTGGGAGAACCAAGCAACACAACGTAAACAACACCTGCGCACAAATAACAACTTCTCGCAACCCAACATGTTAAAGGGGTTGTCAATCCCTTTCGGGTAACGAACGTGAGAGAGATGTAAATATTGATAGATTGATTGATAAATAAGATAAATTACAACAAGGTATTTTTGTATTTTTCGTTTAATAGATCTGAAAATAAAAGCAAAGGCAAATAGATCGCAAAGGCAAATATATGAGAAAGAAGACCCGGGGGACGTAGGTTTCACTCGTGGCTTCTCTCGAGAAAATAGCAAACGATGGATGAACAAGTTACTGTTGGGAAATTGATAGAACTTCAAATAATCATGACGATATCCAGGCAATAATCATTACATAGGCATCACAACCAAGATTAGCAGACCAACTCCTGCCTGCATCTACTACTATCACTCCACACATCGACCGCTATCCAGCATGCATCTAGTGTATTAAGTTCATGGGGGAACAGAGTAATGCATTAAGAACGATGACATGATGTAGACAAGATCCATTTATCTATGGCGTTAGATATGGATCTCGTCATTTTATCCTTAGTGGCAACGATACATACGTGTCGGTTCCCCTTCTGTCACTGGGATCAAGCACCATTAGATCGAACCCACTACCGGGCACCTCTTCCCATTGCAAGATAAAGAGATGAAGTTGGCCAAACAAAACCAAATATCGTAGAAGAAATATGAAGCTATAAGCAATCATGCATATAAGAGATCAAAGGAACTCAAATAACTTTCATGGATATAAATAGATAGATCTAATCATGAACTCCAAGTTCATCGGATCCTAACAAACACATCGCAAAAAGAGTTACATCGTATGGATCTCCAAGAGACCATTGTATTGAGAATCAAAAGAGAGAGGGAGAGAGGAAGCCATCTAGCTACTAACTACAGACCTGTAGGTCTACAAAGAACTACTCACGCATCATCAGAGAGGCACCAATGGAAGTGGTGAACCCCTCTGTGATGGTGTCTAGATTGGGTCTGGTGTTTCTGGACTCTGCGGGGGTTGGATGAATATTTCGTCGACTCCCCTATGTTTTCTAGAATATTGGGGTATTTATAGAGCAAAGAGGCGGTCCAGGGGGCACCCGAGGTGGGCACAACCCACCAGGGTGTGCGTGGGCCTCCTGGCGTGCCCTGGTGGGTTGTCCCCTCCTCGAGACTCCCCCCAGATGCCACCAGGGCCCATAGTGTTCCTTCTGGCCCAGAATAAAATCTCCAAAAAGTTTTGCGGTGTTTAGGCTCCATTTGATATTGATTTCATGCGATGTAAAAAACTTGCAGAAAACAACAACTTGCACTTGGCACTATGTCAATAGGTTAGTACAAAAATGATATAAAATGATTATAAAACATCCAATAATGATAATATAACATCATGGAACAATCAAAAATTATAGATACGTTGGAGACGTATTAGGGTCCTCCTCCGCCTAAGGGTGATCCCGTGTTTGAGCTTAATCCGTTACCCGATACTTTGAAATATGCTTATCTTGATGAAAAGAAGACATGTCCTGTTATTGTTAGTGCTAACCTTTTAGCGCATGAAGAAAATAAACTATTGAAAACTCTGAAGAAGCACCATGCTGCTATTGGATATACTCTGGATGATTTTATGGGCATCAGTCCCACTTTATGCCAACACAAAATTAAGTTGGAGCGTGAAACTAAACCAGTTGTTGATCACCAATGACAATTAAATCCGAAGATGAAAGAGGTGGTAAGAAATGAAATACTAAAACTTCTGGAGGCATGTATTATTTATCCTATTGCTAATAGTCAGTGGGTAAGTCAGGTTCATTGTGTCCCCAAGAAGGGAGGCATTACTGTTGTTCCTAATGATAAAGATGAATTGATCCTGCAAAGAATTCTTACAGGTTATAGAATGGTAATGGATTTTCGCAAATTAAATAATACTACTAAGAAAGATCGTTACCCTCTACCTTTTATGGATCAAATGCTAGAAAGACTATCCAAACCTACACATTTTTGCTTTCTAGATGGTTATTCTAGTTTCTCTCAAATACTTGTGTCAAAAGAGGATCAAGAAAATACCACTTTTACTCGCCCTTTTGGTAGTATTGCTTATAGATGTATGCCTTTTGGTTTATGCAATGCACCTGCTACCTTTCAAAGATGTATGATTGCTATATTCTCTAACTTTTGTGAAAAGATTTTTGAGATTTCATGGATGAATTCTCCATTTACGTAAATTCTTTTGATGATTGCTTAAGTTTTGAGCCACACAACCATGTTAGTAAAAGTTTTGTAATGTCTAGACTCGACTTCGACCAAGGTGTGTGGAAGGGGGATTCCTACACGCAGTCGGCTCTGATACCAACTTGTGACGCCCCCAATTTGACTGTACACTAATCATGCACGCAAATGTGTATGACCAAGATCAGGAAATCACTAGAAGATATCACAACACAACTCTAAAAGTAAAATAAGTCATACAAGCTTCATATTACAAGCCAGGGGCCTCGAGGGCTCGAATACAAGTGCTCGATCATAGACGAGTCAGCGGAAGCAACAAATATCTGAGTATAGACATAAAGTTAAACAAGTTGCCATAAGATGGCTAGGACAAACTGGGATACATATCGAAAGAGGAGCAGGCCTCCTGCTTGGGATCCTCCTAAACTACTCCTGGTTGTCGTCGGCAGACTGCACGTAGTAGTAGGCGCCTCCGGTGTAGTAGGAGTCGTCGTAGGTGGCGTCTGGCTCCTGGGCTCCACCATCTGGTTGCATCATCCGAGAAGAAGGAACAGAAGGGGGAAAAGGGGGAGCAAAGCAACCGTGAATACTCATCCAAAGTACTCGCAAGCAAGGATCTATAATACATATGCAATGGTAAGAAAGATATGTGTAGTATCTATGGATTGAACTGTAGAAAGCGAGAATAAGAGGGGGATAACTAATCTTATCGAAGACTATGCTTCTGGCAGCCTCCATCTTGCAGCAGTAGAAGAGGATAGATGGTAAGTTCACCAAGTAACATCGTATAGCATAATCCTACCCGGCGATCCTCTTCTCGTCACCCTGTGGGAAATCGATCACCGGGATATCTCTGGAACTCATCTAGGTGTGTTTTATTAAGTGTCCGGTTCTAGTTGTCATGAGGTCGAAATACAACTCCGGGTCGTCCTTTTACCGAGGGACACGGCTATTCGAATAGATTAACTTCCCTGAAGGGGTGCACCACATAACCCAGCACGCTAGATCCCATTTGGCCGGACACACTTTCCTGGGTCATGCCAAGCCTCGGAAGATCAACACGTCGTAGCCCTACCTAAGCACAACAGAGAGGTCAGCACACCGGTCGAAGTCCTAAGCGCGCAGGGGTCCGGGCCCATCGCCCATTGCACGCCGACACGTTGCGTACGCGGCCGACGAGCAGACCTAGCAACCTCCATTTCAATGGAAGTTGCGTTACACGGTCCAACCCGACGCCGCGCCGCTCAGTCGCTGACGTCAAGAAGGCTTTGGCTTATACCACGACGTTGAGAGCCCATAACTATTCCCACGTAGCTGGTTAGTGCGTATAGGCCAGAGGCCAGACTCAGATCAAATATCCAAACTCGTTAAGCGTGTTATTTTGAAACAATCGTGGACAACGACCAGGGCCAGGCCCACCTGTCTCCTAGGTGGTCGTGACCTGCCCTGTCGCTCCGCCACAAAGATCCACACAGAGGGCTGTCGAGAAAGTATGTCCTTTCATCCCCCAATCCGTGAATCTACCGCGGGTACTCACTGAGCCAACCCGACTTTAGTCACAACATGTATCAGGTATCATATGTATGTAGTATATACCCGTGATCACACCCAAAGTGATCGTGGCCCGATAGAATAGCAGGGCAGACGGACAATGGTATAGGGCCACTGATGGAATACTAGCATCCTATACTAAGCATTTAGGATTGCAGGTAAAGGTATCAACAGTTGTAGCAACAATGACAGGCTATGCAGCAGAATAGGATTATTCGAAAGCAGTAACATGCTACACTACTCTAATGCAAGCAGTAGAGAGAAGAATAGGTGATATCGGGTTGATCAAGGTGAGGGGGGCTTGCCTGGAAGCTCAGCAGCGAAGGTGGGGTCGTCAACGCCGTAGTCGATTGGGGCAGCAACAACGTCAGTCTCGTAGTCTACCGGAGAGAAGGTGGGGACGAAACAATGAATACATTGCAAACAGATGCATGACGATGCATGACATGACATGTAACGGTGTTAGGTGTGCCCTAACGCAGTACCGGGTAATACTAGCGAAGGGGGAAACATTCGGGAAAGTATTCCCGGTGTTTCGCGTTTTCGGACACACATGCCGAAGGGGGAAAGTTGCATGTTCGCTATGCTAGGGACGTGTAGTTGACGAACGGTTTGCGTATTCAGATTCGTTTCAAAATTCTGAGCAATTTTCATGTAAAAAGTATTTTCATCCGAGTTACGGATTATTTTATATTAATTTTTAAAGTTTTAAATCATTTTCTAAATTATTAATATTAAATTAATTCGAAATTATTAATACTGCATCAGCATGACGTTAGCATGACGTCAGCAGTCAACAGAGGTGTTGACTGGGTCAAGCTCACGTGTGGGTCCCGCATGTCATTGACTGTCTAATTAACTAACAATTTAATTAGGTTAACTAGTGATTAAGTTAAGCTAATGATGATTAATTAAATTAATTAATTAAGCAATTAATTAATTAATGCTTTTATTATATATTTATTTTTAAATTCCTTTTTTTAATCTTAATCTTTTTTATAAACGTTCTGGGCTGGGGCCCCCTTGTCATAGGGCCAGCGTGCCTTAGCGGGCACGGGCGCTAACGGGCGAAGGAGGCGCCCGACCCGGGCGAGGCCAACGGGCGTGGACGGGCCCCGGCTCGATGCCGGAGTGGCAGTGACGAGGCCGCTCCGGTGCGGCCGGTCGCCGGAGGGAGGGGCACGCCAGGGCCGTAGTGGGCGGAGGCGCATGCTCGCCGGGGCAGTGACGGCGCGCGGCCGCGGGACAACGACAGCTGCAGGCGGCGGCGAGTAGCTGGGCAGGGGAGGCAGCCGGTGCGGCACGGGCGATGCAGAGGCAGCAGCTAGCGGCAGGCGAGGTCGATAGCAGGGCGGAGTGGGACCAGTCGGGCGTGCGCTGCGACGGTGAGCGCGAAGAGCGGGACAACACGGGGACAGGGGAGGCGCAACACGACAGGGCGGCGAGCAGGGCGACACAGGGGGAGGTGCTGGCCGGGCACGCGAGAGAAGCCGCCGGCGGTAGGGGATCGGGGGCGCGGTGGCGCGTGAGGTGAGCGTAGGCCGGAGTGGTTCGGGCATGACCGACGCGTGGGCTTGCGGGCGTCGGCACGCCGCGGTGGGCGGCGAAAGGGCCCGGCGACCGCGGGCGAGGCGTGGCCCGAGCGCGGCGGTTACAGCGAAGACGAAATGGCGCGTCGGGGCGAGGCCATGTGTGGGTGTGGCAGTGCTTGCCCGTGGGGAGGACTACGGTTGCGGGGAGAGGAGAAGAGGGTGTGGCCCTCACCGGCGTTGTAGAGGAGAGGGGCGGCGAGGCTCGAAGGAGTCCGTTGAGGGGGAAGATAGGGATGACGACGGAGACGGTCGGCGGTGGCGGTGAGGCGCGGAGGCGACTCCAGCGAGGACGGACCGCGTTGGCGTCGGGCGCCCGGGGCACGGGCTGGCGTCGGGTTCGTTCCCCGATCCAGATCTGGATCGAGGATGGGAATGTGGGGAGCGAGTGGGGTTATGTATGCGGTAGGTTAGGGTTTGACCGAGGGTGGGGGGATAAGGGAGTGCGGGTGAGGCGCAGCTGGGCCGGCCTGGTTGGCCTGGTGGCCAGTGGGCCGTTCGGCCCAGGGGGGGGGTTTCCCCTTCTTTTTATTTTCTGTTTTGCATTTTCTTTTTCTTTTACTTATATTCTTTTTTATGTTTGATTTAGTTTAGAGCATCTAGGCACTTTGTAAAAATAATTTTTCTCCTACATAATTACCAATGCAATATTTTTCACACACCGAACATTTTTGTTTTAATGTTTTGAAACTTTTTTTGCTTGCTCGATTTTGAATTTGAATTCGAATAGTTTCCGAACTAACGCAAGATTAGCAACCGTAATCGAGGTGACGTGGCATCATTAGCAGAGGTTCACTGTAGCTTAACTTTCCGGGCTTTACAATTCTTCTCCACTACACGAAATCTCGTCCCAAGATTTAGGAGGTAGAAGGAAACAGTGCGCGGTATTCTTCGCGCGGACAATCCTCGCGTTCCCAAGTGGCTTCGTCTTCAGAGTGATGCGACCACTGGACTTTGAGGAACTTGATCGCCTTCTGACGTGTGCGGCGTTCAGCTTGGTCGAGAATGCGAAGCGAATGCTCTTTATAGGAGAGGTCTTGTTGCAACTCGAGCACTTCATGATCTAATGCTCGGACTGGGTCCTTGAAGCAGCGACGGAGTTGAGACACATGGAACACATCGTGAACTTGAGAAAGGTTCGGTGGCAGCTCCAGTTGATATGCCACCTTTCCACGCCTTTCAAGAATAGTGGATGGACCAATATAGCGAGGAGCTAACTTGCCCTTGATCTCGAAGCGGTGAGCACCCTTCATTGGTGTAACTCGAAGATAAGCCTTTTCGCCAGGTTGATAGACCATGTCCGGATGATGACGGTCATACTGACTTTTCTGACGTGACTTAGCAGTCTTCAGATTCTCACGAATGACGCGGACTTATTCTTCAGCATGTTGAATAATATCCAGACCGAAGAGTGAACGTTCCCAGTTTCTGACCAGTTCAAAGGGGTTCGGCACTTTCGTCCATATAACACTTCTAAGGGAGCCATCTTCAGACTAGCCTGATAGCTATTATTATAAGAGAACCCAACATACGAAAGATATTCCTCCCATTTCTTGCCGAAGGAAATTACACAAGCTCGAAGCATGTCTAACTTGGTTGACGCATTCAACTTGCCCTTGCGACTGAGGATGGAATGCAGTACTGAAAGACAGATGTGTTCCCATAGCTTCTTGGAAACTTGCCCAGAATCTTGAAGTGAATAAACTGCCATGGTCTGAACTGATAACCAGTGGAATACCGTGAAGTGAAACAATTCTAGACATGTAGAGAGTTGCCAGCTGACAAGCAGTAATCGTTTCTTCGACAGCCAGAAAATGTGCAACTTTAGGAAGCCGATCAATGACGACAAGAATTGCATCATTACCTTTCTGCGATTTGGGAAATCGAGTGACGAAGTCCATTTCAACATGGTCCCATTTCCATTCACGAATAGATATAGGTTGCATGGTTCCAGCAGGCCTTTAATGTTCTGCTTTGATACGACGGCAAACATCACACTCGGCAACATAACGAGCAATTTCTTGCTTCATATTAGACCTCCATAATCTCTAACGAATGTCTTGGTACATCTTGGTACTACCAGGATGAATAGACAGAGGCGTATCATGAGCTTGTTTCATAACCTCCTGAGTCTTGTCCAGGTTTTCCCTCTTACTCGGAACCACTGAGCGGCCTTTGAAGTACAAGGTGCCATCATCAAGAACAGTGAAGAATGAGGGCTTTCCTTTTGCAAGGTAGCGTTTAATCCTCTTGACTTCGTCGTCATAATGTTGAATAGTCTTGATATTGCGCACGAGATCGGGTACGACAGCCAGGGTATTAAGGGAACCTTGGGGAACAACACAAAGATTCATCTTGCGGGACTCTGGAGGAGGGGGAGCGAGTGCTCCAGGAGGAACAATATGGAGGTTCAGCTTTCTGAATTCTTCAACAAGCGAGGGCTGAACCTTGTGGACCTGGAGGTGGTTGCAATATGACTTGCGGCTTAAGGCATCAACCATCACATTGGCCTTGCATGGGGTATATGAAATACCCAAGTCAAAATCTGCTACAGTCTCCATCCATCTCTGCTGACGGAGGTTTAGGTCTGGCTGAGTAAACAGATACTTCAGACTTTGGTGGTCGGTGAAGATCTCGCAATGATTACTGAGAAGGTAATGTAGCCACTGTTTTAAAGCATATATGACAACAGCTAGCTCGAGGTCATGAACTGTGTAGTTTTCTTTCTGAGGGGGCAATTGACGAGAGGCATAAGCAATTACTCTGCACTCTTGCATTAGGACACAGCCTAATCCTTGACGGGAAGCGTCGCAGTAGATGACGAAGTCCTTCTTAGTATCTGGTGGAGCAAGCACTGGGGCATAAGTCAGCTTGTCCTTGAGCACTTGAAAACTTTCCTGGCATTTGTCTGTCCACTCGAACTTGACGCCTTTGTGAAGTAGACTAGTCAGAGGCTTGGCGATCTTGGAGAAGTTCTCGATGAATCGACGATAATAGCTGGCGAGACCGAGAAAACTTCTGACTTGCTTGACATTCTTCGGAGGAGTCCAATCGAGAATGGCCAGAACTCGCTCGGGGTTGACGACAATACCATCCTTGGAGATGACATGCCAGAGATAGGTTACTTCAGGTGTTGGAAATATGCCCTAAAGGCAATAATAAAATGGTTATTATTATATTTCCTTGTACATGATAATTGTCTATTGTTCATGCTTTAATTGTATTATCCGGAAACAATAATGCATGTGTGAATTCATCGACCACAACATGTCCCTAGTGAGCCTCTAGTTGACTAGCTCGTTGATCAATAGATGGTTACGTTTTCCTGACCATGGACATTGGATGTCATTGATAACGTGATCACATCATTAGGAGAATGATGTGATGGACAAGACCCAATCCTAAGCCTAGCACAAGATCGTGTAGTTCGTATGCTAAAGCTTTTCCAATGTAAAGTATCCTTTCCTTGGACCATGAGATTGTGCAACTCCCGGATACCGTAGGAGTGCTTTGGGTGTGCCAAACGTCACAACGTAACCGGGTGGCTATAAAGGTACACTATGGGTATCCCCGAAAGTATCTGTTGGGTTGGCACGAATCGAGACTGGGATTTGTCACTCCGTATGACGGAGAGGTATCTCTGGGCCCACTCGGTAAGACATCATCGTAATGAGCTCAATGTGACTAAGGGGTTGGTCACGGGATGATGTGTTGCGCAAAGAGTAAAGAGACTTGCCGGTAACGAGATTGAACAAGGTATCGGTATACCGACGATTGAATCTCGGGAAAGTACCATACCGATAGACAAAGGGAATCGAATACGTGATTGATTGAATCCTTGACATCGTGGTTCATCCGATGAGATCATCATGGAACATGTGGGAACCAACATGGGTATCCATATCCCGCTGTTGGTTATTTGTCACAGCCCTAGACCAGCCCTTGCCTGTCTTGCTTGGTCTTCATGTGCATCATGTTTAAATTTCCCAGAAACTGGAAATGGGGATGTTCAAACCCTAGCACCAAATGAATTCAACTAGGGTCAAGAATAAAATCATTTCCAATGACCCAAAATTCCTTCATCAATGTTTGATAATTTTGGCAAGGCTTTGAGACCAAACCAAACATAGCGAGCATTTTTGTAGAATATTTTGGGCACTGAATTAAATCATATCTTATTTGCATTTGGGCATTTAAATTTTATATATTATTTTAAATGCTCAAATAATCATAAACTAAAATGTTTACTGTTGGATCTATCCTAAACAATAGCCATGCTTGGTTTCATGATTTTTGGAAATGCCCTGGCATTTTTAATAAAGCCCTAATGTTTACAAAAAAAATAGAAAACATAAAGTATTAATAAGAGAGAGAGAGAGAGAGAGAGAGGAGAATTACCTGACCCAGATCCTGGCAGCCCATCTGGCCGGCCCAGCCCACGAAGGGCAGGGAGGTCCTCTTCCTCCTGCCAGTCGGATGCACGGCGCGTGCCCGACGCGCGCACGGCCACCGCACGCCACCTCCTGCTTCCGCCGCTGCCCGGACGCTTCTCGACGACGCCACACACGACCCCAAGCCCCACCTTCTTGCTTTCGTCCCCGTTCCCCGCCTCTCTCTCCCTCCGCACCTCGCACCCGAGCGTCGCCCTCGCCGCCGTTCGCCGCACGCATAGCCACCATTGCCGCCTCGCCCTTCTAGCATGCCCACGAGCTCCGCTTCGTCCCCCTCTTCCTCCTCGCCGAGCCGCCCGACGCCGGAAGCCCCTGGACGCCGTCTGCACCCCCGTTCCCCTCGGCGGCTGCCGGTGATCCTTGCCGCCTATTCGTCGACTCCGGTGCCTCCCCGAGCCCACTCAGCTGCTCACCGACCCCCCAGTGAGCTCCGCCGTCGTTTTCCCCTACTCACCGAGCTCGTTTACATCTCTAGCCGCGCTAGCCGCCGCACCCGTGAGCTCCCCGCCGCCGGTGCTGCCACCGCCGTCGCTGCAACCACCGGGGCTCAAAAACGAGCTCAGCACTGTGCTCCGCACCCTCACAGGAGTCGAAAACCCCCACCTGCTCGTCCCACGGTGCACCTCATCGCAGTTCTCGAGCACGCCCGAACTCCGACCACCGCACTTCCCCTCGCCGCCATCGTTCTGGTCCTCCCCGGCACGAGCTGATGGCTCCGTTGGATGCGGACGAGGACCAGCATCACGTGAAGCGCCTTCGCCGCTCTTTTGGTCGCCGGAGGCGGATTTCCGACGCCTCCGCCGCGTTCCGCCTCGCCGGCGGCTAGCCGCCGGTCGTTTGGCCTGACTGACCGGGGGTTTGACCTCCCCCGAGTCACTGACAAGTGGGCCCTGGCCCCTGCTAATTTATATCAAGTTTTTGTTAAGCTCAATTAACCCTTCTAACAGTGACATGTGGGCCCTCGCGCCTAATTAGGTTAGTCTAATTTTCCTGTTTAGATTAGTACTAATCCTGTGGACCCCACGTGCTAGTTTTGACTTTGGTCAAGTCAGCATTGACTGGTCCCACCTGTCATGCACACAAACCAGCCCATAGTCACTGACCAGTGGGCCCCACTGGTCAGGTTTGACTGGACCATCCCCTGTTGACTTGCTGATGTCAGCATGACCTAGTGCTGACGCAGTAACTATTTTCTAGGATTTTAAATAAATCAGAAATGATTTATTTATTTCAGAAAATAGCCAAAACTTCTAAAAATCAGAAAATAATCTATAACTCAGATGAAAATAATTTATATATGAAAAATGATCAAAAAAATTCAAGGAATCTGTTTATGGCATTTTCATGCATGTTTGAACAAGTTAAACCTGCTGATCAGGTCAAATCAATTAAATGACAATTAAATAATCACATATGGAGTTTGAATTTGAATCTTAGATTCAAACCAACTTCATTTAACCTGTTGCTAGTTGCATTAGCTCAAATCACAACATAATGCCATGTCATGATCATGCATCATATTGTGCATTGCATTGATTGTGTTTCTTTCTCTGTTGCCGGTGTTGTTCCCTTTCAGTAGACGTGTTCCGACGATGTGATCGATGACACCGATGAAGACCCAATGTTATCTTCAGAAGTGCCAAGCAAGCAAAACCCCATTGAGCATTCCGATACAATCCCACTCTCTCGCTCTTGCTCTCTTTTACTGCATTAGGACAACAACGTCATAACTGTTACCTGCTGCGGTAGTTGAACCCCTTTCCACTGCATGACCTGTCATTGCCACAGTAAATAGTTGAAACCCACTAGTATGAGTAGGAGTTGTTTGAGCCATGTTGTGCCTACTCATTCATGCTTTCTGGTTGTGCATGCTATTGCTTAGAGTTGTGTCAGGTCTGATTCATCGGGGATGAATTGGAATGTGGTGAACATGTCCTACTGTTGAGAGCTAAGTGTGTGAACACGATTTGGTAAAGGTAGCGATGAGAGGCCATGTAGGAGTACATGGTGGGTTGTCTCATTGCAGCCGTCCTCAGGAACTGAGTTCTGTGTTGGTTGGTCCATGAAACAGCTACTACCACATATTGGGATCCTTAATTGACTCTCTTGACTTATTAATCAACATGATCTCTGTCCAGGAGTTGCAATTAGTTTCTGGTGTTTGTAGTTTACTGGAGGTCGTGCGCAGTGCTGACCCTCGGGGTGGGCTGTGACGCGGCAGGTACGTGGCACGGTGTACCGATCACCCGTTTGGTGATGCGGGAACCCTGTACACATCGTTTGGGGCCGTGAGCGACACCCCGGCCAGATCTCCCCTCGGATGGAACCCAAATAGGCGTTAAACCTGGACGAGAGACTTGTGTGGTTAGTCAGGTCATGGCCGACACCCTCGCCAGGCTTCCGCTTGAAGGTTGCCGAGATACATGACGTGTACATGGCGGTAAGTGGCGAGAGCGTGTGTGAAGAAGTACACCCCTGCAGGGTTATATATGATCTATTCGAATAGCCGTGTCCGCGGAGATGGACTTCTGGGTTGCCTTTACAGTTCATAGACAAGTGAAAGTGGATACTCTAAAACACGCAAGATAAGCGTGAGTGCTATGGATGGCCTTCTCATAGGGAGACGGGAGCGGATCCATAGTGGTGTATTGATTGGTGAATATGTGGACTCGTGTGCGCCACCTCAAAAGAGTTACTTGCAGTCGTTGTTTAGGATAGCCACCGAGTCAAAGCTGGCTTGCTGTAGTCAAACTCCACCACCCCTTTGTTGATACTGATGCATATGTAGATAGTTCTGATGTAAGTCTTGCTGAGTACCTTTGTACTCACGTTTGCTTAATTTATGTTTTTGCAGAGAGACTTCAGTCTCGCTAGTGGTTCCGCGTGGACTTCGACGTTTAGCTTGTTACCTCAGCTACGATCTTGTACCCTTGGGAGGGTCTTGCAGATAGTCAGGCTTCTCAGCCTTTTTCATTTATAGTTGTCTGTACTCAGACATGTTATGCTTCCGTTGCCTGTATGCTCTGTATGTTGGGTCATGTGACCTCTGTTTGTAATAAATGTTATGATGGCTCTTCTGGGCCTTTATCTATATGAGTTGTTGAGTTATGTTGTGATGACATGTTGTACAACACATACTTGCATGTTATGCATACGTGTAATGTGTATTTCTATGTGTGGGATCCGACACCTAGTTGTTTACCTTTGGTAGCCTATCTTATAGGGAAATGTCTCCTAGTGCTTCCACCAAGCCTTGGTAGCTTGCTACTGCTCCGGAACACTTAGGCTGGCCGGCATGTGTCCTTCTTTGTTCCTGTGTCTGTCCCTTAGGGGAAATGTCAGCGTTGTTCCTTTAAGTCCTTGTAGCTTGGTACGACTTGGGTTCATACGTTGATGACCGACACGTTCATTGCTGGGTCATGTATGCCTGTCTCTGTAATTTAGTGCCACTTTTGGTTTACAACTAGTCATGTAGGCCCGGGTTCTCTGTCATATGGATGCTAGCGACTCTATCATATACGTGTGCCAAAATGCGCAAACGGTCCCGGGCCAGGTAAGGTGGCACCCGTGGGGATACCGTGCGTGAGGCCGCAAAGTGATATGGTGTGTTACAGGCTAGACCCGTGTGACTTAGGATCGGGGTCCTGACAGCTTTGGTATCAGAGCCTGACTGCCTGTAGGATTAGTAAGCCAAACTGGTCGAAGTTGTGTCTAGAAACTCTTTAGTTATGTAAGGGAATTGTTTGTGGAAGGGAACATAAGGCTCTTTTTACTCCTCTACCCTATGACCTTCTGATCTGAGTCACCTTCTTCTTTCTACGGGGATTAAGAAACTAGGATTCTCATTCTATTTATCAGGATCTCGTTATTGTGAATTCAACCCTCAGTTTAGTTTCTACTACTTCTGTGTGTTCAACTGTTGATCTCAGAACCTTGACGTTATGATGTTGAGTGGTTATGCTATCTTTGTGCATGAGTCTCAACAGTATTTTCAAGCATTTACAGCCGTTATGCTCTCCGAGTCATCCCAGGTTTCTGAACAATCTGATGCATTTGCAAATCATTCCTACCTGTTCTTAATGTCCTTTTAGGCCAGATTAACCACACTAGTCGTCGTGTTGAGGTACTCCGTTACCTCGACATATAGGTTGGAGCTATTACTATGACCCTAGGTGTCTTAGAAGATCACCAGTAATCTAGCTATGCTTTATATTCCCAGTGTGATGATTTCGGCCATTATTCTCGAAAGCATCCCGTGAT
Source organism: Secale cereale (assembly GCA_902687465.1). Classification (NCBI taxonomy): domain Eukaryota; kingdom Viridiplantae; phylum Streptophyta; class Magnoliopsida; order Poales; family Poaceae; genus Secale; species Secale cereale. The sequence goes on along the minus strand of LR738712.1, from coordinate 467,701,890 downwards.
GCCATTTAGTTAGTAGGCATTCTACTCCTGGGTTCTTGAACCCAAGACTCACTCCACTTATCTCCTGTTGGTAGTATTTGCTCGTTCCTTTAGGATACTAGTAACCTTGTGATAGTCGTCGAGGTCCGTGGTATATCATTCTTCCAAATACCATGAACCATCCCTGGCAGAAGTTCTCCCAAACCAAAAGATCACAACCAGAGTACTCTTGAGTTGCTCCTTTTTAGTTGCAGTGTGACCCTCGTCTATCAGTTGGTAGTCAGGAGTAGTTGTGCATTCGTGTTCATCGATGCCTTTTACTCTTGTGATCCGTCAATTCATTCTATCTCGGAATGACTAGGAGAAACCAACTCCAGTACCTTATCCCTATCCAGGATTGGGTCAAAGTAGTTGTATTCCGCAGATCAAAATGCCAATCTAGCTTTTGCTCTGCTCTACCTTGGAGTGTCACCCTCTTTTATGTCAAGAATGTCCTGGGAATTGCACAACCTCCTATGAACTCTTGATACAGTGATACTTCTCACCATCATCGTTCATTCCTCGGTCTCCGTGTTGTTGTAACCAGAATACTGACAAGTGAATCGTGATGTGTGAAATCAATACTCCTAGCAACTTTGTTTCTTGGTAGCAAATGGACGATAATCTCATTCTTAGTGTGTTGGTTACCAAATCACCATTCTAAGATCGATCGTGCTACTAGTCCATCTTTCCTGGTGCACTCCTTGACCAATGAGTTAGGATTATTCAATCCCTTGCTTATTTGATCATATCGTCTTGCCCTGAAAAGCAAGATTGTTCTCGGACTTGGCAACATATCGGTGGTTCGTGATTTTCCGAATATCTTCTCGGAAGTATTACCAGGTTGACACCTGACCGCTATGTTGAGTTCGTGATCGAGTTGGTTCTTGTAAACCAGCCATTCCCCAAGAATCTGTGTCGGTTACCCCCTGAGCTAATTGGTTAAGCTAAACAATAACTTGGAGAGTTGGAAAATAAAAGCTTGCCAGCTTAGTTCATTTCAAGGGGTATATTTGCGTGTGTTGAAGATATATGATATCTTCATCAATTGGTCCCTGTGATCAGTTGTTGGACCTATTGTCATATCAAAACTTTGATTTGAGTATGGGCTATCATCAAGTCAAATCAGAACCAACAATGTTCATAATGTTGTCTTACTCGTGGTTGATCCCTCGAGCATACACCATTATATCTTCTGGGTCTGACCAATACTATCACTTGTTCACATAATTATGGAATTCCATCTCCATGGAAACCTGGATGAATTGTTGTTGTGCCCATCAGCAACACTGCTACCTTCTCCATGATTTTGTAGGACATTAAGCTAGTGTTGGAAACTTTGTAAGCATTGCCTTCGTGTCCCGTTCATGAGGTATATGTTGGATGAGAGAAGAGAATTTCCCTAATTCATGTGTAATTGATGTAAGTTGCCACCATGAGTTTCAGAAAGTTGTTTTGCTTCCTGTGGAATCATCCCAAATCAGTCATGCATATGTGCGAAGTATTCTGTGGTTTGGAGACTTGCAACCTTCACTCTATACGTATCCCTAGCACACCAAGCCACTGATTGATTTGTTCAAGAAAATGAAGTCTGTTGTGCTAACCCTAGGTCATGCACATGACTTCGCTATCTTCAATGATGGTTCTCAATCTGAACTCGGTAGCATTTTATTATAAGACTACCATGTGGTCACGTTTGTCTGGGACAACGTGTTCACCGGTACGTAGCAGAACTAGCTCATGTTTTGGAGCTGCTATCGTAGTTCATTCCCGAGAATATCACAACACCGTCTCATCGAATTGTGTTGCAAACTTTCATTTTTCTTTCTAGTCTTGATGAGTCTGGAATATCCTGACACCGACCAGAACTGGATCTCAGGCAGATATGATGGTTGAAGCATTTTCCAAGAACTATAATATTGGTCCCTCGATAACCGGTAAAGTGTATGTCGTGGCCGACACACCCAGCCGGAAGACCTATTGTTGTAGTATCTTGATTAAAGAAGTTGGCCACCTCCCCATAAGGATTTCGTAGGATTTACTCCCTAGTTGTTCCTTATGGATTTTTGTGCTCCTGAAGTCCGACCTTTTACTTGACGTTCTAGGTATCAAACCATTTTAATAAATGGATTGCACTAGCACGTCAAGGAGAACATTAGAAGCGGAGTGCTAAATGTCTCTCGGTCGATCATCTAGATTTTGCCCCTTGACACCGCTAATGTGAAATCTGAGAAAGTGTTATCTTCCTTTGCATCTGTATCGTCCATCGCTATTCATCATGGTCGTATGTTGTGTTGCCAGGATCCTTGACACGGATATTGGTAAAACCTTGATGAATATGGGAATGCTCAAGTTCCTGGGAGCACACACAAGCACTAGGTGTTATCTCTGGCTCTAACCGGGATTGCTCCCAGTGTTCTTGGTTATGCTATAACCTCTCAAAGAGTAGATTTACTCTCTACTATTGGGTTTATTCCCAGTTACCAGAATCATTCCCAGCATTTGCATTTTGTTCCCAGCTTGCACCACCATCGTGCCAATTTTCCATGGGTTACCGTTCTCCGCCACTGCTGTTAGGATTATTTTCAGAAGTGGACTTGCCATGGGTCCCATCCATTTCCGATGATAACCAAAATCATCCCTCGTGTTGTCTTCAACAAGGTAGTCCACATCATCCATTCTGGCCGAGAATGTCATTCTTTCGAACTCCGTCAAACGATCAGATGTGATTTGCCTCCGGCTGGTATAGAGAGTTTCAATGATCTCTATATCAAAAGTAATTCTTTTTTGCCACTTAAGGGAATAGTTCTACGAGTCATCTTCTTTAAGGTGCCCCATCTAGTGACATCGATCACCATCTTCTTAGGTGTGGAATTTTGCCTGCCAAGTGAACCTTCATCATTTATTTCACTCAATCCCCCTGGAGGTGTACTCCGTGTCTCAGCTCAAGAGATGTTTCAACGTCTCACTCCATGAGTTGATCTTGAGTTGCTCGATCTTCAGAAGATCAATTTTGTAGAGTTTCTCTCATCGTCACCATTTTGGACAAAGATCTCGAAAGCAAGGATGCCAGGATCAACATGATGCTAGCAATCAACTTTCATATGAAGGGCACTTGGATCATGAAGATCGTTTTAGTTAGTGTTCCCTCTGATTTCTTACCCTACGCTTGAATCTCGGGACGAGATTCTTGTTTAGTGGGGGTGAGTTGTCACAGCCCTAGACCAGCCCTTGCCTGTCTTGCTTGGTCTTCATGTGCATCATGTTTAAATTTCTCAGAAACTGGAAATGGGGATGTTCAAACCCTAGCACCAAATGAATTCAACTAGGGTCAAGAATAAAATCATTTCCAATGACCCAAAATTCCTTCATCGATGTTTGATAATTTTGGCAAGGCTTTGAGACCAAACCAAAAATAGTGAGCACTTTTGTAGAATATTTTGGGCACTGAATTAAATCATATCTTATTTGCATTTGGGCATTTAAATTTTATATATTATTTCAAATGCTCAAATAATCATAAACTAAAATGTTTACTGTTGGATCTATCCTAAACAGTAGCCATGCTTGGTTTCATGATTTTTGGAAATGCCCTGGCATTTTTAATAAAGCCCTAAAGTTTACAAAAAAAAATAGAAAACAGACAGTATTAATAAGAGAG
>LR738712.1:467687482-467698131 GCA_902687465.1 Secale cereale | reverse complement strand
AGAGAGAGAGGAGAATTACCTGACCCAGATCCTGGCAGCCCATCTGGCCGGCCCAGCCCACGAAGGGCAGGGAGGTCTTCTTCCTCCCGCCAGTCGGACGCACGGCGCGTGCCCGACGCGCGCACGGCCACCGCACGCCACCTCCTGCTTCCGCCGCTGCCCGTGAGCTCCCCGCCGCCGGTGATGTCACCGCCGTCGCTGCAACCACTGGGGCTCAAAAACGAGCTCGGCACCATGCTCCGCACCCTCCCAGGAGTCGAAAACCCCCACCTGCTCGTTCTATGGTGCACCTCATCGCCGTTCTCGAGCACGCCCGAACTCCGACCACCGCACTTCCCCTCGCCGCCGTCGTTCTGGTCCTACCCGGCGCGAGCTGATGGCTCCGTTGGATGTGGACGAGGACCAGCATCACGCGAAGCCCCTCCGCCGCTCTTTTGGTCGCCGGAGGCGGATTTCCGATGCCTCTGCCGCATTCGGCCTCGCCGCCTGCTAGCCGCCGGTCGTTTGGCCTGTCTGACCGGGGGTTTGACCTCCCCCGAGTCGCTGACAAGTGGGCCCTGGCCCCTGCTAATTTAAATCAAGTTTTTGTTAAGCTTAATTAACCCTTCTGACACTGACATGTGGGCCCTCGCGCCTAATTAGGTTAATCTAATTTTCCTGTTTAGATTAGTACTAATCCTGTGGACCCCACGTGCCAGTTTTGACTTTGGTCAAGTCAGCATTGACTGGTCCCACCTGTCATGCACACAAACCAGCCCTTAGTCACTGACCAGTGGGCCCCACTGGTCAGGTTTGACTGGACCAGCCCCTGTTGACTTGCTGATGTCAGCATGACCTAGTGTTGACGCAGTAACTATTTTCTGGGATTTTAAATAAATTAGAAATGATTTATTTATTTCAGAAAATAACCAAAACTTCTAAAAATCACAGAAAATAATCTATAACTCAGATGAAAATAATTTATATATGAAAAATGATCAGAAAAATTCAAGGAATCTATTTATGGCATTTTCATGTATGTTTGAACAAGTTAAACCTGCTGATCAGGTCAAATCAATTAAATGACAATTAAATAATCACATATGGAGTCTGAATTTGAATATTGGATTCAAACCAACTTCATTTAACCTATTGCTAGTTGCATTAGATCAAATCACAACATAATGCCATGTCATGATCATGCATCATATTGTGCATTGCATTGATTGTGTTTCTTTCTCTGTTGTCAGTGTTGTTCCCTTTCAGTAGACGTGTTCCGACGATGTGATCGATGACACCGATGAAGACCCAATGTTATCTTCAGAAGTGCCAGGCAAGCAAAACCCCATTGAGCATTCCGATACAATCCCACTCTCTCGCTCTTGCTCTCTTTTACTGCATTAGGACAACAACGTCTAACTGTTACCTACTGCGGTAGTTGAACCCCTTTCCACTGCATGACCTGTCATTGCCACAGTAAATAGTTGAAACCCATAAGTATGAGTAGCAGTTGTTTGAGCCATGTTGTGCCTACTCATTCATGCTTTCTGGTTATGCCTGCTATTTCTTAGAGTTGTGTCAGGTTTGATTCATCGGGGATGAATTGGAATGTGGTGAACATGTCCTACTGTTGAGAGCTAAGTGTGTGAACACGATTTGGTAAAGGTAGCGATGAGAGGCCATGTAGGAGTACATGGTGGGTTGTCTCATTGCAGCCGTCCTCAGGAACTGAGTTCTGTGTTGGTTGGTCCATGAAACAGCTACTACCACACATTGGGATCCTTAATTGACTCTCTCGACTTATTAATCAACATGATCTCTGTCCAGGAGTTGCAATTAGTTTCTGGTGTTTGTAGTTTACTGGAGGTCGTGCGCAGCGCTGACCCTCGGGGTGGGCTGTGACGCGGCAGGTACGTGGCACGGTGTACCGATCGCCCGTTTGGTGATGCGGGAACCCTGTACACATCGTTTGGGGCCGTGAGCGACACCCCGGCCGGATCTCCCCATGGATGGAACCCAAATAGGCGATAAACCTGGACGAGAGACTTGTGTGGTTAGTCAGGTCGTGGTCGACACCCTCGCCAGGCTTCCGCTTGAAGGTTGCCGAGATACATGACGTGTACATGGCGGTAAGTGGCGAGAGCGTGTGTGAAGAAGTACACCCCTGCAGGGTTATATATGATCTATTCGAATAGCCGTGTCCGCGGAGATGGACTTCAGGGTTGCCTTTACAGTTCATAGACAAGTGAAAGTGGATACTCTAAAACACGCAAGATAAGCGTGAGTGCTATGGATGGCCTTCTCGTAGGGAGACGGGAGCGGATCCATAGTGGTGTATTGATTGGTGAATATGTGGACTCGTGTGCGCCACCTCAAAAGAGTTACTTGCAGTCGTAGTTTAGGATAGCCACCGAGTCAAAGCTGGCTTGCTGCAGTCAAACTCCACCACCCGTTTGTTGATACTGATGCATATGTAGATAGTTCTGATGTAAGTCTTGTTGAGTACCTTTGTACTCACGTTTGCTTAATTTATGTTTTTGCGAAGAGACTTCAGTCTCGCTAGTGGTTTCGCGTGGACTTCGACGTTTAGCTTGTTACCTCAGCTACGATCTTGTACCCTTGGGAGGGTCTTGTAGATAGTCAGGCTTCTCAGCCTTTTTCATTTATAGTTGTCTGTACTCAGACATGTTATGCTTCCGTTGCCTGTATGCTCTGTATGTTGGGTCATGTGACCTCTGTTTGTAATAAATGTTATGATGGCTCTTCTGGGCCTTTATCTATATGAGTTGTTGAGTTATGTTGTGATGCCATGTTGTACAACACATACTTGCATGTTATGCGTACGTGTAATGTGTATTGCTATGTGTGGGATCCGACACCTAGTTGTTTACCTTTGGTAGCCTATCTTACAGGGAAATGTCTCCTAGTGCTTCCACCGAGCCTTGGTAGCTTGCTACTGCTCCGGAACACTTAGGCTGGCCGGCATGTGTCCTTCTTCGTTCCTGTGTCTGTCCCTTAGGGGAAATGTCACACGTTGTTCCTCTAAGTCCTTGTAGCTTGGTACGACTTGGGTTCATACGTTGATGACCGACACGTTCGTTGCTGGGTCATGTATGCCTGTCTCTGTAATTTAGTGCCACTTTTGGTTTACAACTAGTCATGTCGGCCCGGTTTCTCTGTCATATGGATGCTAGCGACACTATCATATACGTGTGCCAAAATGCGCAAACGTTCCCGGTCCAGGTAAGGTGGCACCCGTGGGGGTACCGTGCGTGAGGCCGCAAAGTGATATGGTGTGTTACAGGCTAGACCTGTGTGACTTAGGATCGGGGTCCTGACATTATTGGCCGGAGAGATGTCTCGGTCATGTCTGCATGGTTCCCTAACCCATAGGGTCTACACACTTAAGGTTTCATGACGCTAGGGTTATAGGGAATGTAGTATGTGGTTATCGAATGTTGTTCGGAGTCCCGGATGAGATCCCGGACGTCACGAGGAGTTCCGGAATGGTCTGGAGGTAAAGATTTATGTATGGGAAGTCCCGTTTGGGTCACCGGTATTGTGTGCCAAGTGGACCAAGTGAAGGGGGGAACCAGCCTCTGGTGGGCTGGTGCGCCCCCAAGGGCCCAAGGCGCCTAGGGTTTGGGGGAACCCTAAAGGGGGGCGCCCCCATTGCCTTGGGGGGCAAGGCACCCCCTGGCGGCCGCCCCCTCCTCAGATCCAATATGAGGGGGCCGGCCCCCCTCTCCCTGGCCCATATATATGTGGGGGGTGGGAGGGCAACCGCACCCAAGTCCTGGCGCAGCCCTCCCCCTCTCCCTACTACTCCTCCTCTCCCGCGGTGCTTGGCGAAGCCCTGCAGGATTGCCACGCTCCTCCATCACCACCACGCCGTCGTGCTGCTGCTGGACGGAGTCTTCCCCAACCTCTCCCTCTCTCCTTGCTGGATCAAGGCGCGGGAGACGTCACCGGGCTGTACGTGTGTTGAACGCGGAGGCACCGTTGTTCGGTGCTTAGATCGGATTCGGCCGCGATTTGAATCGCTTCGTATACGACTCCATCGACCGCGTTCTTGTAACGCTTCCGCATCGCGATCTTCAAAGGTATGAAGATGCACTCTCCTCTCGTTGCTAGTAGACTCCATAGATAGATCTTGGTGATGCGTAGGATTTTTTTGATAATCTGCAACGATCCCCAACAGTGGTATCAGAGCCAGGTTTATGCGTAGTTATTATGCACGAGTAGAACACAAGTTGTTGTGGGCGTAGATCATGTCAATTTACTTACCGCTAGTAGTCTTATCTTGATTTGGCGGCATCGTGGGATGAAGCGGCCCGGACCGACCTTACACGTACGCTTACGTGAGACAGGTTCCACCGACTAACATGCACTAGTTGCATAAGGTGGCTAGCGGGTGTGTGTCTCTCCCACTTTAGTCGGATCGGATTCGATGAAAAGGGTCCTTATGAAGGGTAAATAGTAATTGGCATATCACGTTGTGGTTTTTGCGTAGGTAGGAAACGTTCTTGCTAGAAACCTATTGCAGCCACGTAAAAACTTGCAACAACAACTAGAGGACGTCTAACTTGTTCTTGCAGCATGTGCCGTGTGATGTGATATGGCCAAAAGGATGTGATGAATGATATATATGTGATGTATGAGATTGATCATGTTCTTGTAATAGCAATCACGACTTGCATGTCGATGAATATGACAACCGACAGCAGCCATAGGAGTTGTCTTATTTTATTGTATGACCTGCGTGTCATTGAAAACGCCATGTAATTACTTTACTTTATTGCTAACCGTTAGCCATAGTAGTAGAAGTAACGTTTGGCGAGACAACTTCATGAAGACACGATGATGGAGATCATGATGATGGAGATCATGGTGTCATGCCGGTGACAATGATGATCATGGAGCCCCGAAGATGAAGATCAAAAGGAGCAAAATGATATTGGCCATATCATGTCACTATTTGATTGCATGTGATGTTTATCATGTTTTACATCTTATTTGTTTAGAACGACGGTAGTAAATAAGATGATCTCTCACTTAAATTTCAAGAATTGTGTTTCCCCTAACTGTGCACCGTTGCTAAGGTTTGTTGTCCCGAAGCACCACGTGATGATCAGATGTGATAGGCTCTAACGTTCGCATACAATGGGTGTAAGCCAGATTTACACACGCAATACACTTAGGGTTGACTTGACGAGCGTAGCATGTACAAACATGGCCTCGAAACACGGAAAACCGAAAGGTCGAACATGAGTCATATAGAAGATACGATCAACATGAAGATGTTCACCGTTGTTGACTAGTCCGTCTCACGTGATGATCGGACACGGCCTAGTCGATTCGGATCATGTATCACTCAGATGACTAGAGAGATGTCTATCTGAGTGGGAGTTCATTAAATTTGTTTAGATGAACTTAATTGTCATGAACATAGTCTAAAATCTTTACAATATGTCTTGTAGATCCAATGGCCCACGCTAATGTTGCCCTCAACTTCAACGCGTTCCTAGAGAAAACCAAGCTCAAAGACGATGGTAGCAACTATACGGATTGGGTCCATAACATGAGGATCATCCTCATAGCTGCCTAGAAAGCATATGTCCTTGAAGCACCGCTAGGTGATGCACCCGTTTTCCCAGCAACTCAAGACGTTATGAATGCCTGGCAGTCGCGTAGTGATGATTACTCCCTGGTTGAGTGCGGCATGCTTTACAGCTTAGAATCGGGGCTCCAAAAGCTTTTTGAGCAGCACGGAGCATATGAGATGTTCCAAGAGCTGAAAATGGTTTTCCAAGCTCATGCCCGAGTCGAGAGATATGAAGTCTCCAACAAGTTCTACAGTTGTAAGATGGAGGAGAATAGTTCTGTCAGCGAACATATACTCAAAATGTCTGGGTTGCACAACCGCTTGTCTCAGCTGGGAATTAATCTCCCAGATGACGTGGTTGTTGACAGAATCCTTCAGTCGCTCCCACCTAGCTACAAGAGCTTTGTGATGAACTTCAATATGCAAGGGATGGAGAAGTCCATTCCTGAGGTGTATTCAATGTTGAAATCAGCGGAGGTGGAGATCAAGAAAGAACATCAAGTGTTGATGGTGAATAAAACCACTAAGTTCAAGAAAGGCAAGGGTAAGAAGAACTTCAAGAAGGACGACAAAGGAGTTGCCGCGCTCGGTAAGCCAGTTGCCGGGAAGAAGCCAAAGAATGGACCCAAGCCTGAGACTGAGTGCTTTTATTGCAAGGGAACGGGTCACTGGAAGCGGAATTGCCCCAAATACTTAGCAGATAAGAAGGCCGGCAACGTCAAAGGTATATGTGATATACATGTTATTGATGTGTACCTTACCAGCGCTCGTAGTAGCTCCTGGGTATTTGATACCGATGCAGTTGCTCACATTTGTAACTCAAAGCAGGAGCTGTGGAATAAGCGGAGACTGGCTAAGGACGAGGTGACGATGCGCATCGGGAATGGTTCCAAGGTCGATGTGATCGCCGTCGGCACGCTACCTCTGCATCTACCTTTGGGATTAGTTTTAAACCTCAATAATTGTTATTTAGTACCAACTTTGAGCATGAACATTGTATCTGGATCTCGTTTAATGCGAGATGGCTACTCATTTAAATCCGAGAATAATGGTTGTTCTATTTATATGAGAGAAATGTTTATGGTCATGCCCCGCTGGTCAATGGTTTATTCTTAATGAATCTCGAACGTGATGTTACACATATTCATAGTGTGAATGCCAAAAGATGTAAGGTTGATAATGATAGTCCCACATACTTGTGGCACTGCCGCCTTGGTCATATTGGTGTCAAACGTATAAAGAAGCTCCATGCCGATGGACTTTTGGAGTCTCTTGATTATGAATCATTTGACACGTGTGAACCATGCCTCTTGGGCAAGATGACGAAGACTCCGTTCTCCGGAACAATGGAGCGAGGAACCAACTTGTTGGAAATCATACATACTGATGTGTGCGGTCCAATGAGTGTTGAAGCTCGCGGTGGCTATCGTTATGTTCTCACCCTTACTGATGACTTAAGTAGATATGGGTATGTCTACTTGATGAAACACAAGTCTCAGACCTTTGAAAAGTTCAAGGAATTTCAGAATGAGCTCGAGAATCAACGTGACAGAAAAATAAAGTTCTTACGATCAGATCGTGGAGGAGAATATTTGAGTCATGAATTTGGCGCGCACCTAAGGAAATGTGGAATTGTTTCACAATTGACGCCGCCTGGAACACCTCAACGTAATGGTGTGTCCGAACGTCGTAATCGTACTCTGTTGGACATGGTGCGATCTATGATGTCTCTTACCGACTTACCGCTATCATTCTGGGGTTATGCTTTAGAGACTACCGCATTCACTTTAAATAGGGCACCGTCTAAATCCATTGAGACGACACCATATGAACTGTGGTTTGGGAAGAAACCTAAGTTGTCGTTTCTAAAAGTTTGGGGATGTGATGCTTATGTCAAGAAACTTCAACCTCAGAAGCTCGAACCCAAATCAGAAAAATGCGTCTTCATAGGATACCCTAAGAAAACTATTGGGTATACCTTCTACCTCAGATCCGAAGGCAAGATCTTTGTTGCCAAGAATGGATCCTTTCTGGAGAAAGAGTTTCTCTCGAAAGAAGAAAGTGGGAGGAAAGTGGAACTTGACGAGGTGATTGTCACCCCTTCCGAACCGGAAAGTAGCGCAGCGCAGGAAGATGTTTCTGTGGTGCCTGCACCGACCAGAGAGGAAGTTAATGATAATGATCATGAAGCTTCAGATCAAGTTACTGCTGAACTTCGTATGTCCACAAGGACACGTTCCGCACCAGAGTGGTACGACAACCCTGTCCTGGAAATCATGTTGTTAGACAACGGTGAACCTTTGAACTATGAAGAAGCGATGGCGGGCCCGGATTCCAACAAATGGCTTGAAGACATGAAATCCGAGATAGGATCCATGTATGATAACAAAGTATGGACTTTGGTTGACTTGCCCGATGATCGACAAGCCATAGAAAATAAATGGATCTTTAAGAAGAAGACTGACGCGGATGGTAATGTGACCATCTATAAGGCTCGTCTTGTTGCTAAAGGTTATCGACAAGTTCAAGGAATTGACTACGACGAGACTTTCTCTCCCATACCGATGCTGAAGTCCGTCCGAATCATGTTAGCAATTGCCGCATTCTATGATTATGAGATATGGCAAATGGACGTCAAAACGGCATTCCTTAATGGCTCCCTCAAGGAAGAACTGTATATGATGCAGTCGGAAGGTTTTGTCGATCCTAAGAATGCTAACAAGGTATGCAAGCTCCAGCGGTCCATCTATGGGCTGGTGCAAGCATCTCGGAGTTAGAACATTCGCTTTGATCAGGTGATCAAAGCGTTTGGATTTATACAGACTTGGGGAGAAGCCTGTATTTATAAGAAAGTGAGTGGGAGCTCTGTGGAATTTCTCATATTATATGTGGATGACATATTGCTAATGGGAAATGATGTAGAACTCTTGGAAAGCATAAAGGCCTACTTGAATAAGTGTTTTTCAATGAAGGACCTTGGAGAAGCTGCTTACATATTAGGCATCAAGATCTATAGAGATAGATCGAGACGCCTCATTGGTCTTTCACAAAGCACATACCTTGACAAGATATTGAAGAAGTTCAATATGGATCAGTCCAAGAAAGGGTTCTTGCCTGTATTGCAAGGTATGAGATTGAGCACAGCTCAATGCCCAACCTCGGCAGAAGATAGAGAAAAGACGAGTGTCATCCCCTATGTCTCGGCCATAGGTTCTATTATGTATGCCATGCCGTGTACCAGTCCTGATGTGAACCTTGCCATAAGTTTGGTGGGGAGGTACCAAAGTGATACCGGTATGGAGCACTGGACAGCGGTCAAAAACATCCTGAAGTACCTGAAAAGGACTAAGGATATGTTTCTTGTTTATGGAGGTGACGAAGAGCTCGTCGTAAAGGGTTACGTCGATGCTAGCTTCGACACAGACCTGGATGACTCCAAGTCACAAACCGGATACGTGTATATTTTGAATGGTGGGGCAGTCAGCTGGTGCAGTTGCAAGCAAAGCGTCGTGGCGGCATCAACATGTGAAGCGGAGTACATAGCTGCTTCCGAAGCAGCGCAGGAAGGAGTCTGGATGAAGGAGTTCATCACCGACCTAGGAGTTATTCCAAGCGCGTCGGGCCCGATGGCTCTCTTCTGTGACAACAATGGATCTATTGCCATTGCCAAGGAGCCCAGGTTTCACAAGAAGACCAAGCACATCAAGCGCCGTTTCAACTCCATCCAGAATTATATTCAAGATGGGGACATAGATATTTGTAAAGTGCATACAGATCTGAATGTCGCAGATCCATTGACTAAACCTCTTCCACGAGCAAAACATGATCAACACCAGAACTTTATGGGTGTTCGATTCATCACGATGTAACTAGATTATTGACTCTAGTGCAAGTGGGAGACTATTGGAAATATGCCCTAGAGGCAATAATAAAACGGTTATTGTCATATTTCGTTGTTCATGATAATTGTCTATTGTTCATGCTTTAATTGTATTATCCGGAAACAGTAATGCATGTGTGAATTCATAGACCACAACATGTCCCTAGTGAGCCTCTAGTTGACTAGCTCGTTGATCAATAGATGGTTACGGTTTCCTAACCATGGACATTGGATGTCATTGATAACGGGATCACATCATTAGGAGAATGATGTGATGGACAAGACCCAATCCTAAGCCTAACACAAGATCGTGTAGTTTGTATGCTAAAGCTTTTCCAATGTAAAGTATCCTTTCCTTGGACCATGAGATTGTGCAACTCCCGGATACCGTAGGAGTGCTTTGGGTGTGCCAAACGTCACAACGTAACTGGGTGGCTATAAAGGTACACTACGGGTATCCCCGAAAGTATCTGTTGGGTTGGCACGAATCGAGACTGGGATTTGTCACTCCATATGATGGAGAGGTATCTCTGGGCCCACTCGGTAAGACATCATTGTAATGAGCTCAATGTGAATAAGGGGTTGGTCACAGGATGATGTGTTGCGAAACGAGTAAAGAGACTTACCGGTAATGAGATTGAACAAGGTATCGGTATACCGACGATCAAATCTCAGGCAAGTACCATACCGATAGACAAAAGGAATCGAATACGGGATTGATTGAATCCTTGACATGGTGGTTCATACGATGAGATAATCATGGAACATGTGGGAACCAACATGGGTATCCAGATCCCGCGGTTGGTTATTGGCCGAAGAGATGTCTCGGTCATGTCTGCATGGTTCCCGAACCTGTAGGGTCTACACACTTAAGGTTCGTTGACGCAAGGGTTATAGGGAATGTAGTACGTGGTTACGAATGTTGTTCGGAGTCCCGGGTGAGATCCTGGACGTCACGAGGAGTTCCGGAATGGTCCGGAGGTAAAGATTTATATATGGGAAGTCCCGTTTGGGTCACCGGTATTGTACCGGGGCCACCGGAAGGTGTCCGGGGGTTCACCAGGTGGGGCCACCTGCTCGGTTGGCCAAGTGGACCAAGTAAAGGGGGGGACCAGCCCCTGGTGGGCTGGTGCACCCCCAAGGGCCCAAGGCGCCTAGGGTTTGGGGGAACCCTAAAGGGGGGGG
>LR738712.1:467599583-467676769 GCA_902687465.1 Secale cereale | reverse complement strand
AGGCGATATCGGGTTGATCATGGGGGGGGGGGTGCTTGCCTGGAAGCTCGGCAGCGAAGGTGGGGTCGTCAACACCGTAGTCGATCGGGGCAGCAGCAGCGCCGGTCTCGTAGTCTACCGGAGAGAAGAGGGGGAAGAAACAATGAATACAATGCAAACAGATGCATGACATGGCATGTAACGGTGTTAGGTGTGCCATAACGCAGTACCGGGTGATACTAGCGAAGGGGGGGGGGACATCCGGGAAAGTATTCCCGGTGTTTCGCATTTTCGGACAGAAAAGCCGGAGGGGGAAAGTTGCATGTTCGCTATGCTAGGGACGTGTGGTTGACGAACGTTCTATGTATTCAGATTCGTCTCGAAATTCTAAGCAACTTTCATGTACAAAGTATTTTCATCCGAGTTACGGATTATTTTATATTAATTTTTAAAGTTTTAAATCATTTTCTAAATTATTAATATTAAATTAATTCGAAATTATTAATATTGCATCAGCATGACGTCAGCAGTGAACAGAGGTGTTGACTGGGTCAAGCTGACGTGTGGGTCATGCATGTCATTGACTGTCTAATTAACTAACAGTTTAATTAGGTTAACTAGTGATTAAGTTAAGGTAATGATGATTAATTAAATTAATTAAGTAATTAACTAGCAAAAGAGCCCGTGCGTTGCAACGGGAGAAAAAAACACAACACACACTCTTAACCAAACAACCATCACTTAAGACCACAATAGGTCCATCTCCTTTATTTTAGCGATGCATCATATTTGTGTCGCCGCTTATCCTTCTTCTCACCCTCGCCGGCGGTGGCCTTAGTGTTCACACAAACCAAAACGTGTTTGCATGTGGTTAATCCTAAGACGTCTCTCTCTCCCTCTCGCTCTCTCTCTCTCTCGCTTTCTCTCACATTCACGATGAGAAATCTGTTGTTTTCCCGTGCAAAGTATTCAGAGGTATGCATGTGTAGTTTCTCAATGTTTTCTTTTCCCTATATGATTATAGTGGGTGTTTATTTGCAATTCGGATCACCGCCTGTACGACAGAAAAATGGACCGTGCGCTATAGTTATAAGTTTGCTTCCAAAACAATATTTTAAAAATATTGAACAGGTAAAATTAACATCATATTCAGATTTCACACATTTTTCTAATCAAATTTCATATATAACATGTTAAAATCGGAGTTATGGTTTAAAAGATACGTATAATTTAGAAAACCATTTGTTTGAATTAAATATCTTCCAAAATAATATTTATAAATACTTAACATGTTGAAATAATCTTATATTCATATTCTACATATTTTTCTAATCAAATTTCGTATATAATGTGTTTAAATCGGAGTTACGGTTTAAAAGATATGGATGATTTGGAAAAGCATTTGTTTGACTTAAATTTGACCCGCGGATGGAATACCTAAAAAGTCAGTTTTTTTTTTTGAAAATCTGTAAAATAACGGTTCGGTGTGACTTAAATCTGGACTATGGGTTGATTTCATGAAAACGCAGGGGCTTCTTTGAAAAATGATGCGACGGACGGGAAGAAACCCACCGTGCTTTATTATTAGGTAGAGATTAATTAATAATTTTCTTATTTATTTATTTATTTTTAAATTCCTTTTTTAAATCCTAATCTTTTTTTATAAACATTCTGGGCTGGGGCCCCGTTGTCATAGGGCCAGCGTGCCTTAGCGGGCACGGGCACGAACGCCCGACCTGGGCGAGGCCAACAGGCGTGGACGGGCACCGGCGCGGCACCAGAGTGGTAGTGGCGAGGCCGCTCCGATGCGACCAGTCGCCAAAGGGAGGGGCACGCCGAGGCCGTAGTGGGCGGAGGCGCGGGCTCGCCGGTGCGGTGACGACGCGCGGCCGCGGGACAGCAGCAGGTGCAGGCGGCGGCGAGTAGCTGGGCAGGGGAGGCAGACGGTGCGGCATGGGCGATGCAGAGGCAGCTGCTAGCGGCAGGCGAGGTCGACGGCAGGGCGGAGTGGGACAAGGCGGGCAGGCGCCGTGACGGTGAGCGCGAGGAGCGGGACGGCGCGACACGACGGGGCGGCGAGCAGGGCGACACAGGAGGAGGTGCTGGACGGGCGCGCGAGAGAAGCCGCCGGTGGTAGGTGATCGGGGGCATGGCGGCGCGGGAGGTGAGCGTAGGCCGGAGCGGTTCGGGCGTTGGCATGCCGCGGTGAGCGGCGAATGGGCGCGGCAACCACGGGCGGGGCGTGGCCCGAGCGCGGCGGTTACGGCGAAGAAGTATGGCGCGTCGGGGCGAGGCCATGTGCGGGTGTGGTAGTGCTTGCGCGCGGGGTGGACGACGGTTGCAGGGAGAGGAGAAGAGGGTGTGGCCTTCACTGGCGTTGCAGAGGAGAGGGGTCGGCGAGGCTCGAAGGAGTCCGTCGAGGGGGAAGACGGGGACGACGACGGAGACAGTCGGCGGTGGCGGTGAGGCGCAGAGGCGACTCCGACGAGGACGGACGACGTTGGCATCGGGCGCCCGTTGCGCGGGCTGGCATCGGGTTCGTTCCCCCGATCCAGATCTGGATCGAGGATGGGAACGTGGGGAGCGAGTGATTTTATGTATGCGGTAGGTTAGGGTTTGACCGAGGGTGGGGGATAAGGGAGTGGGGGGTGGGGCGCAGCTGGGCCGGCCTGGTTGGCCCGGTGGCCAGCTGGGCCGTTCGGCCCAGAGAGGGGGGGCTTTTCCCCTTCTTTTTATTTTCTCTTTTGCATTTTCTTTTTCTTTTTCTTATATTCTTTTTTTGTTTTATTTAGTTTAGAGCATCTAGGCACCTTGTAAAAATAAGTTCATGGACCGCTATCTACTACTATTACTCCACACATCGACCGCTATCTAGCATGCATCTAGTGTATTAAGTTCATGGAGAAACAGAGTAATGCATTAAGAACCATAACATGATGTAGACAAGATCCGTTTATCTATGGCGTTAGATATGGATCTCATCGTTTTATCCTTAGTGGCAACGATACATACGTGTCGGTTCCCCTTCTGTCACTGGGACCAAGTACCGTAAGATCGAACCCACTACCGGGCACCTCTTCCCATTGCAATAAAGAGTTACATCATATGTATCTCCAAGAGACCATTGTATTGAGAATCAAAAGAGAGAAAGGAAGCCATCTTGCTACTAACTACGGACCCCTAGGTCTACAAAGAACTTGTCACGCATCATCGGAGAGGCACCAATGGAAGTGGTGAACCCTCTCGTGATGGTTTCTAGATTGGATCTAGTGTTTCTGGACTCTGTAGCGGTTGGATGAATATTTCGTCGACTCCCCTAGGGTTTCTGGAATATTGGGGTATTTATAGAGCAAAGAGGCGGTCCGGGGGGCACCCAAGGTGGGCACAACCCACCAGGGCACGCCTGGGCCTCCTAGCGTGCCCTGGTGGGGTGTGCCCACCTCGGATGCCCCCTCCTCGGGACTCCCCCCAGGTACCACTAGGGCCCATAGTGTTCCTTCTGGCCCAGAAAAAATCTCCAAAAAGTTTCGCGGTGTTTGGGCTCTGTTTGATATTGATTTCCTGTGATGTAAAACACATGCAGAAAACATCAACTGGCACTTGGCACTATGTCAATAGGTTAGTACCAAAAAATGATATAAAATGATTATAAAACATCCAAGAATGATAATATAACATCATGGAACAATAAAAAAATTATAGATACGTTGGAGACGTATCAGCATCCCCAAGCTTAACTTCTGCTCTTTCTCGAGTAGGTAAGTGATAAAAACATAATTTTTGATGTGGAGTGCTGTTTATCAAGTCATATCATATTGTTTTCTTTATAGCATGGACATTTGGACTTTTATATGCTTCAAAGCAATAATATAGTTTTGACATAATAATTTAGATACTCAAGCATATCAACAAGCAAGCTTGTCTTTCAAAATATCAATGCTAAAATAAGTTATCCCTAGCTCATCATGCTCTATCATTGATCCATTCATGAAACACATTCGCATATTAGTTACATCAATTGCTCAAGTACGATCATAGTGTTTCATAGTTAGTGCTTGTAAGAGAAGATGGAGACTCAAATTCAAAAATAAAAATCGCGTAATTAAAAGAAAGGCCATTCGCAGAGGGAAGTAGGGATTTGTAGAGGTACCAAATCTCAAAGCTTAAATTGAGACATATTTTTTTGGGAGGTATACTTTTCCCACCAACGAGAACGACTTGAGGTTCCCAACACTTTGCATGCTAGATATATCATAGGCGGTTCCCAAACAGAAAATAAAGTTTATTCCTTTTCCACCAAACTTTCACAAGCCATGGCTAGCCGAATCCACGGTTGCCTTCCATACCAACAGTTTCCAAGGAATTTATTATTTGAGAACATAAAGTATTTTTTTTTCATTTCGGGATTGGGCATCCCTAATACCTTTGTCGCACTCTCGTGCAATGACAAGTGAATAAACACTCATTGTGAGAATAACACATCTAGCATGGAAAATGTTGGCCACCCTCACCGTCTCGCGAGCGGTACGGGCACACAAAAGGGAATTTATTTTGAAAATTAGAGATGGCATACAAAATTTCTTAGAACGGCAAGAAAATACCACATATAGGTAGGTATGGTGGACTCATGTGGCAAAACCGGGATAACGATTTTGGATGCACAAGTAGAGATCATACTTAGTGCAAATGAAGGCTAGCAAGAGACTGGGAAGCGACCAACCATGAAACAAATAATCTCGTAAGCGAACATTGAGCATAAATAACACCGAATAATGCACCAGAAGTAGGATATAATTTCATTGCATAATTATTGACTTTCGTGCTTGCATAGGGAATCACAAACTTTAACACTAGTAATCTTACTAGAGCACAATCACTCATCAACATGACTCACATATCATATCATCATGTCTCAAAACTATTACAAGGAATCAAGTTTATTTTGTCCAATGATCTTCATGAAAGTTTTCATTATATCATTCTTGGATATGTATCACTTCGGGACTAATTTTTATGTGTTGCTTTTGATAAGCTCACACAAATATAAGTGAAGATCATGAGCATATTTTTTTCATTCTCTCAAAATAATATAAGTGACGCAAGAGAGAATTTCTTTAAAATTTACTAACTCTCAAATAAATCTAAGTGAAGCAAGAGAGTGTTTCTTCATAAATACTAAGCACACCGTGCTCAAAAAGATATAAGTGAAGCACTATAGCAAGTCTTAGCTCATAAAAATTTAAGTGAAGCAATGAGAGCTATTCTAACAAGTCATGGCATAATTTTGGCTCTCTCAAATAGGTGTGTACATCAAGGATTGATGAATTAAAAAGAAAAATAAAACAAGCAAAGACTCATATCATACAAGACGCCCCAAGCGAAACACATATCATGTGATGAATGAAAATATAGTTTCGAGTGAAATAGCGATAGTTGTTGGAAGAAAGCGGGGATGCCACTCGGGGGCATCCCCATCCTTAGTTGGTTGCTCATTTCTGGATTAATAGCTTGGGGTGCCGGGGCATCCCCAAGCTTAGGCTCTTACATCCTTCCTTCATCCATCGTAGGATATCCCAAAACTTGAAAACTTCAATCACACAAAACTTCAACAAAACCTTCGTGAGATCCATTGGTGTAAGAAAGAAAATCACTACTATAAGTACTGTATCAAACCAATTCATATTTTGTTTTTGTATTATATCTACTGTATTCCAACTTTTCTATGGCAAAAACTCATGAAAGAAAACCACTTAGCCATCAAAATAAGCACACAACACAAAGAAAACATAATCTGTCAAAAACAGAACAGTCTGTAGTAATCTGGAAGTTTCGAAAACTTCTGAAACTCTACAAATCTTGAAAAAAATAGGGCCACATGAGAAATTGTATATTAATCT
This sequence comes from Secale cereale, assembly GCA_902687465.1. Classification (NCBI taxonomy): domain Eukaryota; kingdom Viridiplantae; phylum Streptophyta; class Magnoliopsida; order Poales; family Poaceae; genus Secale; species Secale cereale. The sequence continues at coordinate 467,670,893 of LR738712.1, read as the reverse complement.
TCTGCAAAAAGAATCAACTAAAAAGCACTTTTCTGTTAAAAATGAGAATTTTTCTCATGAGTGCAAAGTTTCTGTTGTTTTCAGCAACATCAAGCAACTATCACCCAAGAAGATCCTATCGGTTCTACTTGGCACAAACACTAATTAAAACACAAAAAACACAATCATACCAGTATCATAATTGTGTTAACACTCGAAAAGAGAAAGCAAAAAGCAAAATGAATGTTATTCATTGGGTTGCCTCCCAACAAGCGCTATCGTTTTACGCCCTTAGCTAGGCATAATTCAAGGATCTAAGTTTTGTCATCTTTATCTTTAATTTCCTTGGGGGTATCCTTATCATAGGGTTTTTTAAAGACAACATAAAACATATTATCCATGGAAACTTTAGCAATCCTTAGTTGGTTTTCATCATAACGCCTTTGATTTCCAGCAACAATCCAAGAGTAATGTTGGTTAACGTTATTGAAAACTTGTTGGATTATATCTAAAACGGGGACTTCTTTCTTAAGGTTCTCATAAAAGATTCTATTATCCCCAAGCAAATGTCTTAAAGCATAATCACTATTGTAAAGAATTTCATCTATCACGGGTTATTCACGATTCATACCATAAAAATCAAAGATTTCTCTAGCTTCCCGTATTATGTAATCAAATTCATTCATAAGGAAAAGAGTAGCTAACTTTTTGTCTCTAGGATTCTTTATTTCGGGAAGCTCAAAAAACAATCTTTGCAAAGTAGGATGAGTGAGGATAAATTTACTTTCAAGTTTCAGAACTAGTGCTAAAATAGCATCAGCATAAGATCTAGTAGTTTTAAGTATAGGAGAAGGCTCAAATTTCCAACACAATTGAAAAATTCTTGGATACGTTCTTTTCCCATAAAGTTCCCTCGCCCCAAGATAAAAGCTTTAGCATCCAGATTGCCTGTATGTCCAATTTTAGGAGTAAGGCCATCATCTGTTGGTGTCATACCGAAATCAGTAATGATTGCAAGCAAAGAATAGATCTGACAAGAGAACGACGAATGAAAAAGATGGCGAATAAAACATCAAATGTTTTGTGAAGTGGGGGAGATGAAAACGAGAGGCAAATGGAAAATAATGTAAATTGCGAGGAGATGAGATTTTTGATTAGGAACCTGGTATATGTTGAAGGTGCTCCCCGGCAATGGCGCCATAAATTCCTTTCGTTGCCGCTTAAAGCTATATCGGGTTTTTCCCAAAGAGGAATGGATGATGCAGCACATCGGCGGTAGGTATTTCCCTCAGATGTGAAACCAAGGTTATTGAACCAGTAGGAGAACCAAGCAACACAACGTAAACAACACCTGCACACAAATAACAATTTCTTGCAACCCAACATGTTAAAGGGGTTGTCAATCCCTTTCCGGTAACGAACGTGAGAGAGATGTAAATATTGATAGATCGGTTGATAAATAAAATAAATTGCAGCAATGTATTTTTGTATTTTTGATTTAATAGATCTGAAAATAAAAAGCAAAGGCAAATAGATCACAAAGGCAAATATATGAGAAAGAAGACCCGGGGGTCGTAGGTTTCACTAGTGGCTTCTCTCGTGAAAATAGCAAACGATGGATGAACAAATTACTGTTGGGCAATTGATAGAACTTCAAATAATCATGACGATATCCAAGCAATGATCATTACATAGGCATCACGTCCAAGATTAGTAGACCGAATCCTGCCTGCATCTACTACTATTACTCCACACATCGACCGCTATCTAGCATGCATCTAGTGTATTAAGTTCATGGGTAAACAGAGTAATGCATTAAGAATGATGACATGATGTAGACACGATGCATTTATCTATGGTGTTAGATATGGATCTCGTCATTTTGTCCATAGTGGCAACAATACATACGTGTCGGTTCCCCTTTTGTCACTGGGATCAAACACCATAAGATCGAACCCACTACCGGGCACCTCTTCCCATTGCAAGATAAAGAGATCAAGTAGGCCAAACAAAACCCAATATTGGAGAAGAAATATGAGGCTATAAGCAATCATGCATATAAGAGATCAAAGAAACTCAAATAACTTTCATGGATATAAATAGATAGATCTGATCATAAACTCCAAGTTCATCAGATCCCAACAAACACATCGCAAAAAGAGTTACATCATATGGATCTCCAAGATACCATTGTATTGAAAATCAAAAGAGAGGGAGAGGAAGCCATCTAGCTACAAACTATGGACCGGTAGGTCTGCAAAGAACTACTCACGCATCATCGGAGAGGCACCAATGGAAGTGGTGAACCCCTCCGTGATGGTGTCTAGATTGGGTCTGGTGTTTCTGGACTCTGTGGCGGCTGGATGAATATTTCACCGACTCCCCTAGGTTTTCTGGAATATTGGGGTATTTATGGAGCAAAGAGGCGGTCCGGGGGCACCCGAGGTGGGCACAACCCACCAGGGCGCGCCTGGGCCTCCTGGCGCGCTCTGGTGGGTTGTCCCCTCCTTGAGACTCCCCCCAGGTACCACCAGGGCCCATAGTGTTCCTTTCGGCCGAGAAAAAATCTCCAAAAAGTTTCGCGGTGTTTGGGCTCCATTTGATACTAATTTTATGCAATGTAAAAAACATGCAGAAAACAACAACTACCACTTGGCACTATTTCAATAGGTTAGTACAAAAAATGATATAAAATGATTATAAAACATCCAAGAATGATAATATAACATCATGGAACAATCAAAAATTATAGATACGTTGGAGACGTATCAGGGTCCTCCTCCGCCTAAGGGTGATCCCATGTTTGAGCTTAAACCGTTACCCGATACTTTGAAATATGCGTATCTTGATGAAAAGAAGATATGTCATGTTATTGTTAGTGCTAACCTTTCAGCGCATGAAGAAAACAAACTATTGAAAACTCTGAAGAAGCACCGTGCTACTATTGGATATAGTCTGGATGATCTTAAGGGCATTAGTCCCACTTTATGCCAACACAAAATTAAGTTGGAGCATGATACTAAACCAGTTGTTGATCACCAACGACGATTAAATCTGAAGATGAAAGAGGTGGTAAGAAATGAAATACTAAAACTTCTGGAGGCAGGTATTATTTATTATATTGCTGATAGTCAGTGGGTAAGTCTTGTTCATTGTGTCCCTAAGAAGGGATGCATTACTGTTGTTCCTAATGATAAGGATGAATTGATCCTGCAAAGAATTGTTACAAGTTATAGAATGGTAATGGATTTTCGCAAATTGAATAATACTACTAAGAAAGATCGTTACCCTCTACCTTTTATTGATCAAATGCTAGAAAGACTATCCGAATATACACATTTTCGCTTTCTAGATGGTTATTCTGGTTTCTCTCAAATACCTGTGTCAAAAAAGGATCAAGAAAATACCACCTTTACTCGCCCTTTCGGTACTTTTGCTTATAGATGTATGCCTTTTGGTTTATGCAATGCACCTGCTACCTTTCAAAGATGTATGGTTTCTATATTCTCTGACTTTTGTGAAAAGACTTTTGAGGTTTCATGGATGATTTCTCCGTTTACGGAAATTCTTTTGATGATTTCTCAAGCAACATTGATTGAGTTTGCAGAGATGTAAAAAAACTAATCTTGTCTTGAATTGGGAGAAGTACGACTTTATGGTTAATGAAGGTATTGTCATGGGGCATAAGATTTATTAAAGAGTTATTGAAGTTGATAAAGCTAAATTAGATGCTATTGAAAATATGCCGTGTCCAAAAGATATCAAAGGTATTGGAAGTTTTCTTGGTCATGCTGGTTCCTATAGGAGGTTTATTAAAGACTTCTCTAAAATCTCTAGGCCTCTCACTAATCTCTTGCAAAAAGATATTTCATTTGTTTTTGATGATGATTGTGTTGAAGCATGTGAAATACTCAAGAAAGCCTTGATTTCTGCACCTATTATTCAACCACCTAATTGTAATTTACCTTTTGAAATTATGTGTGATGCGAGTGATTATGTTGTTGGTGCTGTTCTAGGACAAAGGGTCGATAAAAAATTGAATGTTATTCATTATGCTAGTAAAACTCTAGATAGTGCCCAGAGAAATTATGCTACTACTGAAAAATAATTTTTAGCAGTTGTTTTTGCTTGTGATAAGTTGAGATCTTATATTGTTGATTCTAAAGTAACTGTTCACACCGATCATGCTGCTATTAAATATCTTGTGGAAAAGAAAGATGCTAAACCTAGGCTTTTTAGATGGGTTCTCTTGTTACACGAATTTGATTTACATATTATTGATAGAAAGGGAGGTGAGAACCTCGTTGCAGACAAATTATCTAGGTTAGAGAATGTTCTTGATGACCCACTACCTATTGATGATAGCTTTCCTGATGAACAATTAGTTGTCGTAAATGCTTCTTGTAATGATCCATGGTATGCTGATTATGTTAATTACATTGTTGCTAAATTTATACAACCTAGCTTCACATACCAACAAAAGAAAAAGTTTTTCTATGATTTAATACATTACTTTTGGGATGACCCACACCTTTATAAAGAAGGAGTAGATGGTGTTATTAGATGCTGTGTACCTCAGAATGAATAGGAATAGATTCTACGTAAGTGTCACTCCGAGGCCTATGGAGGACACCATGCTGGAGATAGAACTGCACACAAGGTATTACAATCTGGCTTTTATTGGCCTACTCTCTTCAAAGGTGCCCGTAAGTTTGTCTTGTATTGCGATGAATGTCAGAGAATTGGTAATATTAGTAGACGTCAAGAAATGCATATGAACTATTCACTTGTTATTGAACCATTTGATGTTTGGGGCTTGGATTATATGGGACCTTTTCCCTCCTCTAATGGGTATACACATATTTTAGTGGCTGTTGATTACATTACTAAGTGGGCAGAAGCTATTCCAACTAGTAGTGTTGATTATAACACCTCAATTAAGATGCTTAAAGAAGTTATTTTTCCGAGGTTTAGAGTCCCTAGATTGTGACACGCCGAGATCGGTGCGCCAGGTATCAGCTAGTTATTCGCTGTCGTTGCCATGTCATCTGCTTGCGTGTTGTTTTTTGCCATGTCATTGTCTGCATTGCATCAGCATGTTTTCAAAACTTGCATCCGTCCGTAGTTGCCCCGTCCTTTCCGTTGTCCGTTCTGAGCCCAGACACACTTGCACTCGCCCGCGGCACCTCCGTATATTTATTTTGTCAGTGGCCGGAAAATGTTCTCGGAATGGGATGAAACTTGGCGTGTGGTCTTATTATAGCATAGGTAGACCGCCTGTCAAGTTTCGCCGCGTTCGGAGTTCATTTGATAGCCCAACGGTTAACCACGTTAGCCGCCAGAAGCCTTTTCTCTTTTGGCCCAGCACCCGTCCACAACAGCCCACTAGCCCATCCCAACCACCTGCATGCTCTCGGTTGTTGGATCGTGATCGCGTCGCCGAAAAACACACCTCTTTTGCACTCTCCTAGCTCCCTCTGCCTATAAAAACACCTCCCCCGTCCAAATCTGGAAACCCTAGTCCATTTTTCTTCTTTCTCCACGCACCCACAACTCCTCCGCGTGCCGGACATGTCCGCGACGCAGCCGGACGTGTCCACCCCGCCCAGCCACGTCGTCCGACCAATCCGGGGCTGCCACCTCAGCCGACCGCCGCCCCGGGACGAATTCGCGGCCGCTACGTCACACTGCTTGCCCCGCCTCCACCGCCGGCCCGCCGAAGCCCACAGCGGGCCCTTCGGGGCCCGATCTCCGCCGCCGCCTGGCCCGGATCGCCACGCCCCCTCGCTCCAGCGCTGCCCCGCTCGGCCGGTCCCCGTCGCCGCCCGCCGAGCTCGCCGCCGTGCTCAAAGCCGGCCGCAGCTCCCCGCCGCCGTCGTCCCTACCATCGGCGAACCGCGCCCCGCCGCGTTCGCGCCGATCTGCTTGACCCTCGCCCGGATCCTCCGGCCGTCGCCGGAGATGGAGCCGCCAATGCCGGATCTAGGCGCTCCGGCCTCCGGCGGCTGCCCCAGCCGTCGTCGTCGCTACGCCCCCTCGCTCTTTCGTGCTGCGCCGCCGTGCCATGGACTCCCGCTCGTGGTCGAGCTCGGGAGGACGACGCCGTCGCACGCGCCGCGGCAGCCCGGCCTCGTGGGCCCACTTGGGCCAGCAGCTCGCCAAGCCCAGCCGCGCCGACCCGTCTGCCTCACCCCATCTCTCCTCTCCTCCGTTTGGGCCAGACCCGCTTGGTGAGCACCTTTATCCCTCGTCCTAGGTGTAATTTAGCTACCCTACGCCCGCCTTGTTTTGTTTCTTCAAAAATGGCTAAGTCTGTGAATTTCATACATCATATATGCATGTTTGAGTGGCTGTAACTTTTTGTGTGTTTGTCCAAATGAAGCATATAATATGTCAAAATGTTCGTCTCGTGATGCTCTTCATATTGTTGTACTGTGGCATGCTTGTTTGAGTTCATCTTGATGCCCTAATCATCATTGCAAGAGTGCTATTTGTTTAAAACTGCTGATAACTGTAATTTTGTTGCATGCTTGTGGTGATGATATCGTTTTGCATGTTGGTCCAAATGGAGTGTATGATATGTCAAAATGTTCATTGTGAAGTGCTCTACATGATGGTTGCTGTAGTATTCATGTTAGGTACCATATTTCCATGTTTATCTCTATTGCTAAAGTGCATGTGGCTGATAAGTTTGTGAACTTGTTACGAGATGATGTTTTGTCTTGCTTGTGTATATTAATCCATGTGTCATATGAGCTAGGTGTCAACATGAGTTTTGCTCTTTGGAATGTGCTCCACATGATATTTTCTTTTTAATGCCATGATATGTCTTGAGATGAGTGCAACAAACTTGTTAACATGTCATCATGATGTTAAATTTCTGCTAAGTGTGAATCTGTTAATTATTATGCCATGTTTCCGTGAGGCCACCATCATTCTTGTGCATGGTTAGAGTTGTACAGTGGGTGTTCCTTGATGTTTATGTTATGCTCTAGCTATCCATACTCTTGTTTGCCATGATGCCATGCTGTAGCTTGTTCTTTTGAGGCCCTCTAGTTGCTTCAAAATGTTTCTGTCAGCATGCCCAGATTTTGCTAAGTCTGGATAAACTTTTGCACTTTTGCCATGATGTTTGGGACATGCTCTAGTATGTTGTAGAACTAGCCATGTGGTTATTCTTGAAGAGCATGTTATGTATGTTATTTCCATGCCTTTTGCTTGCATGATGACTTGCTGTAGCTTGTTTAATTCTTGCTCTCAAGTTGCTATAAAATGTTTCTGTCAGCCTGTTATCAGCATGATCAATTTGGTGAAGCTTGTTGTTATTGATCCATGCCTCCTATGGAGTTGTTCCAATAAAGTTGTTTGATGTATGCTATGTCCATTACATGTCCATGATCTTTATATACTTAGTAGATTTGATATGCTTGTTGTTTTGTGCCTCCGAAGGCAGCATCGAGATGATGTTATTGCCTTCCCAGATTTTGGCCAAGTCTGAAAAATCAGTAAACTTCTTGAATCTTGCCATGCTAGTTTAATTGTGTTCCAGCAAGTTTTTGGGTGTGCTCTAAGTTCATGCTTGTTGAGAATCATGTCTATTTCACATCCATGCCTTTTGTTATCATGTTTGGGTGCTGTAGTATGAATATACCTTGCTCCAAAGTTGCTATGTTGCTGTTTTTGGACATCTTGTTGTTATATCTTGTTTCATGTATATGTGTTGAACCGTTGCTCCGTTTTGAGTGTGTCCTATATGAAACTTGTGTGTTTTTGCATGTAGAAGCATAATATCATGTTGTTTACATGTTTGGTGTATGTTTGCTTGTTGTTTGGATGCATCTTGCAGAATTGACATGCTTGACTTGTTTTGCTCATATCTTCTAGGCCGTAGCTCCGAATTAAGTAATCTTCATATGAAACTTGACTAGATTTTTGAGTAGATCATCATGGTGCATGTTAACTTGTTGTCTAACAACTTGAACTTAAGGTTTGTTCAGATCTGGACCAATTTCGAAATGTGCATATGAGGACTTACCGGATTTGTTATATGTTGTTTCCGGCCTCATTTAAACTTGTTTGGATGTGTTGTTCTTGTATGCATCATCCCTTGCCATGTTTTGCATTATATAGACTTGTCTTGCATCATACTTGGTTGAGAATCTTGCCATGTTCTTGAGCGGTGTGTTTACCATGTTGTGTTCTCCTTCTCGCTAGTTCATATTCCGTTGCGTTCGTGAGGATTCGTTCGTCTACACTTGGTTCGTCTTCGTGGATTCTTCTTCGTCTAGTTCATGGACTCGTTCTTCTTCCTTGCGGGATCTCAGGCAAGACGACCATCCCCTTGGATACCTTTACTGTCATTGCCATGCTAGTCGTCTCGATGCTATTGTTATATGTCGCGCTACCTATCTTTTGATGTCAGCCTCTCCTTGTTGCCATGAAACCTCTAACCTTTGACACCTTCCTAGCAAACCGTTGTTTGTCTATGTTACCTGTCGTGGAATTGTCACGGCAGATGTCCTAGGGTAAGGACTTAGTCGTGAGGCCAACGCATCTATGTGGTAGCTTGACAGGGGTTGAGCGGAATCGAGAGACGCAACACAAGACAAGGATTTAGACAGCTTCGGGCCCCGGAAAACATCATCCGGTAATAGCCCTACATGCTGTTTGAGGCTAGATCTCATTATGACCCTCATAGAGTCGTCGGTAAATCGGCTCTCCTTTAGTTGTGTCTAGCCCTAAAGAATATGGCGCCTCTAACTTGTGAGAACTTCTCCCTCTTTCGGGACCCCTGGCCCTCCTTATATATGTTGAAGGGGCGGGTTACATGACTAGTCCTAGTAGGATCAGGATTACTCTATTACAAGTGGAGTCCTAGTCTTGCTTCATTTGTAGGAGAATATTCCTTGTGATTTTCTCATAAACCGGCCCACCATAACATGAACCGGTCCTTCCATAAACCGCCTTCTGGGCCACCGGGTCTTGTTGTTCCTCTGGCCCGCTCGCCGGGTCACCCATGAGTCGCCAAGTGTAAACCGTCAAGTAAACCGCCAAGTCTGGCCGGGTCATATCTCATGCCGAGTTACGCCGCGGGATATATCCCCGACATTAGCCCCCAGTTTAGGTTGGATTTATCCACGATAAACTTATGCTGCAAAATAACACAAGAACAAATTTGACGTGTTGTGCTCCGGGTTAAGAATTCTTGTAAACCGACACCTGACCATCCTTAAGTCCTTGTCCTTTCCTTCTTCTGGAAAATCCGGGTCAACAGACTAGCTTCATAACCAACTTGCTTGCATAAGAAATATTGTAAATCAAGAATCCATTTGACTCGGCCTTCAATGCTCTGACTTGACAAAAATATTGGTCTTTGAAATATTCAACTGATATCCAGCAGGCTTGAAGATGCCGGTTTATGATTACCACCATTGACGGGTTATAAAAAACTGATAATCCCGAGTCATGACTGTTTATATACGCCGGGTTATGATTGTTGCCAACGCTGGGTCACACAATTAATCTTCCTGATTTGTCCAAAACTGAGAATTTGAAGATGTTCCTCTTTTATATGCATATTACCTGTAGCCCCCAAGTCTTAAGAGGAGAACATAGTGATAGCTTAAGACTTATTTCAATATAAATGCTGCAACCTTGAAGAAATCCAGATTGTTCATCCCAGTCAGTAGTAAAAACTGAATATTCCACATATGTAGCCCCCAAGTGCCGGGTTGTCATGCCTGTAGCAACCCGGGACTTGTAATTGCCTGATGCTGAAAAAACTTCAACCAGTGTAGCCCCCAAGGGCCGGGTCATTATGAAATAATGAGCAGGGACTGTATAAATATGATCATGTAGACTTGAACAGCAACGTGTATCCCCCAAGGGCCGGCTTAGTAAGATAATACTGAGCTGGGACTTGATATATACTTCACTGAAAATAACATTATATAATGTAACTCCATCGTAGGGCTTGAACCCACGTCCACAAGGTTAAGAGCTTTGTGCTTTACCAACTGAGCAGTGGACCCTTCAATATAATAAATTAATACTTGTGTACCTTGAATTGTTAACAGGAGCAATTGGTAGCCCCCAAGGGCCGGCTCATTATAATGTGATGAGTCGGGTCTTCAAGAAGGTGAGCAAGAAATGACTTTGCATTAGCCCCCAAGTGCCATGGTGCATGCTGGCAGTGACATGGGACTTGAATATTTGATGTAATCTCAATTTGGATAATGTAGCCCCCGAGTGTCGGGTCGTAAGCCTGCAGCGACTCGGGACTATTCCTTTAGTTGTAGAACAAATCATACACATTGATAAAATAATGTCCATTGCGCTGAAGCGACTTTGAAAACCTCAATCATAATATTGGTTATTGATAACCATAATAAAAATCCAGCCATGTTGGCTATTTAAAGATTTGAATAATATAACCCGGTTTGAAAACCGGTTCCAGTGATATTTGATCACAACGAGTCCGGGTTAATAAACACCGGTCATGGTTTTATCTCATACTTGCGACTTATAGTCGAAAGCCAGGCCGGTTTAAATAACACCGGTCATTATCTTATCTCATACTGGCGATTTATAGTCAAAATCCAGGTCGGGTTAAGAAACACCGGTCATTGTTTGCGGTGTCATAATGCCCAAACACATGGTCTAAGTTTATAACTTGAACTGTGTATAAAATATAAAGTATGCATCATACCTGTGATTAAGTGTCTCACGATGAACCTTAATCCGGTAAGAAGAGATAATGATCCAAGGTGCAAGTGTTGATGACTCCCTTGATTATTTGCCAGTTCATTATGAAAACCGAACCGAATTATGATGAACTCCAGTTTAACTATAGTTAGTACTGGTGTTTGTAAACCAGACTAAGGCTCTGTAAACGCACGTGTAGTGGCAACTTATAGTCATCCACTCCCTGACTCAATGGACTTGGTTGAAAACCAATGACCTTGATGATAAATATTTGATAAAACATAAAAAATAAAAAAAAGTTTTGGGCAAATAAGACCATGTAGTCGAGGCTTTTTACGAGCTGCCAGGCTCCAAATTCGAGGCTTTTTATGAGCTGCCAGGCTACTGTCATTAACCATTTTAGCAAAGCCTGTCAAGATGGTCCGCAATCCTTAACCAAATCATCAATGTAAAATGCTACCAATGTTCAAAATCTCGTAAAGATTTGACTTGTGTAATCACTTGATGATCGTCAATTTAACGTTACCAAGTTCAGGGTCCATAAGGATTGACTTGTGTGTACGTTCGACGGGTCATACCAGGTTTTCCTGGATGGCGTGACTTACTTGATGCAGGCATGTTAATTCGGGGTTTTAGGTGTATACACCAAGCTTCCAAGTCGTGTTTACTACAAGAGTTTTCAACTCGCTGATGTCTTGCATCAATAGCCCCCAGGTAGCATTTGAGCATTGCTCGTCGGGGCCAATGCTTGAGTTGTGCCAGGCATCAAACTGTCTTTTGCCCCTCTTAATCATGTGGAAATTGCCGAAGCAACCAGAGCAATGCTCTTATGATGGCCTTGATGTGGTCGCTGGTTTAAGAGGCCATAGGAACTCCCTTGCACACAGAAGCCCCCATGTGACAAACTCTTATGATGGTGTCGGGGAAACTGATCGCCCACGAACACCTATGGGACCGGAGCCCCTTTTCGGTACGGCAAGGGAGCGGAGGGAGCACAAAGAGCGGATCGAGGCGCACACGTGAGCAATTTACCCAGGTTCGGGCCACGGATGCGTAAAACCCTACTCCTGCCTTGGTTTGTTATTGAGTTCTTGGCTCGGGAGCAAGAAGATCTACAGTGCTTGAGACTAGCTACCCCGAGCGTGGGAGTGATCGAGAGTTCGGAACCCCCTCTACGTTGTGCATGGGCCTCCTTTTATAGGTCAAAGGGGTCACCGACAGGTGGCAACGTAGTTGAGGGTAAAAACGTAAAAGTGGTGGTAGTTGTAACAGTGTATGTACAGTGTTTTGTACCTAACCCTGACGGTGGAGGACAAGGGCATTGAATGCCCGTCGCCGTCATCCCAAATAGTGCAAAAAGCGTCCGTCCGGGCGTCTCCGTTCGCCACGATGGTGGCCTCGTCATCGTGGCTTGCCACCGTGTACCCCAGGCTGCACAGCGCTCCGCCACGTGCCCTTGGAAGGGCCCCAGGGCGACGCGTGGCCAGATGAGCTGGAGCGCGGGCACACAGTGGAAGCTTGCCGCGGCAAGTGCCTTGCCGCGGTCGCTACCTTGCCGCGCCCGGAAGCTTGTCGCTCTCCGGGCCTTGCCGGGGCGCGCGATGCGCCACGGCGAGTCTTATGAAATGCTATGCTCTGTCCTTCCTGGCAAGCTCCTCTTGCCAGGGTCTTGTGCTAAAGGTATGGTCTTGAGCCTGGTACGGCCTTCCCGGCAAGCTGCTCTTGCCGGGGCCTTGTTTCTTTAACTTGAATACTTTGTTCTTGAATGGCTCTAAAGGATCCAGAGCGGGCCTTGGCGGGCGCGTGGCGAGCCCGACCACGGGACGCTGCTACTGCCCGTGCACAAGTCGGGATACTAAGGTACCCCTACTTTAGTACACCGACAGGAGCCCCCGGGCCTGGGCCACACACGGTGCCGAGCGCTGTTGGGCCAGGCCCAAAACAGTGCACGGGCACCCGCGGCCCACGGCGCGCCGTATCCCCCTCCGTATCCGCCGCGTCCCTCCCTAACGGCACGCGTCTATTGCGGCGTCGTGGGAGAGATCGTGGCCTGTTTCTTTAATGGGAAAATGCGGAACATCCCCCACTCCCCCTTAGAAGCAGAGGAAACAGGGGCAGTTTCCCCCCATTGCTTCATTGCGTCTTCAACCTCCAGAAACCCCCGCCGCTCTCCTCCTCCCCAAAGGTTGAAAGAGAGCTGAGCTCCACCCTCCTCCCGCCGCCGCCAGTCTCTCTAGCGCCGTCGACTTCCCTCGCCGTCTTCTCCATGGCCCCGAAGGGCGACAAGGCGAAAGCCGCGAAGACCGACCGGGCGGCGAAGCTAGCAGCAATGCGGAAGAGGATGGTGGTCTTCCCGCCGAGGCTCGGCGCGAGGGAGTTGAAGGACAAGTTTTACCTCTTCTGGTCGAGGGAGACGAAAGCTCACCCGCGCACCAGAGTTCTCCCCGCCGAAGCCTGCGACATGTTTCCGGGAGGTTATCCTTACTTTGCCCTGTTCTTCCATTGCGGACTCTGCCCTCCATACTCTGAGTTTTTCTGCGATGTCATGAATACATATGGATTCCACCTCCTTGATTTTACCCCGAACGCAGTCCTGACCATGGCCGTTTTCGCACATCTGTGCGAGAACTTTGTCGGAGTCACACCTCGGGTAGAGTCTGGGTCACCCCTGTCCGGCGGGATCTCTTGGATCTTTAGGCTCAATAAGAAAGAGGCGTACTTGATTGGAGAGCTCCGCGGCAAGTGGGAGGAGTGGAGGGCTGACTGGTGCTGGATCATGGAGGATGGACCCCAGCAGTTTACTTCCCCGCGCCGAGCTGCAATAGTGCGCGGCAAGGATTGGAGTGATCTGGCCCCGGAGGACGAGAAGCTGAAGATAGCTCTCACCAGGATTCTTCGCCTCCAGCAAGCCAACCTTACTGTAGGTGAGGTCGGGGCGGATTTCCTTCGCCGCCGCATTGCCCCCTTGCAGGAGAGGAAGAGGGCCGCTTGGGATTTCGGCAACGCGGCAGACTGTATGAGGCTGCGCCCCGGCCTTAACTATAACTTCACTGTCCTGGAGCTCAAGGGGATGCTCCGTGAGCTGTTCAAGCACGACGCCAAGCACCCGGAGTGGTTTGCTCCGTCGCGGGGGGTAGTTCCACTATGTAACAATTCGTCACTTAGTGCTATCCGCGCAGCGATGCCGTTGTGCGACTCCCACGGGGTTGACCCCACTTGGCTGGCGCCTTCAGACGAAACTGCACAAACCTTCTTCGACAACTTGGTTGAGCTGTCGATCAATCTCGATGAGAAGAAAGGTCTCACCCGCGAAACCACCGACCGGGATGTGGCATATATCGCCAGCAGAATGGAGGAGGCAGCCGCAGCCAAGGCCGCGGGTGAGTTTGGGTACTCCTTGGATGAGGCGGATGCAGCGGATGCGGTGAGTCGGGCCGAGGAGGAAGAGATCCTCAAACTGCTGAAGCCCGCCGGGCAGCCTGCCGGGACGAGCGAGGCTGCCGGGCAGGGCACAGAGTCAAGTGAGCCCGCCGAGGAGGACGCTGAATCGGGCGACTCTTCAGAAGACTCAGGCGGGTCTCTGGGCCTCGACGACTCCTCTTCATCCTCGGGGAGTTCTCCGCCACCACCAAGTCCTCCGCCTCAGCCCAAGAAACGGCTCCGCAAGGCCACTGATACGGCGAGGCGGCCGGCGGTCCAGCAGCAGCCGTGGCGTCGCTCGACGCGCGCCACCACGACGAGCAAGGCCATCAAGGGGGCGCCTCGCGCCTCAGCGATAGGCGGAGGAGGATCTTCCCGAACTGGTTCTGGCGTTCCTCCTGCCCCTCGGGCTTCAGCGACGACCGGAGCGGGGTCTTCTCAGACCACGGCTCCGGAGCCAACCAAGCGCCCGAGGGAGCCTACTCCTCCAGCTCCTCGCGCCGGGACGCGCGAGGCGGACTTCGACTTCTCCGTCCTCAGTTCCGACGAGGAGGAGGAAGAGTAAGCACTTGCAACTCTTATTTCTTTTGATTTTTGTTGCTCTTGTCTTGAATTTTCTTTGCCTGACTTTGATCTTGTTTATCTTCCAGGACCTTGGCCCAGAGAGCGGCGAAAAGGGTCAAGATTCCGGTGGTCGATCTCGAGGACGAGCCTGTCGCAGCGGCAGGGGATGCGCCCGCGACAAGCTTGCCGGACCAGCCTGCTACTCCGCAGAGCAGCCCCCAGCGCAGCCCCCAGCGTGAGTCTTCTTTTTACTTCTTCACTTGTCGGGCGCGCGTGGGCTTCTTTTCCTTGCTAATGTCTTGTTTGTTTGCTGATTTGTGCAGAAGCAGAGCCGCAGCCTCAGGAGCGTCAAGAGACTGCTCCCGAAGAGCCGCTCGTCTCAGCCTCCCCGCCAAGGAGGAGCTCCCCGGCGAGGGAGAATACCCCGCCAAAGGCGAGTACTCCGCCAAGGGTGAGCACCCCGCCAAGGGCGAGCACCCCGCCAAGGGCGAGTACCCCGCCAAGGGCGAGCACCCCGCCACGGGAAGGCGCCAGCGGCCCTCCGCCAGTGGGGGCTACCACCACGCCGCCGAGGGAGGACCCCCCAGCGAGGAACCCCGTCGAAGACGAGGCTTGTGCAGGTAACCCTTGTGTTTTTCTTCTCTTGAATTTTCCTTTTTGGATATTTGCTTGACACTTCTTCTTTCTTTCTTCTTTTCTTGTCTTCAGACTCGACCGCCCCGGAGCCGATGGAGACGGAGGCCACCGTCGATGAGACCGCCGCGGCCACTGACGCGACAGCTGAGGAGGGGACCGGCGACCGCACTGACGGCCCTGCGGCCGCAGGAGGGCCGGACGCTGCGCCGGCCGCCGACCCTTCTGCTGCCGCGACCGAGCCGGGCGTCTATTTGGAGGCCGCCAACGGGGTCTTCATCCAAGTTCCGTGGGCTTCTACGTCGAGGGCGCCCGCGGAGGGAGAGGTCTTCGATGGGGAAGTCCTGGCCTCCGCCGGGCTGAGACTTGTCGACGCGCCCGGCAGCAGCAGCGAGCCCGAAGAGGAGCAGCTCCTGCGGAAGCTTCTGGCTCTGTACCGCGCCAGGCAGGCCAAGCTGGAGTCCCGGGAGGCCCTGGCTGCCAAGGCTGGCGTCGATCTGGAGAAGCGCGCCGAGGAGCTCCGTGCCGCCAACCAGGCGGCCCTCCGGTCTTTGGCGGAGGAGCGGGAGGAACTTGCCGAGGCACACCAGGCGTTCGTCCTCGAAAAGGCCGAGGCAGAGGAGCAGCAAAGGCTTGCCGCCGAAGATCTGTCTCGGCGGGAAGGAGAGCTGAGGCAGCGGAAGGTCGACCACAATAGTCATGAGGACGACCTTACCGCGCGCGAGCAGTCCCTCGGCGGGGCTCTGCAGGAAGCGAGGGACGCCGCTGCAGCTGCAGAGACCGCCAAGAGGGACTTGGAGGCGAGGGTGGCACAGTTGGAGCTCAACTTGAAGACGAGCGAGGAGAAGGTCGCCGCGCTCAAGTTGGAGAGGGAGAAAGACGCCCACAGCCACTCGGAGCTGCAGGTCCGTCTCTCCGACAAGGGCAAGGAGCTCGCCGTCGCCAAGGACTCCATCGCGGACTTGGAATTGAAGCTGTCCACCCTCACTGAATCACTTGACGGCGCCAGGAACAGGGAGACGAAGCTGAAGGAAGATCTCCGGGCAGAGAGGGCACTGTTGGACAGCACCGCCCTCACGCAGAATAACTTCAGGCAGACGATGGAGCAGTGGACCGAGGAGCTCGTCGCCGCCGCCGCTGACATCGACAGGTAGATGGCGGCGCTGGGGACGGAGCACCTCGGGTACTCCCCCGACGCAAACCTCCCTCACAGCGCCAAGCTGAGCTTATTCTTCAGGGGAATAGCGTCGGCCCTCGAGCAACTCCGGGAAAGGATCCCAACACAGCTGGCGGACGAGGCGCGCAGGCTTTGCACGGGAGTTGTGGAGAGAGTGCTGACGAAGATAGTCTACCGCAACCCCGGGATCTATCTTGACAACGTCCTCCGGACCTTGCCACCTGACGCTGACCAGGAAGCACTGAAGGCTCATGTCACCCACATCATGGCCAAGGTGGGCAAGATCAGGAGAGTTGACGGCGACCGTGTAAACTAGGTTATTTTCTTTCCGTTTCCCTTGTCGCTGCCAATTAAGTCATGGACAGTAGTCTATTAGAACAGCGACAAGTCATCTTGTAATATAACTTTGTTTTGGGTAGTTGATGCAGTGTTATTTCCTTTACTCAACCTCTTTACTTTGTATGCTTTTACCCTACGCTTTTAGGAAACTTGCCGGCAAAGGGACCCTTGCCGCGAGCGCTGAGTGCGGAACTTCAGCAGCCTGCTGGCAACGCCTCTATCGGCAAGAAACCTTGCCGCAGCTAGTCGCAGCACACTTAGGTCGTTGAGCGAACTCGAAAACGAAGTAAGGGCGCGACACTTGTCGCATCTCACTTAAGCCGTTGAGCGTGCTCGAAACAAAATAAGGGCGTGGCTAGCTACGGGTAGGTTCCTCCGCGCACAGGTTTTCCATACAAAGTGTGGTCGTTCAAGGAAGATAACTTTAAAATTTTAAAAATTTGAATGCTCAAACTTTGGCAACTTAGCTCTTGTGTTGTTTGCTTCCCGGCAAGGCGAGGCTTTCTTGAATGGCACTTGGTCCATACCACTGTCTCCTTCCCCCCGGCAAACTTGTGCGCGAGGAATCCTTCTTCTGCTTGAGAAAAGAAAGAAAAACGGAGGAAACATAGGCATGGAGCTTTGCGGCTCGTTATTGCTTACCGGGGGTGTGTGCTGCACAAACTGTCAGATAACACATGCAAGAAAAACGAAAAGGCATGAAATGACAAGTTGTGCAAGGCACAAAAGTTTTACTGATGCACGGGGTCTGCGCCCGGCTTTGTACAAAGGTTTACATGCAACAGCGGCAAGACTTGTACAAAAGGTGGTTGCTGGAGCGGATCACGGCAACCGCGCCTTATGGGTGAAACTTGCGAAGATGCTCAATGTTCCAGGAGTTGCTCACCGATAAGCCTTCTTCGGTCTCAAGGCGGACAGCGCCGGGCCTTGTGACTTGTCTCACCCGATAAGGGCCTTCCCACTTCGGCGTCAACTTGTTGGAATTCTTGGCGGACTGAACACGCCGAAGAACAAGGTCGCCTTCCTCGAGACTTCTGGCCTTGACTTTGCGGCTATGGTAGCGGCGCAAAGCTTTGCTGGTATCGAGCAGCTCGTACAGCAGCCTGAAGACGGTTCTCCTCGATGAGCAGTGCATCATCTTGCCGCAGCTGTTCTTGCTCGAGCTCATCGTAAGAGAGTACTCGAGGAGACCCGTATACGAGTTCCGTGGGGAGAACTGCCTCTGCTCCATAGACAAGAGCAAAGGGTGTCTGTCCGGTGGCTCGATTTGGTGTCGTCCTGATTGACCAAAGAGCCGCCGGCAACTCCTCAATCCAGTTTCTTCCGCATTTGCGCAGCCTGTCGAAAGTTCTTGTCTTGAGCCCGCGCAGCACTTCAGCGTTTGCCCTCTCCGCTTGACCGTTGCTCCTTGGGTGAGCAACAGAAGCGAAGCAGACCTTGGCGCCAAGGTCTTGGACGTACTGCATGAAGGTGCGGCTTGTGAACTGTGTGCCGTTGTCGGTGATGATCCTGTTAGGGATTCCGAAACGACAAACAATCGACCTGAAGAACTTGATTGCTGACTGTGCGGTCACCTTTCTCACTGGTTCCACTTCCGGCCACTTTGTGAACTTGTCGATAGCGACGTACAAGTACTCAAAGCCCCCGACTGCGCGGGGAAAGGGGCCGAGGATGTCGAGCCCCCAGACCGAAAAGGGCCAGGACAAAGGGATCGTCTGGAGAGCTTGAGCTAGCTGATGTATTTGCTTGGCATGGAACTGGCACGCTTCACACTTGGTTACTTGTGCAGTTGCATCTTGGAGGGCTTCTGGCCAAAAGAAACCTTGCCGGAACGCCTTCCCGGCAAGTGCTCTTGCGCCAATGTGGTGTCCACATATGCCTCCATGTATCTCTGCCAATAGCTTCTGTCCATCTTCCCGGGAAATGCACTTCAATCTGACACCATTGAGTCTTCTTCTGTACAGTTCATTGCCGACGAAGTGGTACATACTTGACTGCCTGGTTATTCTCTCTATCTCTTCTGGCTCTTCGGGAAGTTCTCCAGTTTGAAGAAAACGAACAATTTGCTGTGCCCAGGTTGGAGCTTGAGGCTCAACAACAAGGACTAAAGGCATCAGTGCTGCTGCGGGAACGTCAGCTTCTACGGCAAGAACCTGCGGCTCTGCCGGAGCTGGACGCTCCCCGGCAAGCCTGCCAGGGCAAGACTTGTCGGGAATTCCTGCTTCAACTGTACGAACCCTGGGGTCCGCAGGAGCAGACCGTTCCTCAGCAACTTGGTCGTTGATCTTGGGGACCTTGGTGGCGGCTTCAGGAAGATCCGCCGGCAAGTAGTCGCCGGAGACCAACTTTCTCTTCTTGCTTTGCCCAACTGATGGTGTAATGGATGGTTGAGTTAGCTTGAGCACGAAGATCCCTGGTTCCACAGGTAGCTTCAGTGCAGCGCACTTTGACAGGCCGTCTGCGATATCATTTTGAGCTCTTGGAACGCGCTCCATCTGTATGCCTTCAAAGTGCTCTTCAAGCTTTCTCACTTCGTCGACGTAAGCTTCCATCAATGGGCTCTGGTAGCTCTTGTTCACTTGTCGGACAACCAACTGCGAATCTCCCCGCACAATCAGCTTCTTGATCCCAAGTTCTGCTGCAATTCTGAGGCCGGCAAGCAAACCTTCATACTCTGCAGTATTGTTCGTTGCTTGTTCCTTGGGAAAGTGCATTTGGACAACATACTTGAGGTGCTCGCCGGTGGGTGCGACGAGCAGCACACCAGCACCGGCGCCTTGCAGCGAGAAGGCTCCATCGAAGTACATTACCCATTCTTTGTTTGCTTCTTCGGCGGGGACGTTTGTCTCTGCAATCTCTTCGTCTGGTGTTGGTGTCCATTCTGCTATGAACTCTGCCAAGGCTCTGCTCTGGATAGTTGAAGTACTTTCAAACTTGAGACCAAAGCTTGACAGCTCCAGTGCCCACTCGACAATCCTGCCTGTTGCTTCTGGATTTTGCAATATCCTTTTCAGCGGAAAGCAAGTGACCACTGTTATCTCATGTGCTTGGAAGTAGTGGCGCAGCTTTCTCGAGGCCATGAGGAGGCCGAAAAGCAGCTTCTGCACCCCAGAGTATCTTGATCTAGCCCCCTGCAAGAGGGAGCTGACAAAATAGACTGGGCGCTGCACCATCTTCTTTTGCACTTCTTCTCGCATCTACGCAGACTCTCCCTTGTCGGGGCCAGAGCTTGTCGGGGAAGCCCCCTGCTTGTCGCTGGACGTGCTTGCCGGGGCTGTGGGCTCCTCATCTGCCTCCCTTTCCGCTACTAACGCAGCACTAACCACTTGACTGGTTGCTGCTAAGTATAGCAGCAACTTCTCTTGCGGCTTAGGTGCGACAAGTATTGGAGTGGAGGATAGGTACCCTTTCAAGTCTTGCAGCGCTGCCTCCGCTTCCGGAGTCCATTTCATTGGACCTGCCTTTTTCAGGATTTCGAAAAACGGCAGGGCGCGTTCCGCAGACTTAGAAATGAACCTGCTGAGGGCAGCCACACAACCAGCAAGCCTTCGTACATCCTTGACGCGCTTCGGAGCTTCGATCTGCTCGATGGCTTTGATCTTGTCGGGATTAGCTTCAATCCCCCTCTGGGACACAAAGAAACCGAGAAGCTTGCCGGAGGGGACTCCGAACACGCACTTCTCGGGGTTGAGCTTGAGTTGTATCTTGGCAGGTTCGCAAAGGTTTCATCTAGGTCTTGAATCAGGGTATCCTTGTCCTTGCTCTTGACTACTATATCATCCATGTAAGCTTCTACATTCCTGTGTATCTATGGTTCAAAAGCAGTGTGGACCACCCTTGCAAATGTTGAACCCGCATTCTTCAATCCAAAGGGCATGCGTATAAAGTAGTAAGTGCCACATGGAGTAATGAATGCGGTCTTCTCTTCATCTTCTTCAGCCATGAATATCTGGTGGTATCCAGAATATGCATCAAGGAATGAAAGCAACTCACATCCAGCCGTGGAGTCAACGATCTGGTCAATGCGCGGCAAGGGAAATGGATCTTTGGGACAAGCTTTATTCACATCAGTGAAGTCTATACAAAGCCTCCACTTCCCATTAGCTTTGCGCACGACAACAGGGTTGGCCAGCCACGTGGGATGAAAAACACCTCTAACAAGGCCTGCCGCTTCCAACTTCTTGATTTCTTCAGCAATAAACTCTTGGCGCTCCACCGCTTGCATCCTGACCTTCTGCTTGACGGGCCGCGCATGAGGACAAACGACAAGCTTATGCTCAATTACTTTCCTGGGAACGCCGGGGATGTCAGACGGTTGCCATGCAAACACATCGACATTCGCCCGCAGGAAAGCAACGAGCGCGCTTTCCTATTTAGGATCGAGCATGGCACTGATGGTGAGAGTACCACCAGTGCCGTCCTCCTTGGCGGACACCTTCTTGGTTGCAGGTGGAGCTGCCATTCCCTTCTTGCACTTGCCGGTGGAGCTTGATGGTGCGTCCTCGATGGCAGCGCAGCACTCCGAAGAGGTGCGTTTGCCGGAGTGGGCCCCAGAGCTCTTGCCGGACTTGGTCTTGTCCTTCCCCCTGGGAGCTTCAGCGGCAAGTGTTTTGCTGTCTGTGGCGGCTGCTGCGTCCCGGTCGATCTTGTCGGCGCAGATAAGCGCGCCCTTCTTGTCACCGTGGACAGAGATGACGCTTATCTGCCCTGGCATCTTGAGCATGTTGTAGGCGTAGTGAGAGGCTGCCATGAACTTGGCGAGCGCTGGACGGCCAAGTATCCCATTGTATGGCAGTGGGATATCGGCAACGTCGAATGTGATCCTCTCAGTCCTGAAGTTTAGCTCTCCGCCAAAGGTTACTGGCAATGTGATCTTCCCCTTCGGCTTGCTCCTTCCCGGGTTGATCCCTTGGAACGTGCCGGTCTCCTCGAGCTCACTGTCGGGGATCTGCAGCTTCCGGATCACAGCGGAGGAGATCAGGTTCAGGCCGGCCCCGCCGTCAACCAGCATCTTGGTGACCTTGAGGTTGCGGATGGTTGGCGAAACCAACAGCGGCAAGCACCCGACCGCAGTTGTGCGGTCAGGGTGGTCGTCAATGTCGAAGATGATGGGCGTGCCGGACCACTTCAGGAGCTTGCGCGACTCGACGGGTGGCTCTGCTGCATTTACTTCCCGCACCCATTGCTTGAGTTTGCGGTGTGAAGTATGCAGAGAGGCACCTCCATCGATGCACAGAACTTATGTGGCCTTCTGGAACTCCTGCTCGCTGTTGTCTCCGTCGTCCATGTCCTCGTCGTCGTCTTCGTCTTCGTCCTTGTCGCGGCCGCGGGGAGGTCTATCTCCTTGCCGCTGCTTGGCCTTGCCGCGGCGTCCTCCCCGGCCATTGAATGGCCGCTTCTTGCCGGACTCTCCTCCACCTCCCTGGGCCTTCTCCTTGTCACGTCGCTCGTACTCAGCCTTCTGCTGCTCGACGAGGTATTCGACCCTCTTGCAGTTCTGGAGATCGTGGCCCTTGGTATGGTGGATCTTGCAGCACTGCTTGTCGGAGCCGTCCTGCTTGTCGGCGGCGGCTACAGTGGCGGCTTCCTTGCCGGAGCCACCAGCCTGAGCTTTCTTGGCGCCTGCCTCCTTGCCGGACTGCTCGACAGCTAGTACTTCCTTGTTCTTCTTCTTCTTATTGTTCCGCCGCCGGTTTTTCCTTGCCGGGGCGGCATCCTCACTGTCCGATCCTCCCGCTCCAACATCCTCTCCGGGGAGTCTCCTCCCCTCTTCAGCGCGCGCGCACTTGTCTGCCAGGGCATAAAGCTCACTGACATCTCGTATCTTGCACATCGCCATTTCCTCCCTCATCCGGCGGTTACGCACGTTCTGATGGAACGCGCTAATAACCACGGCAGGGTGGACGTCCGGAA
This sequence comes from Secale cereale, assembly GCA_902687465.1. Classification (NCBI taxonomy): domain Eukaryota; kingdom Viridiplantae; phylum Streptophyta; class Magnoliopsida; order Poales; family Poaceae; genus Secale; species Secale cereale. The sequence continues at coordinate 467,648,164 of LR738712.1, read as the reverse complement.
TGTTGTGCTGGACGTGGCTGAATCTCTGGATGTATTTCCGCAGGAACTCTCCCTCCTTCTGGGCAAGTATGTGGAGATCACTTTCCTGGCCATGGGGCTTGTGGCCGCCCGTGACGGCGCCTACAAACTGGTGGCACAGGTCGGCCCAAGAAGAGATGGAGTTTTCCGGCAGGTGCATAAGCCAAGATCTAACGTTTGGCTTAAGCACGAGCGGGAAGTAGTTTGCTAGTATCTTCTCGTCTCGTCCCCCGGCAGCCTGCACCGCAATGGTGTAGATGCTGAGGAACTCCGAGGGATGGGTCTTGCCGTCGTACTTCTCGGGTACGTCGGGCTTGAAGTTCTTCATGCTGGGCCACTGGACTTGCCGCAGCTCATGGGTGAACGCAGGGCAACCTGCCATGTAAGGCAAGTCGCCTGGTTCGCCGGGCGCGTGCATGTCGACTGCGGTCCCAGCGCGCTGGTCGGACTGTCATCGCGCCTCTCTTTGACGCTCGATGCGAGTTCGAGCGTCTTCTTGTCGCCTGTCGTCGAGGACTTGGCGTTGATCGCGGCGAGCTCGTGGATCCGACGACGCCGTGGAGTCGTCGTCGATGTTGATCCAACGAGTCGGCGATTTCTGCTTCCGCGGCGGGGAGTGCACGGTAGTTGCACCCCCGGCAGTCTTGTTTCCATCAGCCCGCGCATGGCTGACTTGCCGCGGCCGTGACGTCGCCGGCTGCTGCGGTGTATCGTTGTTGGCGAAGGCGATGAGGCTTTGGATGGTAGCCCTCCAGTCTTCGGCCTTGTCTGCCGCTGGAGGGAAGTCGAGGAGCAGCTGAGCTCTAGCTAGAGCCTCTGCTGGAGTGGAGAGGAGCGGTGGCGAGCGGTGTGAGGAGCGTGATATGCTCGGACTTCTAACCGCGTTAGAAGGAGCAGGTTCTCGCCCCGGCGACCGCGCCTTGCTCGTGCCAGCGCGTTGGCCTTGAGCGTCCCGCGTCCCGCCAACTTGGCCTTGGCCCAGCAAGCGGATGGTACCCTGGGTACCACGCCGCTGCCGTTCCGGCACCTTCTGAGAGGGATGCGGTGCATGTACGGATACCGAGGTCTTGGAGTGCGCTCGGTCATCCGTCTTATCCTTGGACTTGGCGGCGCCGTGAGTTTCCTCGCCGGCGTCCGTCCTTCCGCCAGCGTCTACCCCACCAACCGTTGGTTCTGATGGCGGCGGGATCGACGCAGACGGGCCTCCTACCTCCGAAGCTTTCTTCTTCGGCGGCATGTCGATGAAGTTTACGAAGTTGGTGAAGTTGCTGAAGATTGCGCCCGCGTGAACGCCGGATCAGGTTCGCACAACCTCGACGCCCCCTACCTGGCGTGCCAAAGATGCCGGGGAAACTGATCGCCCACGAACACCTATGGGACCAGAGCCCCTTTTCGGTACGGCAAGGTAGCGGAGGTAGCGCAAAGAGCGGATCGAGGCGCACACGCGAGCAGTTTACCCAGGTTCGGGCCGCACGGATGCGTAAAACCCTACTCCTGCCTTGGTTTGTTATTGAGTTCTTGGCTCGTGAGCAAGAAGATCTACATTGCTTGAGACTAGCTACCCCGAGCGTGGGAGTGATCGAGAGTTCGGAACCCCCTCTACGTTGTGCATGGGCCTCCTTTTATAGGTCAAAGGGGTCACCGACAGGTGGCAACGTAGTTGAGGGTAAAAACGTAAAAGTGGTGGTAGTTGTAACAGTGTATGTACAGTGTTTTGTACCTAACCCTGACAGTGGGGGACAAGGGCATTGAATGCCCGTTGCCGTCGTCCCAAATAGTGCAAAAAGCATCCGTCCGGGCGTCTCTGTTCGCCACGATGGTGGCCTCGTCATCGTGGCTTGCCACTGTGTACCCCAGGCTGCACAGCCCTCCGCCACGTGCCCCTGGAAGGGCCCCAGGGCGACGCGTGGCCAGATGAGCTGGAGCGCGGGCACACAGTGGAAGCTTGCCGCGGCAAGTGCCTTGCCGCGGTCGCTACCTTGCCGCGCCCGGAAGCTTGTCGCTCTCCGGGCCTTGCCGGGGCGCGCGATGCGCCACGGCGAGTCTTCTGAAATGCTATGCTCTGTCCTTCCTGGCAAGCTCCTCTTGCCAGGGTCTTGTGCTAAAGGTATGGTCTTGAGCCTGGTACGGCCTTCCCGGCAAGCTCCTCTTGCCGGGGCCTTGTTTCTTTAACTTGAATACTTTGTTCTTGAATGGCTCTAAAGGATCCAGAGCGGGCCTTGGCGGGCGCGTGGCGAGCACGACCACGGGACGCTGCTACTGCCCGTGCACAAGTCGGGATACTAAGGTACCCCTACTTTAGTACACCGACAGATGGTCTTGGTTTGGTCGCCGGATCAGGAGGGTAGTTAGTACCGCACTTTATAAACAGAAGCCCCCATGTGACCTATTTCTGAGCTGTGCTCACCGGGTACCTATGTTTGAGTTGTGCTGTGCAACAAACTCTCTTTGGTCCCTTAAATTTTTCCTGAGAACTCGAACTTGCGAGAGTTTATTCTTCTTGAACCGGATGTTAAACCGGATATTGAGAGCTTCAAAGCTATGTGGGAGACATCTTTCCCTTGCATCGGATTTTAAATCGGAATCTTCATTTTCAGCCAGAATGTTTCTAACGGCCTTTAAACTCGAACTTGCGAGAGAGTAATTCTTTTTAAACCAGAGATTCTTAAACCGGATTTGAGAGCTTCAGAGCTTTGCAGGAGATAAAATTCCCTTGAACCGGATTGTAAACCGGATATTTGAGTCGTGTCATCGTAGCCCCCAAGTCTTGAGACTACTCGAGGAGTTGGCTTGAGACTCTCCATATTTGATCATAGCATAAGGTGTCCATCATTGTTGTTGACAGTGCGATATGAATCCATAGAAAATTGAGGTGACTGCGGCGGGTTATCAATGATCCCGTATGAGCCGTGTCAGCAACTCGGCCAATGGTTCCTTCCAACTAGCAATTTGAAGTTAACCAAACTGTAGTGGCGGCGACTGGTGTGCCTGCCCATTGAGCCACCCAGTGCAGACGGCGGTTGATAGTATATGATAATTTGTCTTAATTTTGTTGAAAGAAAACCGGGCTACCCAAGCTGTGACTTGCTCATACTCAATAAACAACTCGTGTAGACAGGTGCGTCTCGGTGTGTTGATGTAGACCAGGCCGCAAGAGACGAACGGTAAAGACGACCTCAGCATCAGAGGCGGCTCAAACAGATGAACCGGCCGCGGGGTAGTAAACCGGCGCAGACGGGCGAGTCAACCACATCGTTTCGATGTAGTGAATAATTGTCCTGCATCAAAAGCATCGCAGATCAGAGTAGTTGCTCTTTTTTTAAAGAAAGCGATATATAATATAAAAATATATTGGATGGATTTCACCTGACATGTTATGCCAGTATTTATCCGCTACAGAGTTGATGATCAATTGACCACTATGGTGAAGCGGCGCGGTAAACCATGCAAATGGGCAAGTGAGCCACATTGTGTTGATATATGCCGAATCACGGAGGCGGGTTGGATAAAACAACCGCAACATTAGAGGCAGTATGGACACGGGCGAGTCTCTACCGCTCTTGCAGTGAACAAATGTCCTACATAAACAATATTGCAGACCAAGGCAAAGATAAATTGCTCTTCGACAAAAACAATATGTGCTAATAAAACAAACTTGGATAGACATCACCTGATGTATTTGGACCTTATGATCCTCATCAGTGTCCATTAACCAACCCGACATGTTGAGTAGGCCGGACCACAGGGCAGACAGTAAAACGACCGCAGCATCAGAGGCAGCACAGACACATGAGTTGGCCACAGTGTCGTAGCCGGCGCAGATGAGCAAGTTTCCCTCCGCTTTGTAAGCCGGTGCGGTCGCGAAAGACAGCTACGACGTTGTAAACCGGTGCGGGAGAGCAAGCTGTCCTCCGCACTGTAAATTGTGCCGAATGACGTTGGCATACTTCCACCTCCGCGGTATAATGCCACTTTGTAAATAATAGTCCTGTGAAAAAAAATCACGGACCACAATGATTGTTCTCGGACGAATTAATATGCTGATTAAATATGGAGGAAAAATATCACCTGATTTGTTCGGATGATAAATAATTGCCGATCAGGTGGCTCAGCACAGACCCTCCGGGTCATCAATTTTTTTTAACCCGGCCAACAAGCACTTCTTTTTTCTATGAATAATGATTGTGCAGGAGTACAATACGAGGTCAAACTCTCTTTATTTTTGCTGCTTGGTTTGATCTGTGACTGCTGCTGCATTGTTTCTAATAACACAGGGATACCCCGCTTGCTACAGGCTTCGGCCTTGGGATTTGGAGCATCCCGCCTGGTGGTAACAGCCACCCCTTCCTCTCTTTCTTTTCCTTGTATGTATTCCTCTGTATAATACGCTTTTTCTCCAGCCGCAATGGCGCTAGCACATTACTTTGAACCATGATGATCCTTTACTAAACCTGTCCGTCCAGACACCAAGTCTGAATTTTCAGCAGGAAAACTGGCTGGGGATGATTCGCCACCTGCCGCGGCTCAGCACGAGGCCACTCGGCCGGCTGTTAAAGTACGAGCAGCAGACCGGGTCAACGCGGAAGATAGCCAGCTTAGACAGTGATCGGACACACACCGACGAGGCAGCAATGTCGGGTCAGAGGTGGGAGAGCCGGCCCAAGGCGGCGAGACGGCTCGGAGGAGCTCGGGCGTGACATCGCACGCCGGTCCACAGTGGCGGCTTCGAGAGAGGCGAGGCGGCCATCTACTCAGGGTGGAAGTCGGCTCCGCGCGGCGGCTCTCAACCCGGCAGCAAACCAGAGCAGCGGAGGCCAGAGCGCCGAGGCCAGCAGGGGCGGCTCGGTGCCGCAGGCGCGAGGCGAACTGTACGTGGTTCGGATTGAAGGCATAAAACCCAAACCAAGAGTCCTCCTTCGAGTCACACTTATGCTGACAAAGCAACGATGCAGAAGCGGTGATGACTCTGGGGATGCAAGGACCAATCGATAACCTGGACAGGAAGCGAGGCGCGAATGGCGACTCGGGGGAGACAAGGCGTGACGGCTACTCGGACATGACACGAGGCGCGACGGCGACTCGGACGGGAGGCGACGGTGGACGCCACAACCCGATAACGCTGGCCGTCGGGGCAAGCGGAGTTGACCCAGTGCGGCGGCTTAACATATCATGATCTTATACACTTGTGGTGACGGCAAGTGAAACCGCATGGAGCGGTTCAAGGCCGCGGTCTGCCGCGGCGGCTTGAGTTGACGAAGATGAGCAGAAACGATGACTCGGGGCTGTGTTGGACGGGTCGTGTCATATCGCCGGCGGTGCACAGAACATCAAACCCTAATTTTTTTCATCTCAATCTGGTAAACTTGCTCTTGTTGCAGATCCTTCCAAACTGGCTCATCTTCATCCGATAAATTGCAAACTTCTCGATCCGTGGAAGAAATCCCTCCAAGAACTCAACACCACCGTGCGCATGCCCCACGGTGGGCGCCAACTGTCGTGGAATTGTCACGGCAGATGTCCTAGGGTAAGGACTTAGTCGTGAGGCCAACACATTTATGTGGTAGCTTGAGAGGGGTTGAGCGGAATCGTGAGACGCAACGCAAGACAAGGATTTAGACAGCTTCGGGCCCCGGGAAACATCATCCGGTAATAGACCTACATGCTGTTTGAGGCTAGATCTCATTATGACCCTCATAGAGTCGCTGGTAAACCGGCTCTCCTTTAGTTGTGTCTAGCCCTAAAGAATATGGCACCTCTAACTTGTGAGAACTTCTCCCTCTTTGGGGACCCCTGCCCCTCCTTATATATGTTGAAGGGGCGGGTTACATGACTAGTCCTAGTAGGATCAGGATTACTCTATTACAAGTGGAGTCCTAGTCTTGCTTCCTTTGTAAGAGAATATTCCTTGTGCTTTCCTCATAAACCGGCCCACCATAACATGAACCGGTCCTTCCATAAACCGCCTTCTCTGCCATCGGGTCTTGTTGTTCCTCTGGCCCGCTCGCCGGGTCACCCATGAGTCGCCAAGTGTAAACCGTCAAGTAAACCGCCAAGTCCGGCCGGGTCATATCTCCGGCCGGGTTACGCCGCGGGGTATATCCCCGACATTACCCGCTTGCTCAGCCCCTCTTATAGCGTTGCTAGTTGCAGGTGAAGATGAAGATTGCTCCAGGTGGGAGCTGGACATATTTGGAATATCACAATATCTATTAATTTAATTGATGCACATATATATTTGGCAATGGGTGGAAGGCTTGGACTTCTGCTCGGTGTTTTGTTCCACTCATGCCGCCTTGAGAACCGATAAATCAGCGTTATGTTCCTTGATTTTGCGTTCCTAACACAGTTGGGGTTTATGAGCCCCCCTTGATAATTTGCACTGCTTAAAGCTTTTCCAGCAAGACCCAATATTAGCAATACATTTGCCTAATAACTAAAAAACTTGCATAGGGACTGGCTAGCACCCGAGGACTCTTAATCAACCCCCGGGCCAGTGCTCCTCATGAGTGTTGGTCCAAACCTGTCAACCTCCTGTGACCGCCAGGGGAAACTCTAGTATTTTGGTCTACCAGAAGTTTGGACAATTCGATCGTGGCCTGAGACGAGATACGTGCGGCTCTTATCAGGGTGTCGGCACGCCGGGAGGTCTTGCTGGATTAGTTTTACCTTTGTCGAATTATCTTGAGCACGGGATTCCGAGAATACTCGGGTCTTCCCACTTTGGAGTTGGGACTCCGCAGACCGTGCTCTTGTGATGGGCTAAGTTGGGACACCCCTGCAGGGTTTGATCTTTCGAAAGCCGTGCCCGCGGTTATGTGGCAGATTGGAATTTGTTAATGTCCGGTTGTAGAAAACTTGATAGAGGATCCGAGATAAAACACACAACCACGTGAGTAACCATGACTGTCTCTTTTCACTTTGAGAAGAGAACATGGTGGGGTTATGTTTGACTCATAAGTAGTTCAGGATCTTTAGCGATCATTACTAGTATGCGACCGTTTGCGTAGATGCTCATCTTATTCTTGTACTCGTAAGTTAGCAACCATACATTTGCTTAGCCGCTGCTACAACCTCACCATTACCCTTTTGATACCCAATAAAGCTTTGCTAGTCTTGATACCCATGGTTATGGGATTGCTGAGTTCTCGTGGCTCATAGATATTACAACAACAGTTGCAGGTGCAGTTTTCCCATGACTTGACGTGAGAGCGATGTTACCTTTTGTTGGAGCTCTTTCTTCTTCTTCTTCGTCAGTCTTGGGCTAGGTTCCTGGTCGGCAGCCTGGGATAGCAGATGGATGTCATTGTGCTTTTCATGTTTGCATCCGTAGTCGGATGCCTTGTATTGATGTTGTTGTATTCATGTGACTGTATGAATTGTTGTATCCCCATGTATTTATGTCATGGTACGATGTAATGATATCCATCTTGTTAAGCGCCCGAAATGCGGTTGTGCCACAATCATGAGTGTGTCACGTGATCGAGATAGAAGCGCATCTTGGGCTTGACAAGTTGGTATCAGAGCCTCGACCGACCATAGGAGCCCCCTTGATTAATTGTAGTCTGGCCATTGTCGAGTCTAGAAGAAAACTTTTTCGGAGTTTAGTTATATCGGATAGTAGGAATTCTTTTTACTCCTCAGCCCTATCGTCGCTCTGGTGAGGAATCTTGATGTAGGTGTTTTGAATTACTCCTCTTCCCCTTCAAATGTTTTGTTAAGATCACGTGGTTAGTTTTCGTTCGTTTGTTCCGGTGCAATTCTCTTCGAGTTGAGTCGATCCTCTTTGCCTTTTGCAAGATCAATCCTCTGTTCTTTTCAACCGACGTTGTTTCTCCGTCCGATGTGGTCGTTTCTTTTTCCCACCCGCCCACCCTTTTGTTTCTCGGAGCCGGAGTCCTTAATCGGGTATCCATTCTACTCGTGCGAAGTCTTTACTTTCTTTCCTCAATTATTTCAACAGGTGAATTCTCGTCTCGTCATCATTCTTCATCCTTTTCTTTTCCGGTGGATTCAATTCCAATATCTCGGTGTTGTTCTTATTCTTTCATCGTCTCAAGTGTTTTCCCTTGTTCCGTTCGCCTCTCGCCATTTAATTGTTTCGGAATTCCGAAGACATCTCAGGTGATTCGTCTGTATTCTTATTTATTCGAGGTTGTCACCTCATTCGGGTCTTTTCAAATGTTCCGGTGCATCATCTCCTTTTAAATCCTTCCAACGGTGTTTCTCTTCGGTGGGCTCATAACCCACATGTCTTTTCCCAGGATCTTAGCTGAATCTTCTTATTTCCCGGAGTGTTCCGAAATTCTTTTCAAAGTGTGACGTAAGTATGGATTCTATCAGTCATATGCCTTCTCCAAGATCGCTTTCAATTATTTTCATCATGGGTTCAACATCTCCTCTTTTCATTCTTCCGGAGCATCTCAATAATTTTTGTTCTGTGTTCTCGTCGACATTTGAAGACCGAAGAAGCGTTTTCCTCTGAATCTTGTCCGTTCTCTCGGAGATTCATGCTTCTATCTTAATGCTATCCCCTCGAACTATTCCCTTTGTCATAAATTCTTTTTTACCCATCTAGATTATTTCATGAATTCTTTTCATTGTGTTCCTCCGAAGGCCATCATTGCAGAAGATTTGTTCGTTCTCAGTGGTTCTTTCATGGTTTAATTCATTCTTCAAGTGTGCAATAATTCTTCAGGAGTAGCTCAAGCATTATTCTTTTGTGTCCAGAGATGGAAATAACTCTCTGTATTCTTCGAAATGGAGTTTCGCATTTCTTCCTTCATCTCATCTCTTCTATCTTTGGTAGTGGCGGAAATTCACCTCAAGTTTCGAGATGATTTCCATAAGTCCACTTAGAGCTAATCTTTTGTTGTTGATTTTCCCAACAAATCCGTTCAAGTTCTTTCTTTCAAGTGGCTCAACCTCTCAAGGTTCTTTGGTTTCACCTTCTTCCCTTTTCTCTTCCGTCTCCTTCCTAAGATCTCAGGACGAGATCTCTTGTTAGTAGGGGAGTGTTGTGACACGCCGAGACTGGTGCGCCAGGTGTCAGCTAGTTATTCGCTGTCGTTGCCATGTCATCTGCTTGCGTGTTGCTTTTTGCCATGTCATCATGTGCATTGCATCAGAATGTTTTCAAAACTTGCATCCGTCCGTAGTTGCCCCGTCCTTTTCGTTGTCCGTTCTGAGCCCAGACACACTTGCACTCGCCGGCGGCACCTCCGTATATTTATTTTGTGATTGGCCGGAAAATGTTCTCGGAATGGGATGAAACTTGGTGTGTGGTCTTATTATAGGATAGGTAGACCGCCTGTCAAGGTTCGTCGCGTTCGGAGTTCGTTTGATAGCCAAACGGTTAATCGCGTTAGCCGCCGGAAGCATGTTCTCTTTTGGCCTAGAGCCCCTCCACAACAGCCCACTAGCCCATCCCAACCACCTCCTTGTTCTCGATCGTTGGATCGTGATCGCGTGGCCGAAAACCACACCTCTTTTGGACTCTCCTAGCTCCCTCTGCCTATAAAAACACCTCCCCCGTCCAAATCTGGAAACTCTAGTCCATTTTTTCTCTTTCTCCGCGCACCCACAGCTCCTCCGCGCACCGGACATGTCCGTGACGCAGCCGGACGTGTCCACCCTGCCCAGCCACATCGTCCGACCAATCCGGGGCTGCCACCTCAGCCGACCGCCGCCCCGGGACGAATCCGCGGCCGTCACGTCACACTACCTGCCCCGCCTCCATCGCTGGACGCCGAAGCCCGCAGCGGGCCCGTCGGGGCCCGATCTCCGCCGCCGCCTGGCCCGGATCGCCACGCCCCCTCGCTCCAGCGCCGCCCCGCTCGGCCGGTCCCTGCCGCCACCTGCCGAGCTCGCTGCCGTGCTAAACGCCGGCCGCAGCTCCCCGCCATCGTCATCCCTACCACCGGCGAACCGCGCCCCACCGCGTCCACGCCGATCTGCTCGACCCTCACCCGGATCCGCCGGCCGTCGCCGGAGATGGAGCCGCCACCGCCGGATCTAGGCGCTCCGGCCTCCGGCGGCTGCCCCGGCCGTCGTCATCGCCACGCCCCCTCGCTCCTTCGTGCTGCGCCGCCGCGCCATGGCCTCCCACTCGTGGTCGAGCTCAGGAGGACGACGCCGTAGCACGCGCCGTGGCAGCCCAGCCTCGTGGGCCCACTTGGGCTAGTAGCTCGCCAAGCCCAGCCGCGTCGGCCCGTCTGCCTCACCCCATCTCGCCTCTCCTCCGTTTGGGACAGGCCCGCTTGGTGAGCACCTTTATGGCTTTATCCCTCGTCCTAGGCGTAATATAGCTACCCTACGCCCGCCCTGTTTTGTTTCTTCAAAAATGGCTAAGTCTGTGAATTTCATACATCATATATGCATGTTTGAGTGGCTATAACTTTTTGTGTGTTTGTCCAAATGAAGCATATAATATGTCAAAATGTTCGTCTCGTGATGCTCTTCATATTGTTGTACTATGGCATGCTTGTTTGAGTTCATCTTGATGCCCTAATCATCATTGCAAGAGTGCTATTTGTTTAAAACTGCTGATAACTGTAAGTTTGTTGCATGCTTCTGGCGATGATATCGTTTTGCATGTTGGTCCAAATGGAGTGTATGATATGTCAAAATGTTCATTGTGAAGTGCTCTACATGATGGTTGCTGTAGTATTCATGTTAGGTACCATATTGCCATGTTTATCTCTATTGCTAAAGTGCATGTGGCTGATAAGTTTGTGAACTTGTTACGAGATGATGTTTTCTCTTGCTTGTGTATATTAACCCATGTGTCATATGAGCTAGATGTCAACATGAGTTTTGCTCTTTGGAATGTGCTCCACATGATATTTTCTTTTTCATGCCATGATATGTCTTGAGATGACTGCAACAAGCTTGTTAACATGTCATCGTGATGTTAAATTTCTGCTAAGTGTGAATCTGTTAATTATTATGCCATGTTTCCGTGAGGCCACCATCATTCTTGTGCATGGTTAGAGTTGTACAGTGGGTGTTCCTTGATGTTTATGTTATGCTCTAGCTATCCATACTCTTGTTTGCCATGATGCCATGTTGTAGCTTGTTCTTTTGAGGCCCTCTAGTTGCTTCAAAATGTTTCTGTCAGCATGCCCAGATTTTGCTAAGTCTGGATAAACTTTTGCACTTTTGCCATGATGTTTGGGACATGCTCTAGTATGTTGTAGAACTAGCCATGTGGTTATTCTTGAAGAGCATGTTATGTATGTTATTTCCATGCCTTTTGCTTGCATGATGACTTGCTGTAGCTTGTTTAATTCTTGCTCTCAAGTTGCTATAAAATGTTTCTGTCAGCCTGTTATCAGCATGATCAATTTGGTGAAGCTTGTTGTTATTGATCCATGCCTCCTATGGAGTTGTTCCAATAAAGTTGTTTGATGTATGCTATGTCCATTACATGTCCATGATCTTTATATACTTAGTAGATTTGATATGCTTGTTGTTTTGTGCCTCCGAAGGCAGCATCGAGATGATGTTATTGCCTTCCCAGATTTTGGCCAAGTCTGAAAAATCAGTAAACTTCTTGAATCTTGCCATGCTAGTTTAATTGTGTTCCAACAAGTTTTTGGGTGTGATCTAAGTTCATGCTTGTTGAGAATAATGTCTATTTCACATCCATGCCTTTTGTTATCATGTTTGGGTGCTGTAGCATGAATATACCTTGCTCCAAAGTTGCTATGTTGCTGTTTTTGGACAGCTTGTTGTTATATCTTGTTTCATGTATATGTGTTGAACCGTTTCTCCGTTTTGAGTGTGTCCTATATGAAACTTGTGTGCTTTTGCATTTAGAAGCATATTATCATGTTGTTTACATGTTTGGTGTGTGTTTGCTTGTTGTTTGGATGCATCTTGCATAATTGACATGCTTGACTTGTTTTGCTCATATCTTCTAGGCCGTAGCTCCGAATGAAATAAACTTTATATGAAACTTGACTAGATTTTCGAGTATATCATCATGGTGCATGTTAACTTGCTGTTTAACAACTTGAACTTTAGGTTTGTTCAGATCTTGACCAATTTAGAAATGTGCATATGAGGACTTACCGGATTTGTTATATGTTGTTTTCGGCCTGATTTATACTTGTTTGGATGTGTTGTTCTTGTATGCATCATCCGTTGCCATGTTTTGCATCGTATAGACTTGTCTTGCATCATACTTGGTTGAGCATCTTTTCATGTTCTTGAGTGGTGTGTTTACCATGTTGTGTGCTCCTTCTAGCTAGTTCATATTTCGTTGCGTTCGTGAGGATTCGTTCGTCTACACTTAGTTCGTCTTCGTGGATTCTTTTTCGTCTACTTCATGGACTCGTTCTTCTTCCTTGCAGGATCTCAGGCAAGATGACCATCCCCTTGGATACCTTTACTATCATTGTCATGCTAGTCGTCTTGATTCTATCGTTATATGTCACGCTACCTATCTTTTGATGTCAGCCTCTCCTTGTTGCCATGAAACCTCTAACCTTTGACACCTTCCTAGAAAACTGTTGTTTGGCTATATTACCCGCTTGCTCAACCCCTCTTATAGCGTTGCTAGTTGCAGGTGAAGATGAAAATTGCTCCAGGTGGGAGATGGACATTGTTGGAATATCACAATATCAATTAATTTAATTAATGCACATATATACTTTGCAATGGGTGGAAGGCTTGGCCTTTATCTCGGTGTTTTGTTCCACTCATGCCGCCTTAAGAACCGATAAACAGGCGTTAGGTTCCTTGGATTTGCATTCCTAACACGGTTGGGGTTTATGGGCCCCCTTGATAATTCGCACTGCTTAAAGCTTTTCCAGCAAGACCCAACCTTGGTACTACATTTGCCTAATAACTAAAAAACTTGCATAGGGACCGGCTAGCACCCGAGGACTCTTAATCTACCCCCCGGGGCCAGTGCTCCTCATGAGTGTTGGTCCAAACCTGTCAACCGCCGGTGACCGCTAGGGGCAACTCTGGTATTTTGGTCTATCGGAAGTTTGGACAATCCGATCGTGGCCTGAGACGAGATACGCACGGCTCTTATCAGGGTGTCGGCACGTCGGGAGGTCTTGCTGGATTAGTTTTACCTTTGTCGAAATTTCTTGAGCATGGGATTCCGAGAATACTCGGGTCTTCCCACTTTGGAGTTGTGACTCCGCAGACCGTGAGCTTGTGATGGGTTAAGTTAGGACACCCCTACAGGGTTTGATCTTTTGAAAGACGTGCCCGCGGTTATGTGGCAGATGGGAATTTGTTAATGGCCGGTTGTAGAAAACTTGACAGAGGATCCGAGATAAAACACACAACCGCGTGAGTAACCGTGACTGTCTCTTTTCACTTTGAGAAGAGAACACGGTGAGGTTATGTTTGAATCGTAAGTAGTTCAGGATCTTTAGCGATCATTACTAGTATGCGACCATTTGCGTAGATGCTCATCTTATTCTTGTACTTGTAAGTTTGCCACCATACTTTTGCTTAGCTGCTACTGCAACCTCACCACTACCCTTTTCATACCCAATAAAGCTTTGCTAGTCTTGATACCCATGGTTATGGGATTGCTGAGTCCTCGTGGCTCACAGATACTACAACAACAGTTGCAGGTGCAGGTTTCCGATGACTTGACGTGAGAGCGATGTTACCTTTTGTTGGAGCTCTTTCTTCTTCTTCTTCGTCAGTCTTGGGCTAGGTTCCTGGTCGGCAGCCTGGGATAGCAGATGGATGTCGTTGTGCTTTTCATGTTTGCATCCGTAGTCGGATGCCTTGTATTGATGTTGTTGTATTCATGTGACTGTATGAATTGTTGTATCCCCATGTATTTATGTAATGGTACGATGTAATGATATCCATCTTGCTAAGCGCCCGAAATACGGTTGTGCCCCAATCACGAGTGTGTCACGTGATCGGAATAGAATCGCATCTTGGGCTTGACATAGATATTTAATGATTGATGGTGGTTCACATTTTATTCATGGTGCTTTCCGTAAGATGCTTGCTAAATATGATGTTAACCATATAATTGCATCTCCATATCATCCTCAGTCTAATGGTCAAGTAGAATTGAGCAATAGAGAGATTAAATTGATTTTGCAAAAGATTGTTAATAGATCAAGAAAGAATTGGTCTAAGAAACTTGATGATGCATTATGGGCTTATAGAACTGCTTATAAAAACTCCATGGGTATGTCTCCGTATGAAATGGTTTATGCGAAAGCATGCCACTTACCTCTTGAATTAGAACATAAGGCATATTGGGCTATTAAAGAACTCAATTATGATTTCAAACTTGCCGGTGAGAAGAGGCCATTTGACATTAGCTCACTTGATGGATGGAGAACCCAAGCCTATGAGAATGCCAAGTTGTTTAAAGAAAAATGTTAAAAGATGGCACGACAAACGGATACAAAAGCGTGAGTTTAACGTAGGTGATCATGTTTTACTATACAACTCTCGTTTAAGATTTTTTGCAGGAAAACTTCTCTCTAAATGGGAAGGCCCTTACATTATTGAGGAGGTCTATCGTTCCCATGCCATCAAAATCAACAACGCCGAAGGCACAAATCCGAAAGTGGTAAACGGTCAAAGAATCAAACACTATATCTCATGTACTCCCTTAAATGTTGAGACAAATATATTTGACACTGTGACACCAGAGGACTACATAAGGGACACTTTCCAGAATGTTTCAGACTCCAAAAAAGAATAGGTATGTGGTACGGTAAGTAAACCGACCCCAAAACGTTCCAAACAACATTTTTTCTTCGTTTTGGAATATTTAAAAAATTAGGAAAATTAAAACTAGTCGAAAAGAGACACGGGGCAGCCACAAGGGTGGAAGGCGTGCCCCTACCTTGTGGCCACCCCGTGTGCCTCCCAGACTCTGTTTTCTTGCACGATATTTCTTTCTGTCTTTAAAAATTCATTATATAATCTCCCAAAGGCTTTGACCCTAGTACCTCGACAGAATCCTCTTTTTTTATTTTGGAGTTGTTTCTGTAGCAGATTTAGAGCAAGATGTCGTCCCAAGATTCGGAGGGAGAGAGCTATGAAGCTGATTATATCGCAGGCCTCAAGGTATATGGGGATCTGGAGCATTATGGTTGGACCATGGAGGAAGAAGAAGACTATGATCCGAAAGGAAAGGAAGAGACAATTTCCGACGAAGAGGAAGTTCCACTACCCCAACCTGGGGACATGCACGTGGAGTTCAAAAAGTCAAGTCTTCCGAATAACGCAAAGAAACCAAAGATCGAGTTTATCCCTTTTAGTCTTTTGCAAGAGAACAAGCAAGAATTATGCAGGAGGGTATTAACACTGGAACAGGAGATAGGTGAGTTAAAGAAGGAAAATTCCATCCTTAAGCGTAAGATGAGGGAAAATGACAAGCCTACTACATCAACAATCCCTTCATCAACACCACCCCCGAAGATAGAACCATAAATACATGGGTATGGGCACTCCCCTTGGCAACTGCCAAGCTTGGGGGAGGTGCCCCGGTATCGTATCACCATCACACCTTTATATTTATCATTTTTCTTAGTTCGATACTTTTGGCTATATCTTGATCTAGTAGAATAAAGATTTTAGTATGATTTAGCTTTGAGTTTTGCTTTGATCTCTATCTATGTAATCGAGTCCGTGAGATATATAATAAAGATTAGTTTCTGAGTGAGGGCTTGGCTATGCCCTATGATCTTGAGGGAATAAGTAATATAAATATAAATAACAAATAAACAAAGATCATATGTTGATCTTATGAGAAGTAATGACTTCACATATAAAGAGTATGATGAATAAAAGTTGTTGAGTGTTGACAAACATAGTTTTAGTCATTGTTGCAATTAATAGGAAGTAATAAAGAAAGAGAGGTTTCACTATAAATATACTATCTTGGACATATTTTACAACTGTGAGCACTCAGTAAAATATGACATGCTAAAAAGTTGAAGTTGGACAAGGAAGACAACATAATAGGTTATGTCTTCTTACATCCCAGCAGAAGTTATATTGTTAAAGATCCTCCAACATGTTGAGCTTGCTTTCCCTCTCACGCTAGCCAATTTTTTTTGCACCAAGTAGAGATACTACTTGTGCTTCCAAACATCCCTTAAACCAGTTTTGCCATGAGAGTCCACCATACCTACATATGGATTGAGTAAGATCCTTCAAGTAAGTTGTCATCGGTGCAAGCAATAAAAATTGCTCTCTAGATATGCATGATCTATTATCGTGAAGAAACTAAGCTTTATACGAGCTTGTGATGTGGAAGAAATAAAAGCAACAGACTGCATAATAAAGGTCCATTATCACAAGTGGCAATATAAAGTGACGTTCTTTTGCATTAAGATTTTGTGCATCCAACCATAAAAGCGCATGACAACCTCTGTTTCCCTCTGCGAAGGGCCCATCTTTTATTTTCATCTCATATCCTTATGCAAGAGTCATGGTGACCATCACCTTTTGTTTTTACTTTTATCCTTTGGCAAGCACAATATGTTGGAGCTAGATCTAGATATATATACCCATGTGGATGTAGAGAGCCATGAACCATTATTGGTGACATTACTTGAGGTCAATCATTGGGAGGCAAAACTATAAGCCCACATCTTTCTGTGTGTCCGGTTGAATCTTTGAACTCATTAATATTGCGTGAGTGTTAGCACTTATGAAAGACTAAATGATAGCTGAGTATGTGCACTTGCTGAAAAGCTCTTATATTTGACTCTTTCCGATCTATGATAAATTGCAATTGCTTCAATGACTGAGACCATAGTTTGTTGGCTATCAATGAAGTTTCTGATTCATACTTTACCTTGTGAATGAATTGTTACTTTAACATAAGTACTTATATGACAAGTTATGTTGCTGCCCTAATGATGATCATGATGCCCTCTTGTCCGTATTTTATTTTTATCGACACCTCCATCTCTAAACATGTGGACATATTTTTCGATATCGGCTTTTCGCTTGAGAACAAGCAAGGTCTAAGCTTGAGGGAGTTGATATGTCCATTTTGCATAATGCTTTTATATTGATATTTATTGCACTATGGGTTGTTATTACACATTATATCACGATACTTATGCCTTTTCTCTCTTATTTTACAAGGTTTACATGAAGAGGGAGAATGCCGGCAGCTGGAATTCTGGACTGGAAAAGGAGCAAATCTAACATACCTATTTTGCACAACTCCAAAAGTCCTGAAAATTCACGGTGGATATTTTTGGAATATATAAAAAATATTGGGCGAAAGAAGCGCCAGAGGGGGGCCACCCGCCATCCATAAGGGTGGGGGCGTGCCCTACCCCCCTGGGCGCACCCCCTACCTTGTGGGCCCCCTGGCAGGCCCTCGAAGTCCATCTTCTACTATATTATGTGTGTTGACCTGGAAAAAATCATAAGGAGGTTTTCAGGACGAAGCGCCGCCATCTCGAGGCGGAACCTGGGCTAAACCAATCTAGAGCTCTCGCAGGGCTGTTCTGCCGGGGATACTTCCCTCCGGGAGGGGGAAATCAAATCCATCGTCATCACCAATGATCCTATCATCGAGAGGGGGTCAATCTCCATCAACATCTTAACCAGAACCATCTCCTCTCAAACCCTAGTTCATCTCTTGTATCCGATCTTTGTCTCAAAACCTCAGATTGGCACCTGTGGGTTGTTAGTAGTGTTGATTACTCCTTGTAGTTGATGCCAGTTGGTTTATTCAGTGGAAGATCATATGTTCAGATCCTTAATGCTATTTAATACACCTCCGATCATGAACATGAACATCCTTTGTGAGTAGCTACTTTTGTTCCCGATGACATGGGAGAAGTTTTGTTATAAGTAATCATCTAAATTTGGTATCCGCTCGATATTTTGATGAGATGTATGTTGTCTTTCCTCTAGTGGTGTTATGTGAACATCGACTACATGACACTTCACAATTATTTGGGCCTAGGGGAAGGCATTGGGAAGTAATAAGTAGATGATGGGTTGCTAGAGTGACAGAAGCTTAAAGCCTAGTTTATGCGTTGCTTCGTAAGGGGCTGATTTGCATCCATATGTTTCATGCTATGGTTAGATTTATCTTAATACTTCTTTCGTAGTTGTGGATGCTTGCGAGAGTGGTTAATCATAAGTGGGAGTCTTGTCCTAGGAAGGACAACACCCAAGCACCGGTCCACCCACATATCTAATTATCTGAGTAGCAAACGCGAATCATATGAGCATGATGAAAACTAACTTGACAATAATTCCCATGTGTCCTCAGGAGCGCTTTGCTTTATAAAAGAGTACATCCTCGCTTGTCCTTTGCTACAAAAAGGATTGGGACACCTTGCTGCATCTTGTTTACTTCTGTTACTTGTTACCCGTTATGAATTATACTATCACACAACTATCTGTTACCGATAATTTTAGTTCTTGCAGAGAAAACCTTGCTGAAAACCGCTTGTCATTTCCTTCTGGTCCTCGGTGGGTTCGACACACTTACTTATTGAAAGGACTATGATAGATCCCCTACACTTGTGGGATATCAGCCTGGTCGGATTCCTTCATTTTTATCTGATGATATCTGGAGTAAGCGTCAAGGATGCAGAGTGAATCATGTCCTCCTGTTGCATCAATGGTCTGATCAATGCGGGGCAGCGGAAAAGGATACTTAGGGCAAGCGGTTTTTAGGTCTTTGAAATCGATACAGAGGCACCATGATTTATCCTTCTTCGGCACCATGACTAGGTTGGCTAGCCAATCTGGGTGTTTAATTTCTCCGATGAACCCGGCTTCAAGTAATTTGGCTAGCTCCTCCTCAATGGCTTGTCTTTTGGGTTCAGAATATCGTCGCAGTGATTGTGACCGGTTTGAATCCTTTGATGATGTTGAGGATATGTTCTGCCAGTCTGCGTGGGATCCTAGGCATGTCTGAAGGGTGCCAGGCAAATATGTCCCAATTTTCACGCAGGAATACGCGTAAAGCGGTATCTACCGTCGAGTCCAGCTGTGCTCCGATGGATGCTGTTTCATTTGGGTCCGTCGGATGCACCTGAAATTTAACAATTTCATTTGCTTGCTTGAAAGAGGTGGATTTGGACCTCTTATTGAGGACCACATCGTCCTTGTCCACCATGGATCATAGGGTGGTTAGTTCTTAGGCTGCAAAGGCTTCTGATAGTGCCTCAAGAGCCAAGGATGCAGTTTTATTTTCAGCACGGACTACTCTATCCGGATCACTTGTGACTCTGATTGTTCCATTGGGCCCTGACATTTTAAGCTTCATGTACCCATAATGGGGTATGGCTTGAAAGCGTGAGAACGTGTCTCGCCCTAGAAGGGCGTGGTATCCGCTGTTGAAGGGAACAATGTGAAAGAGCAGCTCTTCCGACCTGTAGTTTTCACGCATTCCGAATAATAAATCGAGTATGATACTTCTCAAACATTGAGCCTCTCGGTTGGGGATAATTCCTCAAAAGGTTGTATTACTTTGCTCAATGCGGGATTTATCGACCTACATTTTGTCGAGCGTGTCCTTGTTTATGAGGTTAAGTCCACTGCCGTAGTCCATGAGCACTTTGGTAAGACGAAAGTCGTCTACTATTGGGTTTAGCACAAGAGTGGCTGGTGCTTGGACTGATTGGGGCCTTGGTTCATTGTCAGCGGTGAAGGTAATTGCCATGTCCTTCCATGGGCTTACTGCGGTTATTTGGTCGACCTCAACGAGTTTGTGAAGTGCCCTCTTGCGCCGATTATTTGAAGAGAAGGTCACTAAGACCGTGAGGACATTAAAATCGTCCTCCTCTGGAGGGTGTTTCTTTGGAGTTGCGGTGGCGAGGATGGCTTCGCCACTTTTAGCTACCTGCCGGAGTACCCAACATGCTCGAAGGCTGTGAGTTGGGGTCGTGCCAGAAATTGCATGTATTGGGCAGGGTTTGTCTAGGAGTTCGTCAAGAATGGACCAGTATCTCGTAAAGGATTTTTTTTGTCGACAGGCTGATGATCGGATGCCCCGTTAGGGTGCGTCCGTTTTGCTTTAGCGGCATAGTCTGAAGACGGGCTGTTCCAGATGGGTGTTTTGGGCCTTCCATGTGCTTTCCATCGTGAAGTACTTCTTTACTAAGTGCAAAAATTCTGTGAAACTCTGTATGCGACGGCGGTAGAGGGCGTTCAAAATTCCCTCCTTAGTGCAGTTGCGATGAAAAAACAGGACCGCGTCATCGTCGCAACAATCTTTAATCTTGTTTATAACAAGTAGGAACCTGGCCTAGAAGTGATGGACCGTCTCCTGAGGTTGCGGTCACACATACATCAATTCATATATGTATGGAGGGCTAGAGTTACTTGGACAGTATTGATTGTGGTGGGTGGGTGTGGAAAAATTTGAGTCCCGACCCAATATAGCAACCGGAGTTCGCAAAGTCTTCGGTCTTGTCAATTTGGGCCCGGGAGGATCTAAGCACTCCCCGGGCTCTGTGTCGACCGTAAGCTTAGAAGATGTGGAGTCCCGCCCGAGGGAAGGGTATCCGGCTCAAAGGGTTCGGAGACCCGAACACAGCTGGTCTCCTTTTCAAGAGGAGGAGTGTCTTCGGCCCATTCTTGGACGACCGCCACCAGATGAGTGATCGGCGAGGAATTGTCTTCGCAGATCATTGGCCACTGAAAGCCCCATGGTGGTGATGCGATCTGGCAGCTCGTTTAAGGACAAGGTATCCGCCGGATTCGTCTTTTTGGGGTGTTCGAGGCCGATGTAGGGGTGATGATTGGCGATCACAGGGGGTGCCGTCAGCTTAACGACCATGTGGGTGGATATGATGAATCCGCAGATCTGGAGGATCTGACCCAAGGTCAGGCTCTTTCCAGAAGTAATATTGTCGTTGATGACGAGGTGAGCCACATATCGCTTTTCGTGACTACACAGCGGAGCTCTCAATGAAAGCACCATTGTTGGTGTCAAAACTGGCAGATCTCGGGTAGGGGGGCCCAAGCTGTGAGTCTAAGGATCGATGGTAACAAGAGACGCTCGGACACGATGTTTTACCCAGGTTAGGGCCCTCTGAATGGAGGTAATACCCTACTTCCTACTTGATTGATCTTGATGGATATAGAGGTTACAAGAGTTGATCTACGTCGAGATCGTAATGGCTAAACCCTAGATGTCTAGCCTATAATTGTTTTGTTAGCCTCCACGGACTAAACCTACCGGTTTATATACACACCGGAGGGGGCCTAGGGTTTGTACAGAGTTGACTTGCGGAGGAAGGAAACATTACACCCGGACATCTAATTTGCCTTTCTACATACACATGAGTCCTACCCGGACACGGGGGATGGTTTTCTGCTTTATCTTCACGGCCCATTAGTCCAGCCTACAACAAGTAGTCTGGACACTCGAGGACCCCCAAATCAAGGAGTCCCTCAGCGGTCAAACAACTGGATCGCCTCCTGGTGAGCCTGCGCAGCGGACTGCTAGCATGCATACCATCATTTCACATAGCTACTCGCATGCCTTCCCATGACACTATGCAGCGAGCACGCCTCCCGTTAATTCACACACACCTACACGCATGCCTCCCGATCTACCTGGGCGGCGGACTGCTCGCATGCGTCCTGTCAACTCACGCCTGCTCGCACAACATACGAGACATGTGGCAACAAGCATATTGTTTTTCTATTCTGATGATTAATGATGCCGCTTTATTGCTTAACTGTAGCATGACACATATCCATTATTTGTCTAACACCCATGGTTCGAATAAATAATCCATTTGCGGTATTGGTTCCCAATTATTAAAGATCACATCAAAACTTGTCTCAAATTTGACAAAAAGTACAATACCACAGTCTATTGGTGTCCATATAACAACATGATAAGTTTCATGAATTTCAACTAAGTTTTGGATTTACTAGATTTCAGAAATCAAGATTCTCAATGTTTGAAATTTCTTGCATGGGGACTAAACATGCACCCAGTGACACACATATGTTTTCCCAATCCATTTGGCACACTGTCACGTGTGCATGTAGCTCAAATTTGACTTTTTCACATTATACCCCTAGAAAATCAATCAATATACTAAAACGTATTAATGATCTCTATTTTTTTTTCAAAATTTAACACGTCCCTCCTTTGGTCACATATGTTCACCGCGTAAAAATGTAACATGCCTCGTAGTTGTGGTGGATGTGCGGTCTGTGTGGGGGGGGGGGGCAGGGTCTGGCAGTACACTACGAGTCGTGAGTCAACCCGGCAATTCAGCCCATGGGTACGTGCGTCCATGGGCACCCGACCCGAATGGGTAGGGTATGGGTCCTCATATGTGCCCATGGGTACGACCCATGGGCAACCCGATTATGATGGGTAGTGTATGGGTATATGTTTACGCGCATGGGTTACCCGACGGGCTACCCGATTAATATGATATGTTGGCAACGCTATGAATTAGATCTAAATATTTTTATGTATGTGCAAGGCACATAGGCATGAACAAAAGAGAAGAAAACAAATGCCTGCTGAATGCATGACACATCTGTACATGGGCCAAGGCACATAGTACGAAAATAGAAGGAAATAAGAAATTCGCATGGGCCAAGGCTGCTGAATGCATGGAATTTCTCCAATCTATACGTGTGAGCCACACACATGCAAGAGAAGTTTCCATGTTGATCGGATAAAAACGTACAAGAGAAAAGCACTTGGCCCATCCCTCAATACGAGAGGCACACGACCCATGTTACGTCCATGCAACCTAGCTCTTGCGTGTGCAGATGAATTAGTACCACCTCGCTCCCGGAAGAAGAAAGAAAGGACTCAAGGCCTATACAAAACCAACCACAACTATGTGACATGGAGCTCGCCTTTGCCTCTTGATACGTCTCCAACGCATCTATAATTTTTGATTGTTCCATGCTATTATATTATCAACTTTGGATGTTTTATATGCAATTATATATTATTTTTGGGACTAACTTATTAATCCAGTGTCCAGTGCCAGTTTCAGTTTTTTCCTTGTTTTTGGCTTTTGCAGAAACGAAATATCAAATGGTGTCCAAACATAATAAAACTTTACCATGATTTTTCTTGGACCAGAAGACACCTACGAGAGTTGGAGAGGGGGCCAAAAGACCCACGAGGAGACGACAAGCCCTAGGGGCGCGCCCTAGGGGGGGGCAATGGGCTTGTGGGCCCATCAGGAGTCCTCTGCACCACCTCTAAGCTCTATAAATACCCCAATATTCTAGAAACCCTAGAGGAGTCGCCAAAAATACGCCACAAGTTTCTATCCCCATGAGATCCCATCTTTGGGCCTTTTCCGGTACTCCGCTGGAGGGGGATTCGATCATGCAGGGCCTCTACATCAACCTTGCCGCCCCTTCGATGATGTGTGAGTAGTTTACCACAGTCCTACGGGTCCATAGCTAGTAGCTAGATGGCTTCTTCTCTCTCTTCGATATTCAATACAATGTTGTCCTCGATGTTCTTGGAGATCTATTTGATGTCATCTTCTTTTGTGGTGTGTTTATTGAGATCCGATGAATTGTGTAATTATGATCAGATCATCTATGAATATTATTTGAGTCTTCTCTGAACTCTTTTATGCATGATTGAGATAGCTTTGTATTTCTCTCAGGTCTATCGATTTGGTTTGGCCAACTAGATTGGTTTTTCTTGAAATGGGAGAGGTGCTTTGTGATGGTTTCAATCTTGCGGTGTCCTCATCTAGTGACAAAAGGGGTGGCGAGGAATGTATTGTGTTGTTGCCATTAAGGATAAAAATATGGGGATTATATCATATTCCTTGAGTTTATCCCTCTACATCATGTCATCTTGCTTAATGCGTTACTTTGTTTTTATGAACTTAATACTCTAGATGCATGCTGGATAGTGGTTGATGAGTGGAGTAATAGTAATAGATGCAGGCATGAGTCGGTTTACTTGTCACAGACGTGATGCCTATATTCATGATCATTGCCTTAGATGTCATAATAACTTTGCGCGTTTCTATCAATTGCTCAATAGTAATTTGTTTACCCACCGTATGCTTTTTTCGAAAGAGAAGCCTCTAGTGAAATATGTGGCCCCGGGTCTATTTTCCATAATATATTTTCAGATCTATAAAACCAAAAACCCAAAAATACGTTGCTGCAATTATTTTATGCTTATTTTATTTTGCCTTTTACTTTTATTATAAATGTATCTCCATTAGATCTCACTCTTGCAAGTGACCGTGAAGGGGTTGACAACCCCTTTCGGGTTGTGTGCAAGTGTTTGTTAGTTTGTGCAGGTGCATATATTGGGGACTTTCTTGTGCCTCCTGCTAGATTGATACCTTGGTTCTTAACTGTGGGAAATACTTATCTCTACTTCGCTGCATCACCCATTCCTCTTTAAGGAAAAAATCAACGCAATCTCAAGAAGTAGAAGCAAGAATTTTTGGCACCGTTGCCGGGGAGGTTCTACATCAAGACTACCAAGTACCTATCATAAACTCTCATCTCTTGCGCTTATAGTATTTGCCATTTGCCTATCATTTTCATATCCCACACTTCTCATAATGTTTTCATAAAACACAAAAATATTTGCCTTTTTTTATTTGCCTTCTTTCTGTTTTCCCTTATGTCTTACTTGGTTTGTTTGCTCATTTGCTTGGCATAATTGTGTTTATTACAATTCAGAAGTAAAGTGTTATGGATCCTCATCCACTTGCTAATATTTGCAATAGATTATCTTTATGAGGTTTTGCTTGAAATTCGTGAATCTGAAAATTGTGATGAAGTGTTAAAGGAAGAAATTTGTATAGTGATTCACGATAGCTCCTTGAATGAAAAGCATGAATGCAGTGATATTATTATAAATTCTTTGATTTCCAATTTTATTAATGGTATGCAAAACCCTAAGCTTGGGGATGCTAATTTTCCTATGTCCACTACTTGTTGCAATGATTATGATTGGGCTGATTCTTCTTATGATCTTGAAAAATTCTTTAAGCCCCATGATGAATATGAAATTGATAATAATGTTTTCAATAATATTGAAAGTGGGTTTGAAAGAATGTCAACTTTTGATCCCACTACTTTGGAGACTGATCAATCTTATGAAATTTTTGATAAAAGCGGGCTTGGAGAAGTAATGACTTTGTTCTATGTTAATCCCACTATTTTGAAAGGGTGTCGAGTTTGCATGCATGTGGATCATGTAGAGAATATTTTATGTGATAGATATATTATTGAATTTGATAATGATCCTACATGCAATTATTATGAAAGAGGAAAATATGGTTGTAGAAATTTCCATGTTACTAAATTACCTCTCTTGATGCTTAAATTGACAACGTTTTATTCTTCTTCCTTGCAAATGCTAGATTTTTCTTGCCATGATAATTTGTTTTCTTATAAAATGCCTATGCATAGGAAGTATGTTGGACTTAGAAGTGTTTCTCACATGTGTTTTTATGCTCACTTTGTGCTTCAATTCTTGTCTTTCATGTGAGCATCATTAAATTATCTATTCCTAGCTAAAAGACTTTGAAGAAAAGCGCTGGTTGGGAGACAACCCAATTTTTTATTTTCTGTTTTCAAATAAATTTACCTTCTATCCTCTGGTTAGATGTGTTTTCATGTTTTAATTTAGTGTTTGTGCCAAGTAATACCTTTCGGATGGTTTGGAAGATTGTAAATTTGATTTTGCTGAAAAACATAAACTTTTGCGTCCAATACAGATAATTCTATAATTCACGGTAGCGTGATAATTTTCTGAATTTTTTTCATGAGATTGATATATAAATTTCCCACGTTTTTCTAATTGTGCAGAATTTGAAGAGTTACATAAGTGTACGTAGTTTTCATATTGCTACAGACTATTCCATTTTTGATAGATTCTATTTTCATCATGTTGTTTACTTATTTTGATGAATCTATGGGTAGTATCGGAGGGCATGAACCATGGAAAAGTTGGAATACAGTAGATATAACACTAATATAAAATTACAATGAGTTCACAACATTACCTAAAGTGGTTATTTGATTTATTATATTAACGGATCTCATGAGTTTTCTGTTGAATTTTGTGTTGTGAAATTTTCAAGTTTTCGGTAAAGATTTGATGGACTATGGAATAAGGAGTGGAAAGAGCCTAAGCTTGGGGATGACCAAGGCACCCCAATGTAATATTCAAGGACAACCAAGCATCTAAGCATGGGGATGCCCCAGAAGGCATCCCCTCTTTTGTCTTCAATCCATTGATAAATTTACTTGAGGCTATATTTTTATTCACCACATGATATGTGTTTTGCTTGGAGCGTCTTGTATGATTTGAGTCTTTATTTTTTTCCACAATCATCCTTGCTGTACACGCCTTTTGAGAGGGACACACATTTATCGTGAATTTATTAGAATACTCTATGAGCTTCACTTGTATTTTTTGAGCTAGGTAGTTGCTCTAGTGCTTCACTTACATATTTTTTAGCACGGAGGTGATGTTATTTTTAAGAAATTAATGAAATATCATGCTTCACTTGTATTATTTTGAGAGTCTAATAATATCATGGTAATTTGCTTAGGTTATGAATCCAGTCCTAATACGATATGCATCCAAGGGGGATATAATAAAAACTTTCATAAAGAGCATTGAATATATCAGAAGTTTGATTCCTTGCAATTGTTTTGAGATATGAAGATGGTAATATTAGAGTAATGCTAGTAGTGAACTATGGAATAAAAGAAATACTTGTGTTAAGGTCTGTGATTCCCGTAGCATGCACGTATGGTCTTCTAGTTATGTGATGAAGTTGGAGCGCAATTTATTCTTGATTGTCTTCCTTTGTGTAAAATTTGGGAGTGCGCGATGGTTAACTCCTACCAACCTCTCCCCTAGGAGCATGCATAGTAGTACTTTGCTTCGAGGGCTAAATTTTTTTTTTGCAATAATTATGTGAGTTCTTTATGACTAATGTTGAGTCTGTGTATTATACGCACTCTCACCCTTCCACCTTTGCTAGCCACTCTACTACCGCGCAAGTTTCGCTAGTGCATTAAACCCACCTTATACACTTCATCAAAACAGCCACAATACCTACCTATTATGGCATTTTCATAGCCATTCCGAGATATATTGCGTTGTAACTCCACCGTTCCATCATCATGAGTTTTTACCTTGAGTTGTAAGTAAATAAAAGTGTGAATCATCATTAGAACATTGTCCCATGCGAGGTTAAAAAAGAGGCCAAATAGCCCAAATAAAAAAAGAGGCCAAAGATCCCATATATAAAAGGAAAAAAATAATAGGCCAAAGAGACCAAAAAATGAGAGAAAAAGAGAGAAGGGACAATGTTACTATTCTTTTCCACACTTGTGATTCAAAGTAGCACCATATTCTTCATGACAGAGAATCTCCTATTTTGACACTTTCATATATTACTAGTGGGAATTTTTCGTTATAGAACTTGGCTTGTATATTCCAATAATGGGCTTCCTCAAATTGCCCTAGGTCTTCATGAGCAAGCAAGTTGGATGCACACCCACTTAGTTTTCCTTTGTGCTTTCATATACTTATAGCTCTAGTGCATCTGTTACATGGAAATCCCTACTCCCTCACATTGATATCAATTGATGGACATCTTCATAGTTCATTAATTTGCCTAGTTGATGTGGGACTTTCTCCCTTCTTTTGTCTACTACAACCTTCTATTCCACCTATAGTGCTATGTCCATGGCTCACACTCATGTATGGCGTGAAGAGTTGAAAAAGTTTGAGAACATAAACAGTACGAACCAATTGCTTGGCTGACACTGGGGTTGTACATGATTTGAACTATGTTGATTAGAGGGAGCATAACAAGACTACATGATTTTGTAGGGATAACTTGCTATAGCCATGTTATTTTTGAAGTTTCATCATTTTTCTTTCTAGTATGCTTGAAGTATTATTATTTGTATGTCAATAATGAACTTTTGTTTTGAATCATATGGATTTGAACATTCATGCCAAGATAAGAAGAAATACATTGATAAATATGTTAGGTAGCATTACACATAAAAAATTCTGTTTTTATCATTTACCTACTCGAGGACGAGCAGGAATTAAGCTTGGGGATGCTTGACACGTCTCCAACGTATCTATAATTTTGTATTGTTCCATGCTATTATATTATGAACTTTGGATGTTTTATAAGCATTAATATGCTATTTTATATTATTTTTGAGACTAACTTATTAATCCAGTGCCCAATGCCAGTTTCTGTTGTTTTGCTTCTTGTTTTTGGCTTCTGGAGAAAAGGAATATCTGTCAGGACCCCGATCCTAAGTCACACCGATCTAGCTGTAACACGTCATATCACTTTGCGGACTCACGCACGGTAACCCCACGGGTGCCACCTTACCTGGCCCGGGACCGTTTGCGCATTTTGGCACACGTATATGACAGTGTCGCTAGCATCCATATGACAGAGAACCCGAGCCGACATGGCTAGTTATAAACCAAAAGTGGCACTAAATTACAGAGACAGCCATCCATGACCCAGCAACGAACGTGTCGGTCATCAACGTATGAATCCAAGTCGTAGCAAGCTACATGGACTTAAAGGAACAACGCGTGACATTTCCCCTAAGGGACAGACACAGGAACGAAGAAGGACACATGTCGGCCAGCCTACGTGTTCCGAGCAGTAGCAAGCTACCAAGGCTCATTGGAATCACTAGGAGGCAATTCCTTGTAAGATAGGCTACCAAAGGAAAACAACTAGGTGTCGGATCCCACACATACCAAGCATTTCAATCATACACGCAATATGCTCAATATGTGCAAATACAACATTGCATCACAATAGAACTCTATGACTCAAAGTACTTTATTTAAAAGGCTCCTAGAGCCATACATAACATATCCATACAGGTAGGGGTCACATGACCCAACACTCAAGTCATACAGTCATACAAGCACAAGCGGAAGCTACATGTCTGAGTACATACAACTTAGAAAATAAAACAGGCTTGGTGTAGCCTGACTATCTACAAGGCCCTTCACAAGCTCCAGATCTCCGTCTGGGTGTCAAGCTACTCGTCGACGTCAACGTCTATGTAGAACCCATCAGCAGGGGCAGGGTTCTCCTCTGCAACAGTTATTAAGCAAACATGAGTACATAGGTACTCAGCAAGTCTTACCACAGAACCTATCATACATGCAACATTATCAAAGGGGGTAGTGGAGTTCATAGCAGAATGCCAGCTTTGACCATGGCTAACCTATACTACAACTCTCAACAGATTGCAAGATGTTATTACGAACACGAGTCCTCTACTCACCACATCAATACACTACCGAGGATCCTCTTCCGTCATCCTACGGAAGGGCCATCCACGGCACTCACGCTTATCTTGAGGCTTTTAGTAGTATCCATCAACTTGTCTATGAACTGTAAGAGTAACCAAGTAGTTCGTACCGCGAACAACGGCTATTCGAATAGTTTGATAACCCTGCACGGGTGTACTTCTTCACACACGCTTTCACCACTTATCGCCGTTTACTCGGCGTGTACTCGGCAACCTTCAAGCGGAAGCCCAGCGAGGGTGTCGGCCACGACCTGACTAACTACTCAAGTCTCTCGTCCAGGTTTATCGCCTATTTGGGTTCCATCCGTGGGGAGATCCGGCCGGGGTGTCGCTCACGGCCCCAAACGATGTGTACTGGGTTCCCGAGTCACCAAACGGGTAACCGGTACACCGTGCCACGTACCTGTCGCATCACAACCCACCCCGAGGGTCAGCGTTGTGCACGACCTCCAGTAAGCTATAAACACCAGAAACTAGTTGCAACTCCTGGACAGAGATCAAGGGTAATTAATAAGCCGAGAGGGTGAATTAAGGATCCCAATGTGCGGTAGTAGCTGTAACTTGAACCACACATACAGATCTCGGGTCCTATGGACGATTCCAATGAAACAACCCACCATGTACTCCTACATGGCCTTTCATCGATACCTTTACCAAGCGTATTCCACACTTCCTTCTGTTTACCGGAATGATCATTTCACTCTGATCCATCACCTAGATGAACCATACCAGACACAACTCTAAGCATAGCAGGCAACATAAACAAATAGCATGGTGGATCACACATCACATGGCTCAATCAACTCCTACACATGCTAGTGGGTTTCAACTATTTACTGTGGCAATGATAGGTCATGCAAGGGATAGGGTTCAACTACCGCAGCAAGTAGCAGTTCACGCGCTGTTGCCTTAATGCAGTAAAAGAGGGCAGGAGCGAGAAGATTGGGTTTGTATCGGAATGATCAATGATTGCTTGCCTGACAAGTTAGGTGTCGGGTACTGCTCTTCAACTGGATACGCAGCAGTATCCTCGGGAGCAAGACCTAACACAGAGAATACCGACGATACAATCATTAACAAACAAATGCAACAATATGATGCATGCTCATGACATGGCAAGATGCATGTGTGTTGGCTAATGTAACTAAAACCAGAAGGGTTTGAACCTATTTGAATCAAGGATTCAAATTGGAGTTCAAACTATTATTTAAATAAGTGCATTATCATGTTTTTGATGTATACAGCAAGTTAACTTGTTCGAACATGCATGAAACCAGTGCCATTGGAAAGATTGAATTTTTCTGATCATTTTTCATATATAAATCTTTTCCATCTGAGCTATGATTGATTTTATATGTTTTTTAGAAGTTTTGGGTATTTTCTGGAATTTCCTGAATTATTTTAAATCTAAAAATCCCAGAAAAACCTTTACTGCGTCAACATGACATCATGCTGACGTCAGGCAGTCAACAGGGCCAGTCCAAGTCAAACCTGACCAGTGGGACCCAATGGTCAGTGTCACAGTTAACTAATTAACTAATTAGAATTAAATTAACACCTAAATTAGGTTTGACTTGCGGGCAGGGCCCACATGTCAGTGACCCAGGGGGTCAAACCCGGGGTCAAAACAGGTCCATCCCGCCGGCGTTTAGCCGCCGGCGAGGCCAAACACGGCGGCGTGCTTCGGAAATCGCCTACGGTGCACGGCTCGAGCTGCGGTTGGGTGCGTTGGAAAGCCCTTGCTGTTGCGCATCGGATGGTGGTGGTCGCCGGACCTGGGGTGGCCGGAGACGACGGCAACAAGCTCGACGGCGGCGACCCGCGTCGGGCGTGTGTGGAGATGCGGCTGCAGGGGCCTAGGCGATGCGTGCGTAGCACCTTTCGCATCTACGTGATGCGGTGAGTGTGATGGACGGGTGCCAGTGACCAAATGGTCACCGGAGCATCACCGGCGGCGAGCACGGCGGCGGTGCGTGCGGTGAGCTTTGTGCAGTGCGTTCCAGGGCAAAATAGAGCCAACGGAGAGGGGGAGGATGAAGCTAGGCTCACAGGGGTTGCAGCAGGCGCCGGAGCGAGCTCGGGGGTGGTCGGAGCTGAGCAGGATGGCGAGGGGGATCTCCGCGGCCGCAGTTGGGGAAGAAGAGGTCGGGGGCGTCTCCAGGGCAGGCGAGCGCTCGGGGCTCGGCCTGTTCGAAGCAGTCGAGGACGACGGAGACGATGGACACCAAGGCGGGGCTCAGGGACGACGGTGGACGCGGCTTCTACGACGGTGCGAGCACGGCGGCGTCGGCCATGGCGCGGGGAGAGCGAGGGAGAGGAACTGGGGAGAGGTGGAGGTGTCTGCGAGGTCGGGGAGGACGTGGACGACCGAACCATCCCTCCAGGACGGCGAGGGGATGAAGCAGGGCGGCGGGCACCTGCGTGGCGCGCGGCGCGGTCGCCGTCGAGCACCTGCCTGCCTGCCTGGCCGAGCCAAGCAGCTCGCTGGAGCGGCAGCTGGGCTGGGCCGGCAGGTGGGCCGGGTGGGGCGCCATGTAAGCTTTTCTGTGTCCCTTTTTTCTATTTTCTTTTTTGTTTCATTTCTTTTGCAGCTTTGTTCATTAAAATAAAATGCCAGAGCATTTTTGTAACTCATAACACTTGTCATACCTACTGTATATATTATGAACAGTAGGAAACATTATAGTTTATGATTATTTGAGCATTTAAAATATTTTATAGCATTTAAATGCCCAAATTCAAATACCATAAGATTTAATCCAAAGCCCTAGATTGTCCTAGAAAATTGTGCACCATTTTTGGCAGAGGTTTAAGACCAAGGCAGAAATGATGAACATTTTTGAAGGGCATTTTGGGTACATTGGAAAATATTTTAGCAAACCCTAGTTGTTAGGAGAGGGGTGCTGGGGTTTCTGTTAATCCCATTTCAAGTTTCTTTGAATGTAGACATGATGCACACTCTAGCTAGGTCCTAATGCAAATGCTAACTAGGGATGTGACAACTCACCCCCACTTAAAAGAATCGCGTCCCGAGATTCGGGTTCCTCCGGAAAGAGGGTGGGGTACTCAAGTCGAAGACGATCCTCCCTTTCCCAAGTAGCTTCACTCTCGGAATGATGTGACCATTGAACCTTGAGAAACTTGATATTGTGGCGTCGAGTGGTGCGCTCAGTTTGATCAAGAATATGAACGGGGTATTCTCGATATGTGAGATTGTCTTGGAGATGAAGCGTTTCGTGGTCCACTCCGCGGATAGGATCCGAGAAGCAACGCCTGAGTTGTGAAACGTGGAAAACATCATGAACTCTGGAGAGGTGCGGAGGTAGTTCCAATTGGTAGGCAACTTCTCCTCGTTTGGCAAGAATGCGAAAAGGACCGATGTAACGAGGGGCCAATTTTTCTTTGATACCGAAGCGATGGGTTCCCTTAAGAGGAGTAACCCGAAGGTAAGCCTTATCATCGACTTCAAAAGTCACAACCTTATGATGACTATCATATTGGCTCTTTTGGCGAGACTGGGTTGTTTGCAATCTCTCACGAACGATGCGAACTTGCTCTTCTGCTTCCTGAATCATATCCGGGCCAAAGAATTGTCTTTCCCCGGTCTCCGACCAGTTAAGAGGTGTTCGACACCTTCGTCCATATAGAACTTCGAAGGGAGCTTTACCCAGGCTGGTTTGATAACTATTGTTATAAGCGAATTCGGCAAATGGAAGACATTTTTCCCATTCCATGCCGAAAGAAATGACAGAGGCTCGAAGCATGTCTTCCAGAATTTGATTGACTCGTTCCACTTGACCACTTGATT
Source organism: Secale cereale (assembly GCA_902687465.1). Lineage (NCBI taxonomy): Eukaryota > Viridiplantae > Streptophyta > Magnoliopsida > Poales > Poaceae > Secale > Secale cereale. The sequence continues at coordinate 467,615,043 of LR738712.1, read as the reverse complement.
GCGGATGGAAGGCAGTACTGAAGGAGAGATGAGTTCCCATAGCATTCTGGAAACTTTCCCAAAATCGTGAAGTAAAATGACTTCCACGGTCTGAGTTAATCTCCAACGGCACACCATGAAGTGATACTATCCGAGAGACATACAAATCTGCTAGCTGGCTAGCGGTAATACTCTCGCGAACAGGCAGGAAATGAGCTACTTTAGAGAGGCGGTCGATAACGATGAAGATAGCATTATTCCCTTTCCTGGTCCTGGGAAAACCGGTAATGAATTCCATACCGACTTTGTCCCATTTCCATTCAGGAATAGCTAAAGGTTGAAGGGTACCAGCAGGCCGTTGATGCTCTGCTTTGACTCGACGGCAAACGTCGCAGTTAGCAATGAATTGAGCGATTTCTCTCTTCATCCTAGTCCACCAGAATCTCTGACGTAAGTCCTGATACATTTTGGTACTACCGGGATGAATCGTGAGAGGAGATTCATGGGCCTCCTTAAGAATCATTTGTCGTAGTTGTGGTTTCTTGGGTACCACCAAGCGGTTCTCGAAGTACACTACACCTCGATCATCCATAGAGAAACTTCTAGCAACTCCGCTAGCAATGTTCTCCTTGATCCGAGATATGCCTTTATCATACCGCTGGGCAACTATGATTTGATCCGTATGGGTAGGTTTCGCCACCAAGGTGGAAAGGAATCCTCGAGGAACAATGTGAAGGTTAAGCTTACGAAATTCCTCGTGGAGAAGTGGTTGACTTTGTTGTAACATTAAATTGTTACAATATGACTTACGACTTAGTGCATCAGCCATGACGTTGGCCTTTCCAGGAGTGTAAGTGATTCCTAAGTCGTAGTCGGTGAGCAACTCAACCCAACGTCTTTGCCTGAGATTTAGATCCGGTTGAGTGAAGATATACTTCAAACTTTGGTGATCAGTGAAGATTTCACAGCGATTACCAAGAAGGTAATGTCGCCATGTTTTGAGTGCATGGACTACAGCTGCAAGCTCTAGATCATGAGTAGGATAGTTATACTCATGTGGACGCAACTGTCGAGATGCGTATGCAATCACTTGACGATCTTGCATGAGAATGCAACCTAGTCCTTGTCGCAAGACGTCGCAATAGATTATAAAATCCTTGGAAAAGTCTGGTGGTACCAGTACAGGTGCAGATGTCAGGCGTCTTTTCAGTTCCTGAAAACTGGACTCGCACTGTGGGGTCCACTCAAACTTTTTATCCTTCTTGAGGAGTTCGGTTAGAGGTTTAGCAACCTTGGAGAAATTCTCGACGAAACGTCGGCAATAGCTCGCTAAACCCAGAAAACTCCTAACTTGCTTGACCGATTCAGGGGGAGTCCAATCAAGTACGGCTTGAACTCGCTCGGGATTGACAGCAATACCCTTGCCAAAGATCACATGACCTAGATAGGTTACTTCTGGCAACCAGAATTCACATTTAGAGAATTTGGCATAAAGGCGGTGCTCTCGAAGTTTCGTCAATACCAGCCTTAAATGCTCGGCATGATCTGCCTTGTCCTTGGAATAGATGAGTATATCATCGAGGTATACCACGACGAATTTATCCAAATACTCCATGAATATAGAATTCATTAACCGAGAAAAGGTAGCTGGGGCATTGGTTAATTCGAAGGACATAACGGTGTACTCATATTGGCCATAACGAGTAACGAAAGACGTTTTAGGAATGTCCCCGTTCTTGATTTTGATTTGAAGGTAGCGCAACCTCAAATCCATCTTAGAGAAGACTGAGGATCCAGCGAGCTGGTCATACAGGTCGTTTATCCTGGGAAGCGGATACTTGTTCTTTATGGTGACCAGATTGACAGGTCGGTAATCTACAACCATCCGCTCCGTTCCATCCTTCTTCTTGACGAAGAGGACGGGGCAAGCCCAAGGGGAAGAACTAGGACGGATGAAACCTTTTTGCAAGGACTCATCGAGTTGTTTCTTTAGCTCAGCTAATTCTAGTGGTGCCATCTTATAAGGTCTCCTAGAGATTGGGACAGTTCCTGGGATAAGATCTATCACGAACTCGACATCTCTGTCAGGTGGAACTCCTGGCAGTTCTTCTGGAAAAACATCCGGAAAGTCACGGACTACCGGGATATCTTCAAGTTCTGGTATAGGGCTGGCATTAAGAGAGTAGAGCTGACGCTCAGCCATTCGGGTCAAGACATTGACTATCTTGCCGGATGGATGTGTAAGTTGAACGGTCCTAGTAAAGCAATCAATCTTGGCGTAATGAGTTGTCATCCAATCCATACCCAAGATGATGTTTATGTCCGAGGACTTGAGAGCGATTAAAGATGCAAGGAAAACAAGTCTATCGACAAGAATTTCATTTCCATGGCTTACCCTAGAGGTTTGCCACTTTGAACCAGGAGTTTGAATAACCATGGAAGTAGGCATGTCACAAAAAGTCATGTTGTGCAATCGAGCATAGCTCTCAGATATGAACGAATGGGATGCTCCAGTATCGAAAAGAACAGATGCCGGATGGCAGTTTACGAGAAGCGTACCAAGGACGACGTTAGGATCCTCATAAGCTTCTTCGGTAGAAATATAGTTGACATGGCCACGTGCAGTGGGGATTGGCTTGACATAGTTCACCTTGCCGGTTGGCTTACCACGGCCAACGGGTTTTCCTGGCTGGTTCTGGGGACAATCACGCATTTAGTGTCCCGGTTCTCCACACTTAAAACATGTCACAGTGGTGGTGCGTGGAGCAAAGTTGGAAGGTGGTCCTCCATAGGTCTTAGCAGGTGCAAACTGCTGAGTTGGGCGAGGTGCCTCTAGGATGGCCTCGGTGTATACTTGGGTGGCAGAGTAGTGTTAGGAACCCACACACGGCGCTTGTGAGAGCCAGAGCCGGATGAGGAACCAAGGTCTCGAGTATGCTTGCGGGTGGCCTCGAAGTCGGTCTGGCCTGTTTCAGCACTGATAGCCTTGTTTACCAACTTCTGGAAAGAAGTGCACTCGTGCAGACGTAGATCTCGGCGGAGTTCAGGGTTGAGTCCCTTGCGGAACCTCGCCTGTTTCTTGGCATCGGTGGATACTTCTTCAGGTGCATAGCGCGCCAGGTTACCAAACTCGCGGCTATAGCCATCCACAGTTAAACGACCCTGGGTGAAATTGCAGAATTCCTCCCGCTTGCGATCCATGAGACCTTCCGGAATGTGATGTTCACGGAATGCCTCACTGAACTCAACCCAGGTAGTGACTTGGCCAGCAGGTCGCATAGCTTCAAAGTTTTCCCACCAAAGACTGGCAAGGCCCTCAAGATGGTAGGCGGCGTAGATAACCTTGTCAGCTTCGGCCACACGGGCAGAGTGTAGCTTGTGGGTGATACTACGTAGCCAGTCATCAGCATCCAGAGGTTCAGTGGAGTGATGGAACTTTGGTGGACACATCTTGATAAAATCGTGGATTGACACCACGTCATTCCTCTGACGGAACCCAGTGTTCTGCTCTATGCGTTCCAGCAGACGGTTGGTCTCTCTCTTGTTCCGTTCTGCTTCAAGCATAACTTCCGCCAAAAGGGTGGCTGGGGCAGATTCCCATCTCTAGCCCCACTAGCCTCACCCTGCTCCTGAGCAGCAGGAGTGTTGCGAGTGTTGACCATCCTAGGAAAACAAAACAATGGTTTAGACAAGGATGGCAAAATTTGACATAGAAGTGCAGAATGTAATGGATGACACAGAATGCAGAGATGTTCATCCGTACGACATGGTAATATAGGAACTGCTATATATACACCAGTGGTCATACACACCATACAAAGTTTAGTACAAGCCAAGGCTAAAGTACAACTGCAGTGAAAGACGATACATCCCATCAGAGGCATTCCAAGCTCCTATACATTATTTAACTACACCTCCGGAACTCAGTACACACTAAGTCATATTCCACAAGACGCGCAGGACTGTGGAAATACAACTACTACAATACTACTAGTACCACGGACTAGCTCAGACATTCGCGTAGTAGTCCTCGTAAAGATTACCACCATAGCCTGGAAGTGGTATAGACGGATCTTGGAACTCGCGAGCACTCGAAGGCTGTGGACCATAGGGGCATGGGTGTGGTCTCGGTCCCGATGCTGGTGGTAACCGACGCCCACGTGGAGGTGTAATACCCCCAACGTCACGGCAATCCATGCGATCAGGCAGACGAGTCCGCACATGATACAAATCCCTCATGTCCAGATAACCGGCGTGCACAGCAGGTGCAAGCCGTGTCAAAGTAGTCCAATGAGCGGCTCGAGTGTTATACAGCTCCATTCGGAGGGCACGGACCTCACGGTCCCTATCCTCCAACATCTGAACAGTAGTCTGAAGCAGTGGCTCTTCATGAGCAGCATCAGTATACAGACCAGTGTAGTAGCCTTCCTCTCCCGGAAGTGAGGCTGGCATGTAACAGAACTCAGTGTTCAGCAACAGGGCATGCCTAGCACGAAGAATGGTCATCATCGAATAAGCGGCATCCTGCACTGCCATCTCGATGGTAATCCAGAGTCCATAAGACCAATGGATGGGATCATTAGCTCCGGGATATGAGGGGTATATCCGGACTGTGCAGAAATACTGACTTTGATTGAAATCCCGGTACTGTTCCTCCACAGTGTATTCAGGATACCAGCGATAACCGGTCTCAGTCATCACACGGACTTGCATGGCCGTGTGACCGGGCACATTAATGCACCGAGTCAAACGAACAACTTGGTGAGGGATGTGGCCAGACATCTGAAACACGAAGTAATGCAAAGGCATTAGTGTTTCTGGAAGAAATCGGGCAGCATAACAACTGTAAATACTCAAACAAAGATTTGAGACATCATACAAATGATAGCATAGCCACTCAACAATTCCACATCAAGGTTCCGGGTCCAACAATCATCATACTAAAAGGATAGAAACTGAACTGAGGCTTGAAACCAACAATCCTAAGAGTCTACAGATGAGTAACACGTGAACCTAGTAAGGATAAGAGGCCTAATCCTAAATCCCCGTAGAAAGAATAGACAGAGTCAGATCAGAAGGGCATAAGGTAAAGGAGTAAAAAGAGCCTTATGTTCCCTTCCACAATCAATTCCCCTACATATAACTAAGAATTTTTCTAGACTCAACATCGACCAGTTTGGCTTGAGAAACCTACAGGCAGTCCAGCTCTGATGCCAACGCTGTCAGGACCCCGATTCTAAGTCACACCGATCTAGCTGTAACACGTCATATCACTTTGCGGCCTCATGCACGGTAACCCCACGGGTGCCACCTTACCTGGCCCGGGACCATTTGCGCATTTTGGCACACGTATATGACAGTGTCGCTAGCATCCATATGACAGAGAACACGGGCCGACATGGCTAGTTATAAACCAAAAGTGGCACTAAATTACAGAGACAGCCATCCATGACCCAGCAACGAACGTGTCGGTCATCAACGTATGAACCCAAGTCGTAGCAAGCTACATGGACTTAAAGGAACAACGCGTGACATTTCCCCTAAGGGACAGACACAGGAACGAAGAAGGACACATGCCGGCCAGCCTACGTGTTCCGAGCAGTAGCAAGCTACCAAGGCTCATTGGAATCACTAGGAGGCATTTCCCTGTAAGATAGGCTACCAAAGGAAAACAACTAAGTGTCGGATCCCACACATACCAAGCATTTCAATCATACACGCAATATGCTCAATATGTGCAAATACAACATTGCATCACAACAGAACTCTATGACTCAAAGTACTTTATTTAAAAGGCTCCTAGAGCCATACATAACATATCCATACAGGTAGGGGTCACATGACCCAACACTCAAGTCATACAATCATACAAGCACAAGCGGAAGCTACATGTCTGAGTACATAAAACTTAGAAAATAAAACAGGCTTGGTGTAGCCTGACTATCTACAAGGCCCTTCACAAGCTCCAGATCTCCGTCTGGGTGTCAAGCTACTCGTCGACGTCAACGTCTAGGTAGAACCCATCAGCAGGGGCATGGTTCTCCTCTACAACAGTTATTAAGCAAACATGAGTACAAAGGTACTTAGCAAGTCTTACCACAGAACCTATCATACATGCAAAATTATCAAAGGGGGTAGTGGAGTTCATAGCAGAATGCCAGCTTTGACCTTGGCTAACCTGTACTACAACTTTTAACAGATTGCAAGATGTTATTACGAACACGAGTCCTCTACTCACCACATCAATACACTACCGAGGATCCTCTTCCGTCATCCTACGGAAGGGCCATCCACGGCACTCACGCTTATCTTGAGGCTTTTAGTAGTATCCATCAACTTGTCTATGAACTGTAAGAGTAACCAAGTAGTTCATACCGCGAACAACGGCTATTCGAATAGTTTGATAACCCTGCAGGGGTGTACTTCTTCACACACGCTTTCACCACTTATCGCCGTTTACTCGGCGTGTACTCGGCAACCTTCAAGCGGAAGCCCAGCGAGGGTGTCGGCCACGACCTGACTAACTACTCAAGTCTCTCGTCCAGGTTTATCGCCTATTTGGGTTCCATCCATGGGGAGATCCGGCCGGGGTGTCGCTCACGGCCCCAAACGATGTGTACAGGGTTCCCGAGTCACCAAACGGGTAACCGGTACACCGTGCCACGTACCAGTCGCATCACAACCCACCCCGAGGGTCAGCGTTGTGCACGACCTCCAGTAAGCTATAAACACAAGAAACTAGTTGCAACTCCTGGACAGAGATCAAGGGTAATTAATAAGCCGAGAGGGTCAATTAAGGATCCCAATGTGCGGTAGTAGCTGTAACTTGAACCACACATACAGATCTCGGGTCCTATGGACGATTCCAATGAAACAACCCACCATGTACTCCTACATGGCCTTTCATCGATACCTTTACCAAGCGTATTCCACACTTCCTTCTCTTTACCGGAATGATCATTTCACTCTGATCCATCACCCAGATGAACCAGACCAGACACAACTCTAAGCATAGCAGGCAACATAAACAAATAGCATGGTGGATCACACATCACATGGCTCAATCAACTCCTACACATGCTAGTGGGTTTCAACTATTTACTGTGGCAATGACAGGTCATGCAAGGGATAGGGTTCAACTACCGCAGCAAGTAGCAGTTCACGAGCTGTTGCCTTAATGCAGTAAAAGAGAGCAGGAGCGAGAAGATTGGGTTTGTATTGGAATGATCAATGATTGCTTGCCTGACAAGGTAGGTGTCGGGTACTGCTCTTCAACAGGATACACAACAGTATCCTCGGGAGCAAGACCTAACACAGAGAATACCGACGATACAATCATTAACAAACAAATGCAACAATATGATGCATGCATGCTCATGACATGGCAAGATGCATGTGTGTTGGCTAATGCAACTAAAACCATAAGGGTTTGAACCTATTTGAATCAAGGATTCAAATTGGAGTTCAAACTATTATTTAAATAAGTGCATTATCATGTTTTTGATGTATACAACAAGTTAACTTGTTCAAACATGCATGAAACCAGTGCCATTGGAAAGATTGAATTTTTCTGATCATTTTTCATATATAAATCTTTTCCATCTGAGCTATGGTTGATTTTATATGATTTTTAGAAGTTTTGGGTATTTTCTAGAATTTCCTGAATTATTTTAAATCTAAAAATCCCAGAAAAACCTTTACTGCATCAGCATGACATCATGCTGACGTCAGGCAGTCAACAGGGCCAGTCCAAGTCAAACCTGACCAGTGGGACCCAATGGTCAGTGTCACAGTTAACTAATTAACTAATTAGAATTAAATTAACACCTAAATTAGGTTTGACTTGCGGGCAGGGCCCACATGTCAGTGACCCAGGGGGTCAAACCCGTGGTCAAACAGGTCCATCCCGCTGGCGTTTAGCCGCCGGCGAGGCCAAACACGGCGGCGTGCTTCGGAAATCGCCTACGGTGCACGGCTCGAGCTGCGGTTGGGTGCGTTGGAAAGCCCTTGCTGTTGCGCATCGGATGGTGGTGGTCGCCGGACCTGGGGTGGCCGGAGACGACGGCAACAAGCTCGACGGCGGCGACCCACGTCGGGCGTGTGTGGAGATGCGGCTGCAGGGGCCTAGGCGATGCGTGCGTAGCACCTTTCGCATCTACGTGCTGCGGTGAGTGTGATAGACGGGTGCCAGTGACCAAATGGTCACCGGAGCATCACCGGCGGCGAGCACGGCGGCGGTGCGTGCGGTGAGCTTTGTGTAGTGTGTTCCAGGGCAAAAGAGAGCCAACGGAGAGGGGGAGGATGAAGCTAGGCTCACAGGGGTTGCAGCAGGCGCCGGAGTGAGCTCGGGAGTGGTCGGAGCTGAGCGGGACGGCGAGGGGGATCTCCGCGGCCGGAGTTGGGGAAGAAGAGGTCGGGGGCGTCTCCAGGGCGGGCGAGCGCTCGGGGCTCGGCCTGTTCGAAGCAGTCAAGGACGGCAGAGACGATGGACACCAAGGCGGGGCTTAGGGACGACGGTGGACGCGGCTTCTACGATGGTGCGAGCACGGCAACGTCGGCCATGGCGCGGGGAGAGCGAGGGAGAGGAACTGGGGGGAGGTGGAGGTGTCTGCGAGGTCCGGGAGGACGTGGACGACCGAACCATCCCTCCAGGACGGCGAGGGGATGAAGCAGGGCGGCGGGCAGCTGCGTGGCGCGCGGCGCGGTCGTCGTCGAGCACCTGCCTGCCTGCCTGGCCGGGCCAAGCAGCTCGCTGGAGCGGCAGCTGGGCTGGGCCGGCAGGTGGGCCGGGTGGGGCGCCAGGTAAGCTTTTCTATCTCCCTTTTTTTCTATTTTCTTTTTTGTTTCATTTCTTTTGCAGCTTTGTTCATTTAAATAAAATGCCAGAGCATTTTTGTAACTCATAACACTTGTCATACCTACTGTATATATTATGAACAGTAGGAAACATTATAGTTTATGATTATTTGAGCATTTAAAATATTTTATAGCATTTAAATGCCCCAATTCAAATACCATAAGATTTAATCCAAAGCCCTAGATTGTCCTAGAAAATTGTGCACCATTTTTTGCAGAGGTTTAAGACCAAGGCAGAAATGATGAACATTTTTGAAGGGCATTTTGGGTACATTGGAAAATATTTTAGCAAACCCTAGTTGTTAGGAGAGGGGTGCTGGGGTTTCTGTTAATCCCATTTCAAGTTTCTTTGAATGTAGACATGATGCACACTCTAGCTAGGTCCTAATGCAAATGCTAACTAGGGATGTGACAATATCAATCGGAGTCCAAACGGAATAAAACTTTATGATGATTTTTCTTGGACCAGAAGACACCTATGAGACTTGGAGAGGGGGCCAGAAGACCCACGAGGAGACGACAAGCCGTAGGGACGCGCCCTAGGGGGGCGCCCCTGGGCTTGTGGGCCCCTCGGGACTCCCTCCACCGCCTCTGAGCTATAAAATACCCAAATATTCCAGAAACCCTAGAGGAGTCGCCAAAAATACTTTTCCATCGCGTCAAGTTTTTGTTCCCATGAGATACCATCTTGGGGCCTATTTAGGTACTTTGCCGAATGGGGATTCGATCATGGAGGGCCTCTACATCAACCTTGATGCCCCTCCGATGATGCGTTAGTAGTTTACCACACACCTACAGGTCCATAGCTAGTAGCTAGATGGCTTCTTCTCTCTCTTTTATCTTCAATACAATGTTCTCCTCGATGTTCTTGGAGATCTATTCGATGTAATATTCTTTTGCGGTGTGTTTGTTGAGATCTGATGAGTTGTTGATTTATGATCAGATCATCTATGAATATTATTTGAGTCTACTCTAAACTCTTTTATGCATGATTAAGATAGCTTTGTATTTCTCTTCGATCTATCGATTTTGTTTGGCTAACAAGATTAATTTTTCTTGCAATGGGAGATGTGCTTTGTGATGGGTTCAATCTTGCGGTGTCCTCACCCAGTGATAGAAGGGGTAGAGAGGCACGTATTGTGTTGTTGCCATTAAGGATAAAAAGATGGGTTTATACCATATTGCTTGAGTTTATCCCTCTACATCATGTCATCTTGCTTAAAGCATTATTCTGTTCTTATGAACTTAATACTCTAGATGCATGCTGGATAGCGGTCGATGTGTGGAGTAATAGTAGTAGATGCAGGTAGGAGTCAGCCTACTTGTCACCGACGTGATGCCTATATTCATGATCATTGCCTTAGATGTTGTCATAACTTTGCGCTTTTCTATCAATTGCTCAACCATAATTTGTTTACCCACCGTATGCTTTCTTGAGGAGAGAAGCCTCTAGTGAAACCTATGGCCCCGAGTCTATTTTCCATCATATGTTTTCAGATCCATAAACCAAAAACCTAAAAATATCTTGCTGCAATTATTTTGTGTTTATTTTATTTTGCCTTTTACTTTTATTTTAAATCTATCTCTATCAGATCTCACTCTTGCAAGTTACCGTGAAGGGATTGACAATCCCTTTTTCGCGTTGTGTGCAAGTGTTTGTTAGTTTGTGCATGTGCATATATTGGGTACTTGCTTGTGCCTCCTACTGGATTGCTACCTTGGTTCTTAAATGAGGGAAATACTTATCTCTACTTTGCTGCATCACCCTTTTCTCTTCAAGGGAAAAATCAACGCAAGCTCAAGAAGTAGCACCTCTCCTTTGGGACAAGCAGTGAAACAACAAGAAATAATTGGTTTCTCACTGACCCGATGGGTGACTAATCGGATCGGGTGACCCTGTGGGTTCGGGCGTGGGTTTAACCAACGACCCATGGGTAGGTTTGTGTGTGGGCGGTGCAACCGATAGTGTTTTTGGGCATGGATTTGGTATAGGTCAACCCGGTCCGACTGCCACCTTGAGTCATGAGCCACCGTGTGGGATATACTGACTATTTTGTGACGCGAGTGCCACATCAAAATCGTTATTTAAAACATCACAACCCTTTCACACATACATGTCTGGTCCACATGCAGTCGGTGGTTGTCCTATAGGACACTCACTCGCGTGTGACGCTTTTTGTGGGCCCGTGAGGTCATCGTCCATCACTTTGACCTACAGCCAGCGAGGTTAATTTGACCAGCAAGGTTGATTCTTTTTTGTTTGTGTTATGGTAGGAGTATATAGTACGCGTCGAAGAGGTGGGGGGACCAACATATATACTACATATGCGTCCATAAACACACGTCACTTCAGTGTGGGGACTTTTCGGCTTCTGAGGCACGTGCCACATCAAAGTTGTGCATTGGCTATTCAAAAATCACACAACACCTCTTTGGGCCACATGCATGCACATGGTGGTTATCCTACAAAACTCACATGTGACACTTCCATCTGTAGGCCCGCGAGGTCGTCGTCCATGCATACATCACTTTGACCTACATCGGGAGAAGTAAATTAATTTGACCATCAAGGAGGATACTTTTTGCTTTGTATGACGGTAGGAGCATATAGTATTAGTCGAAGAGGTTGGAGGGGACCATCATATACTACGCTTCATGAACCTCGCTCTATGTGGGGACTTTATGTTTTTCGAGGCATGTGCCACATCAAAGTTGTGCATTTTGGGTATTCAAACATCACAACCACACACACCTCCATAAATATGTTTGGCCCACATGCAAAGTGATGGCGGTTGTCCTCTGGCACCCACTCACGCAGTTATAGGCAATATCAGTGCTTTCCATTAGTGGTCCCGCTTGGTTCATCACTTTGACTGATAGCGAGAGAGGTTAATTTGACTTAGGAGGGGATTATTTTTTTGGTTTGTATTATGGTATATAGGTCATGCTCTGGTAGTACATGATATATTTTGAGCGCATGCTAGTGTACGCATGAATCTCTCCCACTGGATCAAAGTGGGCGGCGGGGGAGGGGCAGCACACGACATGTCATGGACCGATCTCTGTGTGTGTGGGGACTGTGTGATTTTCCATGCAGGCACCACATCATTGTTGTGCATGGTATACAAACAAGCACACATCACCTCCATATGTATATAGGGCATAATTGGTTTGCTACCAACATTTGGCATTGCCAATATTTGGCAAGCCAACATTTGGCAAAACCCAAAGTTGCCAATATTTGGCAACTTTCTGTGAGATTGGCAACGAAAATTGGCAAGCTACCAATCTCTAGCCAACATTTGGCAGCTGCCAAAATTTGGCATGCCAACTTTTGGCATCAAACCAATTACGCTCATATACAGCCGGTCTATTCTGTAATATTAGCAGAATAGTTATTCTGATAACACTTCCGCACTGCACACTCAATGCAAGAGCACTGCACTTTATGTAGCAAGGGCACTGAAATACACACTAGTGAACTTCGTGTGGGAAAAACTGCATGAAGTGTTTTTCCGGTATTGTTTTCTCTCTAGTTTTCTAACCCTTTATCGGAACGAGGCATATAATATATCAATGGAAAGCTATGGATTAGGCGCAACTTCGCCATGTTGAACACTTTTTGAGATTTCTCGCGGTTTAAAAGCAGTTTCAAAAATGGTGTGACGGACGACGAGTGGCAACTAGCGTATTTTCGTGATTTTTTCTAAACCGCTCATCCGAATAAAGCAAATGATACGCCGCTGGAAAGATATAATCGAGGCGCATAATTTTCATATCTATAATTTTCTCTAATTCGTTACGGTTTAAGAGCAGTTTCAAGTTTACTAAATTGCGGAATTACATTCTTTTTGAATTGTTTGCAGTTTTCGGTACTGTTTTCGCTCTAGTTTTTGAACCGTTTGTCCAAACGAGGCGTGTAATACTTCGTTGGAAAGCTATGGACAAGGCGCAACTTTCATATGTATAAATGGTTCTGAGATTCCTTAAGGTTTTAAGTTAATTTTGAAAAAGGTGCGGCGGACGATGAGTAGCAGCGGTCGTTTTTTTGCAAATTTTTTACAAATTGCTTGTCGAAAAGATACAAATGACACCCCGTTGGAAAGATATCGACGAGACGAAACTTTTTCATGTAGACCACTCTCTCTAATTACTTACGGTTTAAGAGCAGTTTTAAAATTAGCGAAATGCGGATACTCTGTTTTTCACGATACCCGAAATCGTCGTATGTATTGCATCAGACAGAAAACCGCACTGCTTTAGACTGGAAACCACACTGCATCAGACGGGCAAGTGCACTGCACATTTTTTTCTTTTTAAATTTGTTATCATGTATTTTCATTTTTCATTTCGGATGAACCCAACTGCATTCCATTTGATGAGCACCGACACTACATCAGATGGAAAACCGTAATGCAATATCAACATAAGGACCTGCACGCGAGTTGCTATTGTGTATTTTCATTTTTTACTTCGGATGAACCCAACTGCATTTGATGAGCAACGACACTACATTGGAAGGGAAACCGTTTTGATGAGCAACGACACTACATCAGACGGAAAACCGTGCTGCAATATCAACATAAGGAACTGCACGCGGTTCTTTTTTTTTGCTACGAGCCAAATTGAACTTCATGACATTTTTGTCTTTTTTCTTACTTCTTTTTAGACTTATGTGGACAACGTGGTCAAAGTTAGTGAACCACATGAACTAGATCTAAAATGAAACAAACTTCTTTGCGATGTTTTGTTATTGTTTTACAAAGGGAACCACAGCAGCGCACTTCATGCATACACACACCGCACTGCACGCATACACACACCGCACTGCAATCATTTTTCAAAAGAAGTGAAACCACCGCATGTGACAATACATTTTTGTCATCTAAAAAAACAGATGACCAAGGGGGGTGGACTGCACGCATACACACATCGCATTTTCAAGCCTACACAAAATGAATTGCACGCACACGACGCTTGTGGGTTGCTGTCTCGTCGGCGAGTGGGTTTGCTCCTGGTGGCTGGGGGAGTCTTCAGTTGGATCTCGCATACCTCGTTGAGGTGGAGGACATCTAGCTCCTCTGAACGACTTGCAGCAGTGCCGCCATAGCCTGTGTGGACCACCAGCTGAAACAACAATGAAGTACCACCGGTGATGCGGTTAACATGTTTTTCAAGTGAACTCTATGCTGTAGATAAGTAGGTGGAGCATTGATTCAATCTATACAGTGAACTGCAAGAAAGGATGAGGGATAGGAGGACCAGCACCACGGTGGAAACGCCATGCTGCTGTGCAAGGTGGGTTGCTCCACCCGTCATCTGCTTGGAGTCACGACACCAGCGATGGTGACCTCGCGCAGTGGTCATGGATGAACCACATCAGGGGGCGTAGTGCACTGCTAGTAATAGCCTGGCTTATTAGGGATGATAGACTACTCATATCAATAAGGAATTCCTTCTTTTCCGAGAGCCCATACGGATAGAACTCCAAAGTTAAGCGTGCTCAGCTTGGAGTAGTTTCAGGATGGGTGACCGACCGGGAAGTTGCTCCCGGGTGCGCACGAGTGAGGACAAAGTGCGCAGAAAAGACTAGTATTGATATGTGAGGCCAGTCTAGATCCCGCCAGGAGTAACGTCCACCGGCGGGTGTGTCCGGGACGTTTACAAGTTGGTATCAGAGCCGACCCTTGCGGTTACACGGATGTTTGCGGACAATTTGCAGTCATGTTGTGCATGACGTTTGTGACCCGTCGTGGCACACGGCATGGCACATGTGCTGTCCTGGAAGCACAGACGGTTGTGCCAAGAGGGAACGTTCCTATGGCCCGACGAGGACGTCGGTTCCTCTGAGTGTGGGTGTATGTAATAGCCTGGCTTATTAGGGATGATAGACTACTCATATCAATAAGGAATTCCTTCTTTTCCGAGAGCCCATACGGATAGAACTTCAAAGTTAAGCGTGCTCAGCTTGGAGTAGTTTCAGGATGGGTGACCGACCGGGAAGTTGCTCCCGGGTGCGCACGAGTGAGGACAAAGTGCGCAGAAAAGACTAGTATTGATATGTGAGGCCAGTCTAGATCCCGCCAGGAGTAACGTCCACCGGCGGGTGTGTCCGGGGCGTTACACTGCTTGAACTACACATGGAAAATCCAAAAAAATGGGGAAACGATAAAGGGGGGAAACTACTCTGAGCCGCACCGCACGATGAGGTGCACTGCACCATGCGTCCCCGGCGAACTGCACTGGTGCAGCACCCGCGGCACCCATGACACCCACATACTACAGCCGGAGGTAGTGAGAAGAGACGGGAACGAGACGACGCGGATAGCAGAGCTCCACCGCGGGATTGTCCAAGGACGGCGAGCTGCAAGCGCGCTGCCGGTGGACTGCAACGGCTCCCAACGATGAAGGGATGACCACCGATGGCACCGAAGGAACCATGGAGCCACGGCGGAATCATGTTTGCTCGCCGTGGTTCGGATCTGACAACGAGGGACCTCGTCGGAGGTTCGGTGCTCGCATCCGGCGGGAAGGGGTCGTGGCCGTGTCGGATCCGGCATAGGGAGGGTGGAGCGCACGGAAGGGGCCGCGGCCGCGTCGGATCTGGCAAGGGGGGGTGGGTGGG
>LR738712.1:467568384-467599177 GCA_902687465.1 Secale cereale | reverse complement strand
TATATATATGTTTGGGATACATGCATGTAGTTGTTGTCTTCAGACAGTATACTCTCCCTCGCGTGGTTATTGGCGGCAAGCCTATATATTCATGGGCCCGCGAGGACATCCATGATCACTCTGACCGACAACGAGATAGGTTACCATGGTGTGTCCTTCTTCTTTGGTTCGTGTTATCGTAGTAGGTCATGGTGAGATTCTAGACCTAAGTTTGAGCGCATATATATATATATATATACGATACGTCGTCAACCCTCGCCCCGTGTGGGGATTTCTGGTTCCAAAGCACGTTGCCACATCAAATTTATGCATTGGGTATTCAAACATCAACATCATACATATGTTTGGGCCACATACAGGCAGTGGTTGTCTTCATGCACTACTTGTGTGATTATTGGCGAGCTAGCCAATCTATTGGGTGGCGTGGACGTCCATCACTTTAACCAACAACAAGAGAGAGGTTGTACGACCAAGGTGGATTCTTCTTGGTCTGTTTTATGTTACATCTTGGTGAGATGCCCTCTCCTTCTGACTCAAAGTGTGTGTGGGGGGGGGGAGGGGCTACTCTGCACTTTGCTGAACCTCCGTTGGGTAGGGGATGCCCAGTTAATTTGCGAGGCATATGTTCCACATTAAAGTTCCGAACTGTGTATTTAAATGTCACACCACAATTTTCATACATATATTTGAGCTACCTGCAGGTGGTTCGTATGTGGTCTCACCACATCTCGCACCAGAAGTGCACATTTGTGGGCCCTCACATGGTCCTCCTTTCAATGTAAGCGAAAGGGGGCGGGGTTTGACCATGATGGACTCCTATAGGTATAGGCTTACATTAGGGTGATATGTTAGACCTAGCTATTTGGGGGCATGCGTTTATACATAGCTAGGATTCCCCTCTCACCGACATGAAAGGGGGGGGGGTGACAAACAATATCGCGCGCTTTGTGAGACAAGTGCCACATCGAAGTTGTGCATTGGGTATGTGAACATCAAACCACCCTTTTCATACATATTTTTGGTACACACGCAAGTGTGTTCGTGTTCTGACCCTTTCTATTGCAAATATGCCCTAGAGGCAATAATAAAATGGTTATTATTATATTTCCTTGTTCATGATAGTTTTCTATTGTTTATGCTATAATTGTATTAACCAGAAACCGTAATACATGTGTGAATACATAGACCACAACATGTCCCTAGTGAGCCTCTAGTTGACTAGGTCGTTGATCAATAGATGGTTGTGGTTTCCTGACCATGGACATTGGATGTCATTGATAACATGATCACATCATTTGGAGAATGATGTGATGGACAAGACCCAATCCTAAGCACAACGCAAGATCGAGTAGTTCGTTTGCTAGAGCTTTTCTAATGTCAAGTATCATTTCCTTAGACCATGAGATTGTGCAACTCCCGGACACCGTAGGAATGCTTTGGGTGTATCAGACGTCACAACGTAACTGGGTGATTATAATTGTGCACTACAGGTATCTCTAAAAGTGTCTGTTGGGTTGGCACGAATCGAGACTGGGATTTGTCATTTTGTATGACGGAGAGGTATCTCTGGGCCCACTCGGTAATGCATCATCATAATGAGCACAATGTGACTAAGGAGTTAGTCACGGGATTATGTGTTACGGAACAAGTAAAGAGACTTGCCGGTAACGAGATTGAACAAGGTATGGGGATACCGACGATCGAATCTCGGGCAAGTAACATACCGATGGACAAAGGGAATTGTACACGGGATTGATTGAATTCCCGACATCATGGTTCATCCGATGAGATCATCATGGAACATGTGGGAGCCAATATGGATATCAAGATCCCGCTGTTGGTTATTGGCCGGAGAGGTGTCTCAGCCATGTCTGCATGGTTCCCGAACACGTAGGGTCTACACACTTAAGGTTCGGTGACGCTAGAGTTGTAATGGGAATTGTATGTGGTTAACGAAAGTTGTTCGGAGTCCCGGATGAGATCCTGGAAGTCACGAGGAGTTTAGGAATTGTCTGGAGATGAAGATTTATATATGGGAAGTCCAATTTCAGTCACCGGAAGAGTTTCGGGGGTTATCGGTATTGTACCGAGACCACATAAAGGGTTCTGGGGGTTCACCGAGAGGGGCCACCTGCCCCGAGGGACCTAATGGGCTGAATATGGGTGGGAACCAACCCCTTAGTGGGTTGGTGTGCCCCCCAAGGGCCCAAGGCGCCCAGGATTGAAAACCCTAGGGTGGGGGCGCCCCACCAACTTGGGGGGCAAGGTACCCCCGCTGGACGCCCCCCATGTAGATGCATCTAGTGGGCCGCCCCGTGGGGGAGTGGGAGGGCAGCCGCACCCTTCCCCCGGGCGCAGCCCTTCCCCTCCTACACCTCCTCCTCCTCCATAGTGCTTAGCGAAGCCCTACCGGAGAACCACGAGCTCCACCGCCACCACGACGTCGTGCTGCCGGAGCTCTCCCTCAACTTCTCCTACCCCTTGCTGGATCAAGAAGGAGGAGATTTCCTCAGGCTGTACGTGTGTTGAATGCGTAGGTGCCGTCCGTTCGGCGCTGGATCGGATCTTCCGCGATTTGAATTGCCGCGAGTACGACTCCATCAACCGCGTTCCTTGCAACGCTTCCACTTAGCGCTCTTCAAGGGTATGAAGATGCACCCCCTCTCTCTCATTGCTAGCATCTCCTAGATTGGTCTTGGTGACACATAGGATTTTTTTGAATTATTACTACGTTCCCCAACAGTGGTATCAGAGCTAGGTTTATGCGTAGATTCTATGCACGAGTAGAACACAAGTAGTTGTGGGCGATGATTTGGTCATTTTGCTTACCGTTACTAGTCCTATATTGATTCAGCAGCATTGTGGGATGAAGCGGCCCGGACCGACCTTACATGTACGCTTACGTGAGACAGGTTCCACCAACTGACATGCACTTGTTGCGTAAGGTGGCTAGCGGGTGTCTGTCTCTCCCATTTTAGTCGGATCGGATTCGATGAATAGGGTCCTTATGAAGGGTAAATAGCAATTGACAACTCACCGTTGTGGCTTTTGCGTAGGTAAGAAACGTTTTTGCTAGAAACCCATAGCAGCCACGTAAAACATGCAACAACAATTAGAGGACGTCTAACTTGTTTTTGGAGGGTATTCTATGTGATGTGATATGGCCAAAAAGATGTGATGAATTATATATGTGATGTATGAGATTGATCATGTTCTTGTAATAGAAATCATGACTTGCATGTCGATGAGTATGACAACCGGCAGGAGCCATAATAGTTGTCTTAATTTATTGTATGCCTTGTGAGTCATTAAAAACGCCATGTAGTTACTTTACTTTATTACTAACCGTTAGCCATAGTAGTAAAAGTAATAGTTGGCGAGACAACTTCATGAAGACACGATGATGGAGATCATGGTGTCATGCCGATGATGATGGTGATCATGCCGCGCCTCGAAGATGGAGATCAAAGGCGCAAGATGATATTGGCCATATCATGTTAATTTATGAGTTGCATCTGATGTTTATTATGTTTACATCTTATTTGTTTAGAACGACGGTAGCATAAATAAGATGATCCCTTAATAATATTTCATGTAATGTGTTCCCCTAAGTGTGCATCGTTGCGAAGGTTCATTGTTTTGAAGCACCACATGATGATCGGGTGTGATAGATTCTAACGTTTGAATACAATGGGTGTAAGACAGATTTACGCATGCGAAACACTTAGGTTGACTTGAGGAGCCTTGCATGTACATACATGGCCTCGGAACACGAGAGACCGAGAGGTCGAACATGAGTCGTATAGTAGATGCGATCAACATGGAGATGTTCACCATTGATGACTAGTCCGTCTTACGTGATGATCGGACACGGCCTAGTCGATTCGGATCATGTATCACTTAGATGACTAGAGGGGTGTCTATCTGAGTGGAAGTTCATTAAATAATTTGATTAGATGAACTTAATTATCATGAACTTAGTTTAAAAATGTCTTTACAATCTATCTTGTAGATCCAATGGCCCACACTAGTGTTGCCCTCAACTTCAACGTGTTCCTAGAGAAAACTAAATTGAAAGACGATGGAAGCAATTATATAGACTGTGTCTGTAACTTGAGGATCATCCTCATAGCTTCCAAGAAAGCATATGTCCTTAAAGCACCGCTAGGTGACGCGCCCATTTTACCAGCAGCTCAAGACGTTATGAACATCTGGCATTCGCGTAGTGATGATTACTCCTTGGTTCAGTGCGGCATGCTTTACAGCTTAGAACTGCTCCAAAAGCATTTTGAGCAACACGGAGCATAATAGATGTTCCAAGAGCTGAAAATGGTTTTCCAAGCTCATGCCCGAGTCGAGAGATATGAAGTCTCCGACAAGTTCTTCCGTTGTAAGATGGAGGAAAACAATTCTGTCAACGAGCATATACTCAAAATGTCTGGGTTGCACAACCGCTTGTTTCAGCTATGAGTTAACACACGGTTATTTTGTTTCAACCGTGTGTGATGTTTGTTGCTCCTGCTGCATGCATCCCTCGAAAATATGTACCCGACTGGAGGGTTTTTCTATTTGATAACACATAGTTATTGTGTTGGGACCGTGTGCGATGCATCATCCCAATTTTCAATAGCCTCAGAATTTTACTCCCGCGTAGTAAAATTTTCTGTAGCCGCGTCATTTCCTCAAACACCACCTTGCTCCCTCCACACACACACCCCAAAAACTTTGCGTGCACACCCCCACCACAACCCCTACCTCGCTCGAAACCCTAGCAAGGTCGCCGCCACCACCGTCGCAAGGCCTCCATTGTCAACATCTACTGGTTTGCCCATGCATCTCACCCACCGATCTCCATAGCCTAGCCGCCCGAAGTTTCTTAGATGATGCCTGCCAAACGCCCCCTTTCCCACAGATCCCCATCCCCATCCCCCACTCTAGAGCGTCGCAGCCTAAGCCTAACTACACTTCCCATGGAGCTCTGATATGTCTCCGTCGTATCTATAATTTTTGACTGTTCCATGCCAATATTCTACAACTTTTACATACCTTTGGCAACTTTTTATACTATTTTTGGAACTAACATATTGATCCAGTGCCCAGTGCTAGTTCTTGTTTGTTGCATGTTTATTGTTTCGCAGAAAATCATATCAAACGGAGTCCAAATGGGATAAAAACTTACGGAGATTTTTTTTGAAATAAATGTGATTTCTGGGAAGAAAACTCAACGCGAGACGCTGCCCGAGGGGGACACAAGGTAGGGGGCGCGCCCTGGACCCTTGTGGCCGCCCCGTAAGGTAGTTGGTGCCATTTTTTGCCGCAAGAAGGCCAATATCCGGATAAAAATCATGTTAAAATTTCACCCCAATCAGAGTTACGGATCTCTAGAAATTTAAGAAATGGTGAAAGGCCAGAATCTAGGAGCGCAAAAATAGAAGGAAACAGACAGAGATCCAATCTCGGAGGGGCTCTTGCCCCTCCGCGGCCATGGAGGCCATGGAACAGACAGGAAACCGTTCTGCCATCTAGGGAGAAGGCCAATGAAGAAGAAGAAGGAGGGGGGCTCTCTCGCCCTCTCTCCTGGTGGCGTCGGAACGCCGCCGGGGCCATCATCGTGACGGCGATCTACACCAACAACTTCGCCTCCGTCAGCACCAACTCTCTCCCCTCTATGCAGCAGTGTAACACCTCTTTTACCCTCTGTAATCTCTACTTAAACATGGCGCTCAACGCTATATATTATTTCCCAATGATGTATGGCTATCCTATGATGTTTGAGTAGATCGGTTTTGTCCTATGGGTTGATTGATGATCGTGATTGGTTTGAGTTGCATGTTTTATTATTGGTGTTGTCCTATGGTGCTCTCCGTGTCGCGCAAGCATGAGGATTCCCATTGTAGGGTTTGCAATATGTTTATGATTTACTTATGGTGGGTTGCTAGAGTGACAAAAGCTTAAACCCGAGTAAGTAGGTTGTTTGCATATGGGAGTAAAGAGGACTTTATACCTTATAATGCTATGGTTGGGTTTTACCTTAATGATCTTTAGTAGTTACAGATGTTTGCTAGAGTTCCCATCATGAGTGCATATGATCCAAGAACGTAAAGTATGTTAGCTTATGCCTCTCCCTCATATAAAATTGCAATAATGATTACCGGTCTAGTTATCGATTGCCTAGGGACAAATAACTTTCTTGTGTGACAAAACCTCTCTACTAAAACTAACTTAGTTGTGTCTTTATCTAAACAGCCCCTAGTTTATATTTACGTGCCTTTTTTTCTTGCAAACATATCCCGTTACACCTACAAAGTACTTCTAGTTTCATCTTGTTCTAGGTAAAGCGTACGTCAAGCGTGCGTAGAGTTGTATCGATGGTCGATAGAACAAGGGAATATCTGTTCTACCTTTAGCTCCTCATTGGGTTCGACACTCTTAATTATCGAAAGAGGCCAGATCCCCTATACTTGTAGGTTATCAAGACCTTTTTCTGGCACCGTTGCAGGGGAGCAATAGCGTGGGGTGAATATTCTCGTATGTGCTGGTTTCTTTATCACCAAGTAGATTTTATTTGCTGCTCTAAGTTGTTCTCTATCTTTAGTTATGGATTTGGAGCACGAAATACCAAAAACATTAGGTGTACTTGCTACTCATGGAGATGTGGAACCTCCTAAAACCCTCGAAGCTCATTATGTGAAAGATATTATGTACTACTTTGATAATCCTGAGAAAACCCCATTCAACTATATAATGGGAGTAACGTTGGATCAACGTGAATACTTTAGGGATTAACGCTTGACTCAAAAGGGAAAACTATTATGGGATCAAATTTATATGTTGCATTGGTATGCTCGGCAACTATGCTTGAGATATGATTATACTTGTTGCTCTAGGATGAAGGCTCCACACCTTCCCTTTTCATGCAAATTTAATGATAATGAAACCTTAGCTTCTTATGCTAATGGTATATATGATTACTATGATGTTGAAAAAATTGAAGAATTTGTTGCTTTTAAGGGTGCTTATGAAATTGGATATTTGTTTGAAAAATATGAAGCTTTTGATGATGATGTTTATAGGCCTGAATTTTTTGCTATATTGAAATATTGCAATGAGAATTATGAATATAATTCCGATATTGATGCATTTATTGAGAAAGTCTCCGCTATTCGAGAAGAGACTAATATTTCGCAGGAAACTATGGAAGAAGAAATTGATGACACTTTGAGCTCATTAGATGAAAAAGATGACGAGGAGAGTGAAGAACAAAAGTAGGAAGAGCGGATTAGCTACCCGTTCTGACCTTCTAATGAGAGTAAGTCTTCAACTCATACATTGTTTAATTTCCATTCATACTTACCGAAGGATGCTTGTTATAATAATTGCTATGATCCCTTTGACTCGTTTGAAATATCCCTTTTTGATGAACTTGATGCTTGCTATGCTTGTGGCCATGATGACAATATGAATTATGCTTACGGAGATGAACTTGCTAAAGTTCCTTATGTTAAGCATGAAATTTTTGCTATTGCACCCACACATGATAGTCTTATTATCTTTTTGAATTCTCCCAACAACACTATATCTGAGAAGTTTGCGCTTATTAAAGACTATATTGATGGGATGCGTTCTACTATTGCACATGATGACTTTGATGAATATAATATGCATGTGCTTGCTGCTCCTACTTGCAATTATTATGTGAGAGTAACTACGTCTCCGCCTCTCTATGTTTCCAATACGATAACATTGCAAGAAACTGCTTATACTATGTATTGGCCTTTACTTGATGTGCATGAGTCGTTCTTTTATGACATGCTGATGCATAGGAAGAGAGTTAGACTTCGTTGTTGCATGATATATATTACTTTGTGCTCACTACTAAATCACAAATCATTGTTAATTAAAATTGGCTTTGATATACCTTGGGATACGGGTGGATCCATTACTTGAGCACTATATGCCTAGCTTAATGGCTTTAAAGAAAGCGTTGCCGGGGAGACAACCCGGAAGTTTTACAGAGTCATTTATTCCGTTGTGTGCTTTTATATAGTTAAAAAAATAAAAAAATAAAGAGGGGAACCTAAAACTTTTCCAAAAAGAAAAGCAAAAGTGAGAAAGATGAGCATTGTTAAAGTGGGAGCTAGCCTTGAAGTTTGTTCATGCCCATGGAAACTTTGTGAATCTAAATTACAGAAAGTATTCAACAAAAATAATTACCCCCTTGTATAAATACATTGTATTAGAAAAATAATGTGCCAAGATTTTTCTTGAGGATGATTATATTGCTTGTTTGGTTTGTGCGGTGCAAAAACAGAAACTTTGGTTGTAGTGCGTGATTTTACATTTTTTGCTGGAAAGTCAAACGCTTCTGAAACTTTTGGACAGTACTTCTATACAATTGTTTTTTATTCTTTCCTATTTTTTCAGAATCTTTAGAGTTAAAGAAGTATGGTAGATATTTAGATTGCTACAAACTATTCTATTTTTGACAGATTTTGTTTTTGATGCATTGTTTTATTCGTTTTGATGAAACTATCGATTTTATCGATGGTATAAGCCATGGAGAAGTTATAATACAGTAGCTACAATGCAAATATAAAATATGAATGGGTTTGCAACAGTACTTGAAGTGGTGATAGGCTTTATTATACTAACTGATCTCACGAGGGTTTTGTTAAGTTTTGTGTGACTGAAGCTTTCAAGTTTTGGGTGAGATCACGATGGATGAAGGAATAAGGAGTGACAAGAACCTAAGCTTGGGGATCCCGAGGCACCCCAAGGTAATATTCAAGGACTCCCAAGCAACTATGCTTGGGGAACCCCGGAAGGCATCCCCTCTTTCTTCTAACGATCATCGGTAATTTTACTCGGAGCTATATTTTTATTCCTCACATGATATGCGTAAATCTTGGAGCGTCATCTGCTTTTTCTTTTTCTTTTAATAAATGCACCATGCTGGTATGAGATAGCCCTAGGTTTATTTATAGAATGCTCTTTGCACTTCATTTATATCTTTTGAGTATGGCTTTATAGAATGCTTCATGTGCTTCACTTATATCATTTGAAGTTTGGATTGCCTGTTTCTCTACACATTAAAACTGCCATTTGCAGAATGCTCTTTTGCTTCACTTATATTTGTTAGATCATGGGCATATCTTTTGTAGAAAGAATTAAAACTCTCTTGCTTCAGTTATATCTATTTAGAGAGTTGACAACAATTGGTCATTCACATGGTTAGTCATAAAATCCTACATAAAACTTGTAGATCGCTGAATATGATATGTTTGATTCCTTGCAATAGTTTGACGATATAGAGAAACAAATATGTGGGAGGTACTTAAATGATTGGTGTTTAGTAAGAATATTGGTGTTAAGGTTTGTGATTCCCGAAGCATGCACATATAGTCTCTCATTATGCCGGAAAGTTGGAGCAGTATTTATCCTTGATTTCCTATTTTTGTGTGCAGGTCGGGGGCGCACGATGGTTAACTCCTACCAACCTCCCCCTAAGGGCATGCATAGTAGTACTTTGCTTCGAGGGCTAATAAACTTTTTGCAATAAGTATGTGAGTTCTTTATGACTAATTTTGAGTCCATGGATTATATGCACTCTCACCCTTCCTCCCTGCTAGCCACTCTAGTATTGCGCAACTTTCGCTGGTGGATCAAACCCACCATATACCCTCCCTCAAAACAGCCACCATACCTACCTATTATGGCATTTCCATAGCCATTCTGAGATATATTGCCATGCAACTTCTATCATCATCATATACACGACTTGAGCGTTCCTCGTCATATTGCTTTGCATGATCGTAAGATAGCTAGCATGATGTTTTCATGGCTTGTCCATTTTTTTGATGTCATTGCTATGCTAGATCATTGCACATCCCGGTACACCGTCAGAGGCAACCATATGGAGTCATATTTTGTTCTAGATATCGAGTTGTAATATTGAGTTGTAAGTAGATAAAAGTGTGATGGTCATCATTATTAGAGCATTGCCCCATGTGAGGAAAAAAGAGAGGCCAATGAAGCCTAAATAAAAAAGGGGGCCAAAGAAGCCCACAAAAAAAGAGAAAACAAAAAAAAATTAGAGAAAAAGAGAGAAGGGGCAATGTTACTATACTTTTACCACACTTGTGCTTTAGAGTAGCACCATGTTCTTCATATAGAGAGTCTCTTGAGTTGTCACTTTCATATACTAGTGGGAATTTTTCATTATAGAACTTGGCTTGCATATTCCGATGATGGGCTTCCTCAAATGCCCGAGGTCTTCATGAGAAAGCAAGTTGGATGCACACCCACTTAGTTTTCAGTTTGAGCTTTCATACACTTATATCTCTTAGTGCATCTGTTGCATGGCAATCCCTACTCACTCACATTGATATCAATTGATGGACATCTCCATAGTCCATTGATTTGCCTAGTTGATGTGAGACTTTATCCCTACTCATGTCTACAACCACCTTCTATTCCACCCATAGTGCTATATCCATGGCTCACGCTCATGTATTGCGTGAGGGTTGAAAAAGCTAAAGCGCGTTAAAAAGTGTGAACCAATTGCTTGGCTGACACTGGGGTAGTGCATGCATTATATTTTGTGTTAAGAAGACGGAGCATGACAAGGCTATATGATTTTGTACGGATATCATTCTTTAGCATTGATATTTTAAAAAACATGATTATTTTTTGGGATGTTCGAGTATTAAATTCTTTTATGTCAAATGATAGACTATTGCTTTGAATCACTCGTGTCTTAATATTCATGCCATGATGAGATTACTTGATCAAGATTATGCTAGGTAGCATTCCACATCAAAAAATATATTTTTATCATTTACCTACTCGAGGACGAGCAGGAATTAAGCTTGGGGATGCTGTTATGTCTCCATCGTATCTATAATTTTTGATTGTTCCATGCCAATATTCTACAACTTTTACATACTTTCGGCAACTTTTATATACTATTTTTGGGACTAACATATTTATCCAGTGCCCAGTGCTAGTTCCTGTTTGTTGCATGTTTTTTGTTTGGCAGAAAATGCATATCAAACGGAGTCCAAATGGGATAAAAACTTACGGAGTTTTTTTGGAATATATGTGATTTTTTGGAAGAAGAATCAACACGGGATGATGCCCGAGGGGGCCAGTAGGTAGGGGCGCACCCTGGACCCTTGTGGCCACCCCGTAAGGCAGTTAGTGCTCTTCATTCGCTGCAAGAGATCCAATATCCGGATAAAAATCGTGTTAAAATTTCAGCCCGATCGGAGTTACGAATCTCCGGGAATTTAAGAAACGGTGAAAGTCCAGAATCCGGGAGCACAGAAACAGAAGGAAACAAAGAGAGAGATCCAATCTCTTAGAGGATCTCGTCCCTCCACTACCATGGAGGCCATGGACCAGAGGGGAAACCCTTCTCCCATCTTGGGAGAAGGTCAAGGAAGAAGAAGAAGGAGGGGGTTCTCCCCCCTCTCTCCCAGTGGCGCCGGAACGCCGCCGGGGCCATCATCGTGATGTTGATCTACACAAACAACTTTGCCGCCGCCATCATCAAAACTCTCCCCCTCTATGCAGCGGTGTAACACCTCTTCTACCCTCTGTAATCCCTACTTAAACATGGCACTCAACGCCGTATGTTATTCCCCAATGATGTATGGCTATCCTATGATGTTTGAGTACATCCGTTTTGTCCTATGGGTTGATTGATGATCGTGATTGGTTTGAGTTGCATGTTTTATTATTGGTGCTGTCATGTGGTGCTCTCCATGTCGCGCAAGCATGAGGGATCCCCCCTGTAGGGTTTGCAATATGTTTATGATTTGCTTATGGTGGGTTACTAGAGTGACAGAAGCTTAAACCAGAGTAAGTAGGTTGTTTGCGTATGTGAGTAAAGAGGACTTGCTACCTTATAATGCTATGGTTGGGTTTTACCATAATGATCTTTAGTAGTTACAGATGTTTGCTAGAGTTCCAATCATAAGTGCATATGATCCAAGAAGATAAAGTATGTTAGCTTATGCCTCTCCCTCATATAAAATTGCAATAATGATTACCGGTCTAGTTATCAATTGCCTAGGGACAAATAAATTTCTTGTGTGACAAAACCTCTCTACTAAAACTAACTTAGTGGTGTCTTTACCTAAACAACCCCTAGTTTATATTTACGTGCTCTTTATTTTCTTGCAAACCTATCCCGTTACACCTACAAAGTACTTCTAGTTTCATACTTGTTCTAGGTAAAGCGAACGTCATGCGTGCGTAGGGTTCTATCGATGGTCGATAGAACCTGAGGGAATATTTGTTCCACCTTTAGCTCCTCGTTGGGTTCGACACTCTTACTTATCAAAAGAGACTACAATTGATCCCCTATACTTGTGGGTTATCAAGCTCGAGGAGCGACTGGCCCAAAAGAGGTGTATTGCGTCCTCTTCGCCCGACGTCACCGAGGTGGCCGCCGAGGAAGCCGATGACCATTACTGGCCGCAGGCTCTCAACCTATGGGCTAGAATATGCTGGTATGTCGCGGATGCTGGCTACAACATCGAGGTCGTCGACATCGACGGCCTGACACGGGCTATGTCACATGTTAAGTGGCCCACCCTCAATCCCTCGGGTTCAACCACCGTTGATCTCATCCATGGCCCCACCGTTGATCTCCTCTGGCTCGTTGTAAAGAATTTGCCATCCTACACCACCATCGAGCCCCTTTTGTCATTTCTGAAGGACATGTTCTGCGACACTAGCTTGGGATCCATAGCTGCCAAGTCAGACCTCATCGACGACGAACACAAGGAGGGCACCCTCTCTGGCTCTTCTAAGGGAAAAGAGCTCATCTGCAACACCAGGGAGGGCACCCTACAGCCGTGCTCTTCGAAGGGGAAGGAGCCCATCTGCGGTAACAAGGAGCACACCTAGAGTCCATGCTCTTCCCACGGAAGCGAGCCCATCTGTGAAAGTGAGGAAATCCATGATTTCTTTTGCCGTGCCTTTTCATAGGAGGGAACCCATGATTTTTTTGTCGATTCCATTTTGTAGTGTAGTGAGAATATGTCCAATTTTAATTGCTATATATGGTTGTTTGCAGTATGCCTTGCTTATTTCAGTTGTTCTCACAATGTGATGCTCTATATGTGCAACTATTTCCTGTGCGATACATTTTCATCAATACCAGTTTCAACAATACTAATAGGAATGAATATATTTGCTTGTTGTTAAGCCTGTTATAGCTAGCATATGCCTCTTTTAATGTTTTTTGGTTGTTCAGTTGTTTGTAGTTAGCGTATGCCTAGTTTCAATTGCTATCTTTGGTTGTTCGTAGTATGCCTTGTTTATTTCAGTTAGTTAGAAAGTGATGCTCTATATGTGCAACTATTTACTGTGCAGTACAATTTCATCAATACCAGTTTCAACAGTACCAATAGGAATGAATATATTTGGTACATATTAAGCCTGTTGTAGCTAGCATATGCATCTTTTAATGTTTTTAGGTTGTTCGGTTGTTTGTAGTTAGCATATGTCCAGCTTCAATTGCTATCTTTGATTGTTCGTAGTATGCCTTGTTTATTTCAGTTATTCACAAAGTGATGTTCTATATGTGCAAGTATGAAGTGTGCAGTTCAATTTCATCAATACCGGTTTCAACAATACCACCATGAATGACTATATTTGGTTGCTATTAAGCATGTTTTAGTTAACATGACTTTCCATTTTTGTTTAATAATAACTAGTGTACTTAGACCGGCACAATACCGATTTGAGTGACTACATTTGCTTGTTGTTAAATGTTAGACCTGTTGTAGTGAACACACCTTTCCACTTCTTGTTTTGCTTACCTAGTATGATTGAACATGCACACTGAAGCTATCATTTGGAGATTATGTTGTCTATGTGGATATATTTCATTGATGTTTAGTATGTTGTGCTTAACATGCCTTTCGATGTACTTACACAGGAAAAATTATGGGAATGACTATTGTTTTCCATCGAGGTTAATTTCATCCCATGGCTTATATATACTCGTTGTTCAGGATATCAGTAGCTGGTACAGTATAGGCCGAGGGCTGATAAGGTATTAATCGGTGAATCAGACTTTTAACTGTATATATCCGTAACTCATTTATCGGTAGGTTAACTAGGGCCATATCTAATACATCTGAGGCTACATAGCAACATGTATTGTACTGAATGTCTAAATGTGCAATCCCATGCTATATAGAAACAAGAAAGAGTGTTACCTTGATGTTCTGATGATGTATAGATATAGATAGAAGAGCTGCAACAACAACAACACATCAACAGTTAACTGCAGTTAATCAGCCGATATTTGTAAAAATGTAACAAAATCCCTCCGCCCCATAATGTAAGATGTTCATTCATCCAACATGTGAGCATATTGGATGTTATAATATATTATATGATTGGATGGAGGGAGTGTTGTACTACATCATTATGCAATTGTTGTTTAGCATCTAATATTAACTTGGTGCTTTTAGGTACATATGTCATTGGTAAAGATCCGCGCTTCGGCAATGAGATATTTATGAACCAGTATCAAGTAAGTAAACTGATAAAGATTGTTAGTAAAATGGGTCAAAAGATGGAAATTAAACTATTTGTTTACACTTTATCCAAGACAACAGTGAACTGCTGGTAAGAACTTTGCAGCCTTCTTTTTACTACTATAAGGAGTTGTGTTAGATGACAATGTCTGGATATTTTTCCTTTGCAGTGGTTCCCAAAGCAATTTACTCAAGATTAACTGTCAAACTACATGATTGGTAGACATGCAAAGGTTAAAGTATTTCTACCGGAACACAATGACTATCTAGATGTCCTCATGAAGACAGTGAAGGATGGACGGCCGGCCATCAGAAGGGGTTGGACTATAGTCATTTGTGCCTTCCTCATGGAGGAGGGCACAATATGGGCATTCCGCTTCACCTCGTTCAACAACCAGAATGTTTTTTTGCCTCTTTCTTTACCATCTTTAATAGTACAAGTATACAACTATGATTCATTGTTCTTTATTTGGTGCTTATGTAATTCTTGAACATATATACATGTGAATCAAATAATGCAATGGTTGTTTGAACCTGATGGATATATCCTACTTTCAAATTAAATTTTGGTATAATTTTAAATAGTAGCAATTAAATTAGGGTGCAATTATGCTCTGCAGGTCGTTACGGCACACACGGTCGGTAAAGCACAAACGTGTGTGATATACATCATAATTCGACACGGTTCACAGAGGGGAAACGTGTGCGACCATGCACACAGTTGCCGTTAGCAAAGCGTGTGTGATGTCAGAAAATATCACAAATGGTGTGAGAAAACTAAATGTTTGTGATAGTCCCCTTATCGTACACACTTTACAATCATGAACTGTTTTTGATGTGGTACGCATCATAAACGTTGCACCACATAATAGCGTTTGCGACAGTTATCTTGTACGACACTGTTACGATGGTCCGATGTTTCGTAATATTACCCGACATTCGTATGATGATTATCTAATCTTCTTAAATATTTATCACATATAGTTCGAGAGAAGTGGATGTGTGTGATTGTCTGCTTATCATAAACATTCCATAATCATGAATTGTTTGTGATGGGGCACGCATCATATAAGTAGCACCACAGAATACCGACTGCGATGGTAATACGAGCACAAACGAGTAGCAATGATGTAGCATTTGGGATATGCGAGATATCATAAACAATTGTCCGAAGACTCGCCTTTGGGATACATGCCAGCAACGCATACGTTTAGTTATCCAAAACGTATGCATTGCTACTCCCTATCCCCAACGATTTCTGGTCACGTGGGAAGGACCCCCCTATCGCACACATTGGCCTAAAGACGGTTTAAAATGCCGTCGTAAAAAGGGGTTAAAAACTGTTTGTATAGCATGTCGTTGTACCAGTGTTTTTTGTAGGGAGCGGGAACCCTACCTCTTTGTCTAACCCATAATATTTGAACCTTAGTCTTGATGCTTAATTGCTAAAGGCTTACTCTTACTTGTAGTAACCACTATACTTTGCAACCGTGTCAGAGACGATCTGCTATGTCCACACACACATGCCCGTTAGCTGATGATTTAAGGGGTTCAGCTGTAGATTACTCAAAGCGTTCACAGACACATGCACATCAGCTTATGATCTTCTCCTTCCAAGTAGGGAACTATGACTCTGTGAGGTGTACTTTTTGTACAAAACAATAAGAATTTAGGGTAAGGGTATGAGACAAAACATTACCCATGGGTATATAAATAGGGAAATCTCAAACCCATCGGGTAGAGAGGGTACGGGTATGTGATCACATAACCCATACCCGTGTACCCAAGTACCCTTATAAAATCTAATATGGACAAATTACCTCTACAGTTTGCTGCGAGTTTTTCAACTTAAAATTTCTGACTTTGTGCTACTATTTATGAGTATGTGTTGATGTTTTGATGTGTCGATGTATATAAGTGTTGATTTTTATAGAATGTGTTGTTGTTTATAAGTATGTATTGATGTCATTATGTGTTGCTGTTTATAAAATATAATTGTATGTTGTTGTTTATAATTATGTGATGCTCAGACCAACGGTATTCAAACATGAGTATATTTAACCGCGGGTACCCAATTACCCTGTCGCGTGACGGGTATGGAAAAAAAATTGTGCCCACTAGTGGGTATGGATACGGTTGATGGGTAAGCTCAAATGGGACGGTTAAGGGTACGGGGTGGCTCCACCCGTACCCAAACCCTATGGGTGCCATCCCTAATTTGAGGTGGGCTAGATTTCTGTACAAAGCAATAATAATTCGAGACCTCCACAAAGTTGTAAACTGGTACGCGTGGAGTTGCAATCTTCAAAGTCTGTTGCCATGCTTCTGTATGTCATAATAATCAGAATAATTTGTAAGAGAATATTGCATCTGTGCAACAGCAAACCTTAATAGCATTGACGCTCGATTTAATATGAAATGATATTAGCCATATGTACAATGATCCATGACATATATGCACTCCCATTGAAATACGTACAATGACACTCTACTTGACACGAAATATTATAGCCACTCAAATACAAGTGAGACACCGGTACTCAACACTCAAAATGACATCACCAACAATTTCAAACTAAAAATATTCAACAAAATTGACAGAGTCCGCATGGACAACTCTTATTTTTTTAAATTTAGCAAATGGTGGTTTAGCATGCTTTTAGAATGGACAGTTTCACAAAACTATCAAACAAAAATATTCAGAATGGGTAGTTCCACCACAATACCATGCAACCAATGTTTTCCATACAATAGGTACACCAAGAAATTTCACATGCCTTCAGTTGGCTTAGCTCTCGTGCTGCTGGTCTCTTTGGTCTCTCTGACCGGCTCCTGCACCAAGCAAAGCTCTCAAATGATCGATATGGTTGACTAGTGTGTGTGTGTGGAGGGGTGTGAATAGGCAATTACCAATTTTTTAGCTTTTTAAACAAATTAAGATTAGCAACAAATAGGTTGTCTAGAAATGCAACTAGGTGAGCAACCTACATGATGCTAACAACACAAGCAACACAAGCAAGTAAAGGATACACCACAATAATAACTTGCACAAAGTAAAGGTAAGAAATAACCAAAAGTGGAGCGGATGGAGACGGGGATGTGTTACTGAGGTTCCTTCCCTTCGAGAGGAAGTACTTATCCGTTAGAGCGGTGTGGAGGCACAATGCTCCCCAAGAAGCCACTAGGGCCACCGTATTATCCTCACTCCCTTGCACAATGCAAGATACAGCGATTCCACTAGTGGTGACCTTGAAGGCAGCGACCGAACCTTTACAAACAAAGTTGGGGCAAACTCCACAATAAGCTTGGAGGCTCCCAACAACACCACAGATCTTCATGACAATGGAATGTGGCTCCGAGGTGACCTCAACCGTCTAGGGTGCTCAAACACCCAAGAGTATCAAGATCCGCAAGGGATTAGTGTGTGTGTGTGTGTGGGGGGGGGGGTGATACGTCTCCAACGTATATGTAATTTTGATTGTTCCATGCTGTTATAACATCATTCTTGGATGTTTTAGAATCATTTTATATCATTTTTTGGGACTAGCCTATTGACATAGTGCCCAGTGCCAGTTGTTGTTTTCTGCTTGTTTTTTACATCAGATAAAATCAATACCAAACGGCGTCCAAATGCAGAGAAACTTTTTGGAGATTCTTTCTGGGCCAGAAGACACCCAATGGGCCAAAGAAGCACTTGGCGGGTGCTCCAAGGGGAGCACAACCCACCAGGGCGCGCCCAGGCCCCCAGGCGCACCCAGGCCCCCAGGCGCACCCTGGTGGGTTGTTCCCACCTCAGTGGCCTCCCGCACCGCCTCTCCGCTCTATAAATACCCCAATATTCCATAAACCCTAGGGGAGTCGATGAAATTTTATTCCAGCCGCCGCAAGTTCCAAAACCACGAGATCCAATCTAGAGCCATTTTCTAGCACTCCACCGGAGGGGAACACGACCACGAGGGGTTCATCGTCCTCATTGGTGCCTTTCCGATGATGTGTGAATAGTTCTCCTCAGACCGACGTGTCTAGAGGCAGTAGCTAGATGACTTCTTCTCTCTTTGTTTCTCAACACAATGGTCTCTTGGAGATCTATTTGATGTAATGACTTTGTGTGGTGTGTTTGTTGGAATCCGATGAATTGTGAGTTTATGATTAGATTTGCCTTGATTTAATACCCATTCTTTATTATTATCGCCTCATATTTCTTCCCCGATATTTGGGATTTATTTGGCCAACTTGATCTATTTATCTTGCAATGGGAAGAGGTGCTTGGGAATGGGTTCGATCTTGTGGTGTCCTTTCCCAGTGACAGAGGGGGCATCAAGGCACGCATGTATCGTTGCTATTAAGGATAAAATTATGGGGTATATTCCTACATGAATAGATCTTGTCTATATAATGTCATCGTTCTTATTGCATTACTCCGTTTTTCCATGAACTTAATACACTAGATGCATGTTGGATAGAGGTCGATGTGTGGAGTAATAGTAGTAGATGCAGGCAGGAGTTGGTCTACTAATCTTGGACGTGATGCCTATATACATGATCATTGTCTTGGATATCATCATAACTATTCGCTTCTCTATCAATTGCCCAACAGTAATTTGTTCACCCACCGTTGCTATTTTTCGAGAGAAGCCAGTAGTGAAACCTATGGTCCCCGGGTCTATTTTCCTATCATATACTAGATCTATATTGCTATTTGCATTTTCCTTTATTTGCAACTTTTATTTTCAGATCTATATTATCAAAAACACAAAAATACCTTGATGCGTTTTATTTGCCGTTTGCAATTATCAATATATCTATTTACCAATCTACTACCCGGGAGGGATTGCCAACCCCTCTTACACGTCGGGTTGCAAGTATTTGTTATTTGTGTGCATGTACTGTTTACATAGTGTTGTGTGATTCTTCTACTAGTTCGATAACCTTGGTCTCATCACCGAGGGAAATACCTACCGTAGTTGTGCTGCATCATCCCTTCCTCTTTGGGGAAATGCCAACGTAGTTCTAGCGACATAAGAGGGGAATCAAATTTCTCTTGGTGGAAGTGTAGATCGGGGCCTTCTCAACCAATCCATAGAAAATCAACAAGTTTGATTGGCTATGGAGAGGGATCGGGAAAAAAAAATGAGATTTGGAGCAACAATGAAGTTTGGGAAGGAAGAGGTGAGTCTTCTTGGAGAAGAAGAGCCCCTTATATAGTGGAGGTAAAAGAT
Organism: Secale cereale; assembly: GCA_902687465.1. Classification (NCBI taxonomy): domain Eukaryota; kingdom Viridiplantae; phylum Streptophyta; class Magnoliopsida; order Poales; family Poaceae; genus Secale; species Secale cereale. The sequence continues at coordinate 467,579,400 of LR738712.1, read as the reverse complement.
CCAACCGTTATCCCCGTGCACAACCCGCACCGGGCGGTTCTACTTCTCAAGCGAGCGGTATTACTGTGGGCTACAACGGGCGGTATTATCGCTCAAGCGAGCGGTACTACCGTTGGCCGCAGCGGCACCGCCACTTGCCCCAGTGGTACTACCATTGGGGTCAGAGCACACTTGGGAAAGATAGAGAGAAGGAAGCCACGAGAGGTAGAGGCAACGGTGGTAGCCGCGGTACTACCTCTTATGGGCTAAGCGGTACTACCGCCGTACTATCACTCCTCGATTGGGTCTATGTGGGGTCAGCGGTAGTATGCCAACGGGACCATCGCTAGACTACCGCTGAATCCCGACACAAGAAATGCAAGTCCCAAATCAAGGCGGTAGTAGAGCGGTACTACCACTTGTCGCTATAGGCAGTACTACCGCTGGCTTCATCGGAGCCACTCTCAACACAACAGAGGACACTCCAATGATGCGGGAACTAGCTAGGGGTGCAAAAGAGATGTGTACGTGTTGATTCCGCCTTACCTTTCCGATACGAACCCCCTCTTGAGAGTACGGTATCTCTTACGACTCAAGTCCACCAAAACTGAAAGGAAGGAAACTACACCGTCTTCACTTTAAACACCGAGGGGAAGAAATCGTCTCGTGCCATATGAATGAATATCTAAAATGCACAATGCACACGATTAATCCGCAAAAGCATTGTCATCAATCACCAAAACCACTGAGAGAAAAATATGCCCTAACAATCTCCCCCTTTTTGGTGGATTGATGACAATACGGGATTTGCATAGAGATATAACAAAGGAATAGCAAACCCCAATATCTACAAAATATAGATGGGTGATACGTCTCCAACGTATCTATAATTTTTTATTATTCCATGCTATTATATTATCTATCTTGGATGTTTTATATGCATTTATATGCTATTTTATATGATTATTGGGACTAACCTATTAACCTAGAGCCCAGTGCCAGTTTCTGTTTTTTCCTTGTTTTTGAGTTTCACATAAAAGGAATATCAAACGAAGTCCAAATGGAACGAAACTTTTTGGTGTTTTTTTATGGACCAAAAGAAGCCCACGGAGCGCCGGAGGTGGACTAGAAGAGCCACGAGGCCACCACAAGGGTGGGGGCGCCCCCTACCTTGTGGCCGCCTGGTGGGTCCCCCTGACTTGCCCCCGACGCCGAAAAATCCTATAAATAGTGAAACCTCCGAAAACAAACCTAGATAGGGAGTTCCGTCACCGCAAGCGTCTGTAGCCACCAAGAACCAATCGGGACCCTGTTCCGGCACCCTGTCGGAGGGGGAAATCATCACCCGGTGGCCATCTTCATCATCCCGGTGGTCTCCGTGATGAGGAGGGAGTAGTTCACCCTCGTGGCTGAGGGTATGTACCAGTAGCTATGTGTTTGATCTCTCTCGTGATCTTGATATGCCACGATCTTGATGTACCGCGAGCTTTGCTATTATAGTTGGATCTTATGATGTTTCTCCCCCTCTACTTCTTGTAATGGATTGAGTTTTCCCTTTGAAGTTATCTTATAGGATTGAGTCTGTAAGGATTTGAGAACACTTGATGTATGTCTTGCATGTGCTTATCTATGGTGACAATGGGATATTCACGTGATCTACTTGATGTATGTTTTGGTGATCAACTTGCGGGTTCAGTGACCTTGTGAACTTATGCATAGGGGTTGTCACACGTTTTCGTCCTAACTCTTCGGTAGAAACTTTGGGGCACTCACTGAAGGTCTTTGTGTTGGTTTGAATAGATGAATCTGAGATTGTGTGATGCATATCGTATAATCAAATCCACGGATACTTGTGGTGACATTGGAGTATCTCGGTGACATTAGGGTTTTGGTTGATGTGTGTCTTAAGGTGTTATTTTAGTATGAATTCTAGGGCAGTTTGTGACACTTATAGGAATAGCCCAATAGATCGAACAAAAAGAATAACTTTAAGGTGGTTTCGTACCCTACAATAATCTCTTCATTTGTTCTCCGCTATTAGTTACTTTGGAGTGACTCTTTGTTTCATGTTGAAGGATTGTTATACGATCTAATTATGTTATCATTGTTGAGAGAAGTTGCACTAGTGAAAGCATGTAAACTAGGCCTTGTTTCTAAGCATTGCAATACCATTTGTGCTCACTTTTATTATTAGTTACCTTGCTGTTTTTATATTTTCAGATTACAAAACCTATATCTACCATCCATATTACACATGTATTACCATCTCTTCGCCGAACTAGTGCACCTATGCAATTTACCACTGTATTGGGTGTGTTGGTGACACAATAGACTCTTTGCTATTTGGTTGTAGGGTTTCTTGAGAGAGACCATCTTCATCCTACGCCTCCCATGGATTGATAAACCTTAGTTCATCCACTCGAGGGAAAATTGCTACTGTCCTACAAAACTCTACGCTTGGAGGCCCAACACGAGTCTACAAGAAGAAGGTTGTGTAGTAGACATCAAGCTCTTTTCCGGCGCCATTGCCAGGGAGGTGATTGCTTGAAGGTATATCTTTAGATCTTGCAATTGAATCTTTTAGTGTCTTGTTTTATCACTAGTTTTCTTTATAAAACAAAACTACAAAAAATGGAATTTAGGTTACCTCATATGCTTCATCTTTATAATGTCTTTCGTGAAAATGATGGAAAAGAAAAGTGTGCCAAAGTGCTAGAAGAAGAATGCAATAAAAAATTTGGCACTAAATATTTGAATGATGAGCATGATTGCAATGTTATTAGTATAAATTCTTTGAATATCCACAGTACTAATGATGATTGCACTAGTCATGATGAAAATGTTTCTTATAAGCATGTCAATTTTTGTGGAGTGCATAGAGTTTGCAAATATATACCAAAAAGGGAAGATAGATTTTGCAAGAGGCATAAGTATGTAGAAACTAAATGGTTGCAAGAGAGGCTAGATGTTTGTGCTGAAAGATTTAATTTTTCTCGCCATCCTTGTGAACCTTGCAATGAACATTGTCATTTAATTCTCCAATGCAAATTGTTTCATGATCAAACCATGTCCAAAAATTGTGATGACTTGATTTCCCTTGCGCACCATAATGAACTTAGTTTGCTTATGGGATATGAAGAAATGAAACGTATAACTAAGGTTATTCCGGCATATACCCTTGAGAGATAAATTCTTGATTTTGATCTAGAGGAAATTTATATGTATTGTGCGGTGAATTGCATTTAGAATCCTTATATTGCCAATTACTTAAATGAAAAGAATACTAATGAAGGGGAAGAAGTTTCCCAATATCCTCCTATTTTCTCTTATGATGAACCATGTAACGAGGGGGAACTTTCTATTCAACCAATCTCATCAATAAGGAGCTCCAAAAGGGTGATTAAACCCACACATGATGTGAGGGAGAAAAAGAAAAGACAGAGAAGCAAAGGTAAAAAGGTATCACTCCCAAATGATGTTGCTCCTATTAGTGAGATGCCTATTACTCATTGTGATGATTATGACTCGAAAAGTAATGATACTTGTTATAATCTTGAAAACAAATTGGCACCAACTTAGAAAGTTGTGACGATAATAATTGCTATACTATTGGTTCTATTCATATTATTAATGATGAGAGTGATTATGCTTGTGATATGCAAAGCCACAATCTCGGGGATGCTATGTTTGGTGAAGATGATATTTTTAGTCCCCCAAGTTTTGATGTGAAAATTTACTATGATGAAAGCATTGCCCCTACCTATGATGATTATTGTGATGACACTTATGTTATAAAAGGTAGTGATGATTATATTTATAAAGCTTGTGATAATTATGATTATCATTTTTCTGAACATTATTCTTTCAGTATGGAAACAATTTATAGTATTCAAGTTTCTTATGATACTCCCGCTATTCCGAATGAGAAGAGTTTTGCCTATGTGGAGAGTAATAAAAATTCTATGCTTGTGCATCACGGAAAAAGTGTTGTATGTGATTGTTACATTTTTGAATTCATTCATGATGCTACTGAAAATTATTATGAGAGAGGGACATATGCTTTTAAGTATTGCAATAATACCAAGTTTCCTCTCTATGTGTTGAAAATCTTGAAGTTATGCTTGTTTTACCTTCCTATGCTAGTTGATTCTTGTTCCCATGAATTGTTTGCTCACAAAATCCCTATGCATAGGAAGTGGTTTAGACTTAAATGTGCTTGCAATGTGATTCATGATGCTCTTTTTGCATTTCACTTATTTACTTCTATCAGAGCGTCATTGAATTCATCATGCCTAGCTAAAAGGCATTAAAGAAAAGCGCTTGTTGGGAGACAACCCAACACTTTTACCTACTGTTTTTGTGTGTTCACATGATTAAGCTACTGTAGTAATCATGTTTTATAGCTTTTGTTTCAATAAAGTGCCAAGTAAAGTCTTTGGGATAGTGTTGATGATAGTTGATTTGATTCTGTGCAAAAATAGAAAGTTTTGCGTCCACTTCAGAAAATTCAATATATCACTGGAATGTGATAATTAGCTGAAATTTTTACACATGAATGATACAAAAATTACCTATGTTGTCCTAATTTTCAGAATTTTTAGAGTTCCAGAATTATGGTGCTTGTCCAGATTACTACAGACTGTTCTGTTTTTAACAGATTCTGTTTTTCATGTGTGTAAGGGCATATTTCTCCCTAAGTAGTTTTGGTGATTGATGACATTGCTTTTGCGGACTAATCGTGTGCATTGAGCATTTCAGATATCTCATGTCTAGGCACAAGACGATTAAGTGCCCCTCGGAACCTATTGAAGACGGAGTTTCCTTTAGTTTCTTTTTGGTGGAATTGAGTCATAGGAAAGTTGTACTATTAAGAGGGGGTCCTCTTCGGAAAGGTTAGGGTGGAATCAACACATACACATCCATTCATTTGCACCACCTTTCCTTCGCTTCATTGGAGCTCCGGCTGTTTTCCTTGTCATTGCAACAACGATGGCTTTCTACTACTACTACTCTGAGGCATGCGGTAGTACCGCAGGGCCTCACGGTAGTACCGCTCCTTTGCTGTGGTAGTACCGCACATCGCGGTAGTACCATACCAAGGGTGCGGTAGTACCGTGAGTCCTGCCCCAGCGTCGTAACTAGCACGGAAGTAGGAGTAGAAGTAATTTTTTACTTCTGCGTCCTACGTGGTAGTACTGCTCCGAGCAAGCGGTAGTACCATGTCGGGTTTTTGCACCGATCGAGACTCTACGGAAGTAGCCACGAATGTAATTATGTTTGTCCGCACTCTTCTCTGACCAGTCTGAAACCTGCCTTGCGGTAGTACCGCAAGGGCGTGCGGTAGTACCGCTTCGGCAGTACTACCGCCCATTGCTATACGCAACATGGCTAGGAATGGCTTCAGCCGCGCCAGCGGTAGTACCGCACCCCGTGCGGTAGTACCGCAAGGCCATGCGGAAGTACCGCAAGTCAGGTGCGGTAGTACCGCATGGTGCGGGCAGAGTTGGTGGATAACGATTGGATTCGTTCCTCCACTATATAAAGGGAGTCTTCTTCCTCTAGATGGTTGAGGTCACCGCGGAGCCATAGTCCATTGTGGTGAAGCTTTGTGGTGTCGTTGGGAGCCTCCAATTTGGTTGTGGAGATAGCCCCAACCTTGTTTGTCAAGGTTCGGTCGCCGCCTTCAAGGGCACCACTAGTGGAATCACGACACCTTGCATTGTGTGAGGGCGTGAGGAGAATACGGTGGCCATAGTGGCTTCTTGGGGAGCATTGTGCCTCCACACCGCTCCAACGGAGACGTACTTCCTCTCAAAGGGAAGGAACTTTGGTAACACATCCTTGTATTCACCGGCTCCACTTGTGGTTATTTCTTACCTTTACTTGTGCAAGATTTCGGTGTATAACCTAGATTGCTTGCTTGTGTGCTTATCATTGTTGAATCATATAGGTTGTCCACCTAGTTGCATATCTAGGCAACCTACGTTTTTGCTAAGTTTAATTTGGTTAAGAAAAGCTAAAAATTGTTAGTTGCCTATTCACCCCCCTTAGTCAACCATATCGATCCTTTCAATTGGTATCAGAGCCTCGTCTCTTTATTAAGGACTTTACCATCCAAAGAGTATGGGTGACAACGTAGTCGAGACGGAGGGACACTTCGGTGGAACTCCGTCCTTGCCTACGTCCGATGGGGGAACCTCGGTCTCTCATGAGGAGTTCAATGTGGCTATGGACACATTGAAAGACTCACTGGCAACAGAGGTCAAAGGCATGTTCAAAGAATTTCTTGAGGGACTTAAATTACCCACCGCACCATTGGAAGTGGTTCGTCCCGCTACCAACGTGTCGGATGCTATTCCCAATAAGGGAGAAGCTAGTAGTGAGCAAGTCCCGGTGACTAAGAATGCGAGTGGGATTTTTTCTCACTCCGTACCTACTATCAGTTATGGAGGACTCGTTCCTACTCCTCATTTAAATTCGGTTGGTCCTCGTCCTAAGTTTGTGAAAAAATCTGATTTTTCTACTTGGACGTTTCGCTTTAAACATCATTTAAATCATTGTTCTACTAATCTTTGGATAATCATTGAGAAAGGTTTCTATCCGCATGATCCTTATAACTTAACTCTAAGAGAAGTTGCGGATCATCAATTCAACGAGTCCGTTCTTTGCATACTTCAATAAGAGATCCCTCCCGAAGACATTGCACATATTTGACCCTTCACCGTGGCCAAGGAAGCTTGGGAGCATGTTGGTTCCTTGTACAAGGGAAGTGCAAGCATTCAACGCTCAAACTATGAAGTTGTGCAAGATGAAGCCGATGAGTTTGCCATGATCGAAGATGAAGATCCTTGTGAACTTTATCGGAGATTGACCACTCTTACGGTCTCGCTTCAACATCATGGGAGCAATGATATGGATGACAATTGGATCAAGCGCAAGTTTCTCAAGGCCATGATGCCTTATCACAAGGCCATGTCCTCTGTCATTCGCCAAAGACCGGACTTCCACACTTTGTCATCAAGTGAAGTGTTGGATGAGTTCATTGCCATGAGGATCTTGGATAAGACCACCGACAATGCGGTTTTGCAAGCTCAATGATCAAAGAAGCCCAACCTTGCTTTGAAGGCCAAGGCTTGTGTGGAAGAAGAGGATTAAGAGGATGAAGATGAGTCTTGCCCCGAAGACACCAAATATGCCTCTCATGAGCACATGGCTCTTGCCTCACGACAATTTTGGGGCAACAAGAAGAACTCAAGGCCCAATTTCAACAAGAACAACTCAAGTGGCATCAAGGGCAAGCAACAAGTGTGGACGTGCTACAATTGTGGCAATGTGAGCCACTTTGTGGTAGATTTCCCATATGAGAAAAGAGAAGACAATGGTGGAAAGCTTATCCGAAAGGACAAGGCCAAGTCTTATCCCAACAAGAACAACTTCAACAAGAAGAACCCTCCCAAAGGATTGGTGGCCTAAGAAGAATATGTTGAGGATGATGATGATGATGATGATGATGATGATGAGATGATCACTATGGCCACCATTGCTATTGCAACAACTCCACGATCATCCCTCTTTGACTCACCAAATGAGAACATCACCGCCAAGTGCCTCATGGCTAAGGCCACCAACAAGGTAACCCCCACCATCAATTCTACCATCACTTCTAATCCTTGATTGACTGATTGTATTGATGAGAGTGAGGGGCGGAGGAGGAGGAGAATGAATTTGAGTTGTTTATGAGTAAACTCAAGGGCAAACCCAAGAAGCACTTCGTTGCTCTCTTGGAACAACTCGGTGAAGCCAATGACATGATCGAGGCTCATGAGGAGACCATTTCTTAAATGGAGGGTCATAGTCGAGACTATGTCGATGAGATATCGGATCTCTCTAATGCTCTTGAGGAAGAGCGTGGTCTTCGTTTGGCTCTTGAGGAGTCACACAACAATGATCATGCTAAATAAAAGAAAGATCTTGATCATGCTTTAGTTGTCTCTCATGTGCTCAATTCCAAGAAGGAAAAGCTTGTGGTTGACCATTCTAGACTCAAGGAGGAGTTTGTTACGCTTGACAAGGCTCACAAGGTCTTGAAGAGTGTACAACTAGCCTCAAAGAGTCTCATGATGTCAGGGATATTACTAGCAGGTATGAACCGGCTAGTGTAAACCGGATTATGGTAATATCGTTGTATCATTGTAATACTTAGTAGAGGCTACGACCCATGAGATCTTAAGGCCCATGTATAGGGTTACGATTTGTAAACCGCCTGATCATGTAACTTGAGAGATAAGGAAGAAAGAGCAGAGACCGAGGCGGACACAAGTATGAGCCGGCCTCAGGACTCTGTAAACCGGACCGGGCGTTGCCTCTATATAAAGGGACGACCCGGCGACGGCTGAGGGAGAGGCAAGAAACAACTCGTCGAGACACAGGCAAGCGATCCGCTCGCTGTTCATCGACGCCCACGCAATACCAAACCAAACTAGATGTAGGCTTTTACCTTCCTTGAAGGGGCCGAACTAGTATAAACCCACTATGTCCTTTGTGTGCTTTTAACCCCTTCAAGCTAACCTGTGCGATGGTTCCATCACTAAGTCCGTTAAACCGGACATCTGCCGTGTTAATTCCACGACAGTTGGCGCCCACCGTGGGGCCTGCGCACGGTGGTGTTGAGTTCTTGGAGGGATCTCTCACGGGGATTGAGAAGCTCGTGACCAAGTGGGCAAGAGCAGGATCAACAGAAACTCGCCAAAATTACAGAGTCGCCGAAGCTGTCGAGTTGTCCGAAACCTTTTTCTGATTAGGCACGGTTTAAATTCCCGAAGGCGTCAACCGGAACTATGCCTGCTACTCCCCAGCGCAAAAACCAAAAGCGGCGACAGCAGAAGCTGTTTTGTCACGTCAAATATCAAACCCGATGGAATCTCCCAGGAGCTTAGTTTAAGAGGAAAAAGATACTATGTGGGTTTAGCACGTGATTACAAAGGGAAATAGGATTTGACGTTCTTCTGTGCGTCTCCAAGGCAAACACGATCTGTCGAATCCGACTGCAGTATACCGGATCAGATCAATTAATATACGCATGAGGAAGCGAGATTCAAGACCCGAGACGGTTTGTTCAAACCGACCGCGAACCGGAGAAAGACTCAGGATAAAGGCAGAACCATAAAGAAATTTTTGGAGCGGATTGATTTTGCAATCAGCCAGGACGTTTGGCACTAGCACTATTGATCCTTGAAGCAATGCACGCACAATTACCAGAGTGTGATTTGATGTCTGACCATGACACGGAACCCAAGCCACTCTCAAAGACCGGCCAAATTGAGACGCCGTGGCCTGTCTCCGTTGACCCGCTGCTGTTAAATATCAGACCGCCGTGTCTGCCGCACTAGCGCATCATGCTGCGTGCGCGCCTATGTCGGTCACTTCTGCGGCCCACGCGCTGAGTCGTACTAGCCTCCACTTCTGAATCAAGTCCAGAGACGGACTCGTACATCAATAATCAACAGAAAGAGCATGCTACTACTAGATCGGAGTGCTACTTGAATGATTACTGGATCAGAATGTTACTGGTGGTACTTGAAGACTAAAATACTAGCACGTCTACATTGCTATTCGTCCGATTAAATTCTGACAGTGCACCGATCATCTGTCGTCCGGACAAATCAGGTGATGTTTACCTAAATTTATCTTATTAAACACTTATTGTTTTTTGTCAAAGAACAATTACTCTGCTTTATAATATTTTTACACAGGACAAATTTTTATGCCATTATACCGCGGATACGGAGTACATGCACTAGCATTCATCCATGCTAAGCTGCTCGACGCACATGCGTGCAAGCCGGCGTTCTCACGGTCTAGTCTGTATCAACTCGCCAGGACCGCGCAAATCGCCCAGTAAAGCACGCACAAGCCGCCGTCGCCCGCAATCCAGTCTACATCAACATACGGCTGATCCGTTAGTACCGCACCCGTTCTGATAAAACGGCCCAGCGGATACGTGTGCGGTCGCTACACTGTCCGCGCCGGCGATTAATTCGCCCGCACGCGCCGGTTTACATCCATACGCGGCTGGCTCATCTGTTCTCCAGGCGGATCAGGTGATATATGTCCCATTTATTTTTAATACATATTAATTCATCCGAGCAAAAATACTTCGCCCTGTTGTATTTTGTATGCAGAAAAATCATTCATTACAAAAGCGATATTATATCACGGAGATGAAAGCCCGCCAGCATCATTTTGGTATAAGTGGACATCGTTACCCAACGGACTCCCGCACCGGTTCACAACGTCATGGCCGTCTCTCGCGACCACACCGGTTCACATCGTCGTGGCCGTCTCTCGCGACCACACCGGTTCACAACGTCGTGGCTACCTCTCGCGACCGCGCCGGTTTATAGATGCCATGGCCGTTTTTCGCGACCGCGCCGGCTCAGAACGAGGAAGGCAACTAGCCCGTCGGCGTCGGCCGACCCATCTGCTATTCGAGCAAGTAAAATCATTGTTATACTGCGGATATAAAACACACACTTGCAACGTTCTCCAATGGCATTTTCATCTGTATCACATTACTTGATGAACGGACGGCCGGTTCACGCATCCGCACCGGTTTACAACACGGAGGACAACTTGCTCGTCTCCGCCGGTTTACAACCCCACAGCCGGTTTAACTGTTTAAGCCGCCTCTGATATTGCGGTCGTTTTACTGTCCACCCTGTGATCCGACCTATTCAACATACCGGTTCAAATTTACTCAGGTGATATCCATCTAAAGTATTATTTCTCTTGTTATATATCATTCTTCATTAAGAAAATAAGATGCTTTGATCAGTCTATCTGGTTGTGTAGGGCAACTCCCATATATGTACTCTGCCGATGGGATCACTGAAGGGATTCCTGTTCAAACAGAGGTCGTATTCGAACCATAAAGGCCCTCTGGATGTTACCCGCATCCAGTGATTGGCTAAGTTTCATAAGGCCCTCTGGATGGTACCCGCATCCAGTGATTGGCTAAGTTTCATAAAGGCCCTCTGG
>LR738712.1:467491970-467568240 GCA_902687465.1 Secale cereale | reverse complement strand
TCCAGTGATTGGCTAAGTTTTTCCTATGGTTGTACCCGAACCATAAAGGCCCTCTGGATGGTACCCACATCCAGTGATTGGCAAAGTTCTTCCTATGGTTGTACCCGAACCATAAAGGCCCTCTGGATGGTACCCGCATCCAGTGATTGGCAAAGTTCTTCCTATGGTTGTACCCGAACCATAAAGGCCCTCTGGATGGTACCCGCATCCAGTGATTGGCAAAGTTTTATATGGCCAGCAGGGGGCAGGATTGTACCCAAATTCTAGCTTAACCCCTGTTGGTCATATCCGGTTCCTATGGATGGTACCCGCATCCATCGACAGGCCCTCTAGATGGTACCCACATCCAGTGATTGGCTGAACCTTGCTTTGAGCCTGGCAGCTCATAAAAAGCCTCGACTACATGGTTTTATTTGCAAATTTGCATTTATGGTCTTTATGTTTTATGGTTCTTTAATCCGGATTGGGACAACTCAAGAAGTTGACCACATTTCTATAAAATTAAAGTCTGGGTCATGAACACCAGCATGAGTTAAAAGTCTGGGTCATGAATACCAGCATGAGTTAAAAGTCTGGGTCATGAATACCAGCATGAGTTAAACCGGTGTTCATTATAATCCGGATCAGCCATCAGGCAAAAGCCAAATATATGTGCAAATGTCTGGACAAAGTTTCAGTGTGATCTAAACCGGTGTCTTTTATCAAACCCGGGATTGTTATTGGGTCTATCAAAGGTTCCTTCAGAAAATTTTAAATTCTACCGGATTAAGAATATCAAGTATGCTTGGTGGCAGGTATGAAGCTATTTTGTGTACAAACAAAACACTTGTTTGACATATTTTGTGAGAGCAATTTAATTGGTCCAGCGGTAAAACCGTTAGGACATATTTTCAGTATTGTCTATGCAGGAACAGATGATATGCAGGATACGCCATATTAGACCAAATTGAAATTGGCAATGTTAAAACAAGAAGTCAGAGCATCCGGATCAAAGCGGACAATGTTTTCAGCTATCCTATTACAAGGCATGGCAAGCTTGAACGGATTAAACAATTGTTCGCTAAAATGAGACTGCAACTACAAAGATATGCTATGAATTACGCTTCCTCCTGCTGCGACGGCTGGATATCAACTTGTTCCGGAATCTCCTCCTCTTCTTGAAGAGGCTGGAAGTCAGGGACGCACCAATCGATTTTCGTTAAGGCACGAAAGTACATCTCTTCATTGATGAGTTTAGACGGATCGATATCTGGGGCGAAGGTATGAGGGCGCACTGGTGGGATTAGATTGACGGTATCATAAACCGGCCGCTCCACCCGCTCGTTCTGTAAATCATACCCCGGATGATACCTGGATAAATCTGATTCGGCCGCAAGTTTGCTGGCGAGAGGACGCATCTCCTTCGTCAAGGCATGGAGATCCTTTGCAGTAAAAGCTGATCCGTCTTCTTTAGTATTGGGATACCCATTCAAAGCTTCTTCCGGATCAAAGTCCGGAACCCATGCTTTCGCTCTGGTAAGCGCCATGAGGGAACCGGCTCGAGCAGCAGACTTCTTGACTTCTTCCAAGCGCACTGGCAAGACAGACAGTTTCTCTAATGTACCTTGGATGGTCGTAGGGGCCGGTTTATTGAAAGATGCTGCACTTATGATCCTCTGAGCGCCGGAATACAGCTGCTCGACCAAAGTATAACACGCCTTGAGTTTTTTCCGCAAATCATCCCCAAGATGGGTGACACGGCGCCTTGTATATGATCGTCACAGTTAAACCGGAACAGATTAAAATTGCAAGGATAAAAGCAGGAATACAGATTAAGTACTTACCGAAGACAGCAGAAGTCATCAATTCTATTTGCCGCTTTAAACCGGTTAACTCTTCAGTCACCAGATTAAGGGCTTCCTCAGCGTCCTTTGCCCTTTTTTCCAGATCCTTCTTCTGAACCTCAAAGGCGGTCCGCTCCTCTTCAAAGAATTTCTTCAGTTGTTCAGCAGTTTTTAAGCTCAGCGCCAAATCTTTCTTGGCCTTAGAAGCAGCAGACTCTGTTTCAGTAAGTCTGTTCCGGAGTTCAGCGATCTCTTCAGCTCTCCGGTTCAAATCAGCCTGCAAGGAAAATCAAATGGAACAAAAGCAAAAGTAAGACAAGTCTCAAGCACACAAGCAAGTTGTCTACTTGACACTTGGGGGCTAATGGGAAGTTGAAGCATCAAACAATAGCAATTCAAAGACAAGTCTCAAGCACACAAACAAGTTGTCTACTTGACACTTGGGGGCTAATGGATAGTTGAAGTGTCAAAGGAAAATTTCAGACAAGTCCCAGGCACATAAACCGAGTTATGCCCCTGGAACTTGGGGGCTAATGTAAGATCATTTGTTTAATCAGGAAGTACCGGTTCACCTTCTGTACGTAGCTAAACCGGAACTTGGGGGCTACTATGATATAGATAGAAGCACATCAAAAGCAAAAATAAAAAACAAACAGGATTACCTCATACTTGTCCTTCATCATGTTAATCAAGCCTGCTTCATAGTCTCGACCAGTGTGAAGCCGGTTCAGGTACCCAGAATAGAGCTCCTGGGCACTCATGTCAGCGAAGCTAGACAGCTCGGTACTCCATTTACCCTTTTCTTGATGCAACTTCTCCGCTTTAGCCGTATGTTTGGCTAAGACAGTGGGCTCAGCATGAGCAGTATAACCTGTGCCGGTTACTTGAACTTCCGGAGAAGCAGTCGTTGGTGGTGGGGTCACAGTGTGAACCGGACCGGCAGGAGCCGGATTGGTCCGAGGAGAATTGGCCCGGGCAGGACTTGCCGGTTCACGAACATCCTCACTATTGGGATTCTCAGGCGCAGTGGTATGATCCATAGGAGCAGGATCTTCAAGCGGCATTGTGGGCTCGCCTTCTGGAGGGATGGTTGTATCCGGATCAACCGCCGGATCATCAATAGCAGCCTCAGCAGTTGGTTTGTTGGCTTTTGCCTTTTTGCTGGGTTTAGGCTTGCTGAAAGGAATTGGAAAAAGAAGTCAGAACTGTAAAGCAAAGTGCAATCATAAACCGGATAAATTAAAAGACTTACCCTGGGACAGTTTTCAGGGGTGGGAGTTGTGTGGCAGTTGATTTGCCGGAAGAAGACAAAGGAGTGTCCTGATAACCAGGGTCAGACGGTTTAAGTGGTTTGCGTATAAGCCCGGCCTTGGGGTGAAGAAGAGTTGGAGAGAGAATAACCTCAGAGCGGCGTCTCCGAGCCGGAGTAAGAGATATGTCGGATGATTCAACTGCAAGGCCGCTATGGCGGGTAGTCCGGCAAAGGGCTTCATGTTGCTGTTTCCTCAAAAGAAAATTGGGGTCCAATTGAGCATAAGGGTGAGAAAACTGATATTTCCGGACTGTCCGACGAATTTTTTGTGGAGGTGGCTCCGAATCAGAAGAAAGAATAGTTACCTCAATGTCTGCCGGTTTATCTCCCTCAGCCAACTCCTGTGGAAAGTTATCGTTAAAACAGAAAATATGGGTAAAAAGTGAACAAGTTCAAAGCCGGATTAACTCATACCTCAGATTCCGGATCATCATCTTCAGCATGTGAACCGGAGCCAGTAGCCGCCTTTTTCTTCTTGGTAGCGAAAGCTTTCCGACGTGGCTGTTTTCCGGCCTTCTCCTGAGGTTTCCTCTTCCAAAAAGGATCATCAGCCTGTTTAAAAGGTGTAAAGTAATTGAAAGAACGGTTTAGAGGAACGGATTACAAACACACAAAAGAGAGCAAGACTTACTGCAGGCAGCTTGTTCTTCTTATAATACGGAGCCAATCCGGTTTGGCTGCATTCTTCCAAAGAAACATTGAGCATCTTCTTTGCAGACTCAATAACTTCTGATTCAGAAAGTTTGTCCTTGGAGAAACGCAGAGGATCATCCGGTTTACCAGAATATTTGCACATCAGACTCGGGCGTGGACTTAGAGGAAGGATACTCCAAGAAAGCCAGCAGCGCATAAAATCAATTCCGGTCAAACCGTTGGCCATAAAGGCTTTCAACCTAGCAAGTTGAGAAGCAAACCGGGCCGCTCTGAGGAGCTGAGGCGCTGCGGCAAGGGGTGATCTTCAGGAAGACGATAGTAACGATAACCCGGCAGTGGGTTCTCTCCTTCAGGTGACGTATCAATACAATAAAAACAAGACTTATTCCATTCTTTGGGGTGTGTGTGGAGAGCGGCATGAGGAAAAACAGCATCTCTTCTCTTACGAATACTGACCCCGCCTAGTTCTTGATGAGGTCCGCCGGTTCAAATGAAAAAAATCCCGGAATAAGTCAACAGATGGCTCTTCTTGCAAGTACACCTCTGAGAAAACTTGAAAATCACAGATGTTGGAGACAGAATTGGGTCCTATGTCCTGAGGGTGAAGCTGGAAAGCGGCAAGCACATCCCGAAAGAATTTTGAACCGGGAGGAGTAAAGCCTCGAGCAATATGGTCGAAGAAGACAATAACTTCTCCCTCTCTGGGAGTAGGAGGACATTCATTTCCTGGAGCTCGCTATTTTAAAACGGCTTGAGGGCCTAGAGTGCCGACTGCAACAGCATTGGCTAAATCTTCTTCCGTAACAACGGAAGGAACCCAGTTACAAGAGACAAACTGTTTGGCCATAGCGACAAAAGAGCACGTGCTGAAAGGATAAAGCGTAAAACCGGATTATTTGAGTACAGTGGCATAAATCGGAAGACATATACAAGATCACGCAACGGTTTAGACAAGGGACTAATGATATGGCTAAACCGGCAGTAAGCAGGAAAATGTATTACTACTGGTTCATGACAACAAAAGAGGAAAAGCTAAACCGTCGCGTTTATCATTGAATTTTTACAGAAGCAGCATATGACTGTTTAAACCGGAGAATACTTTACAGATCTACAAAGGTGAAGAAACAAGTTTTCACAAACAGCTAAAGTAAAGCAGATCTGAGCACCCAGAAAAAGGAAAAGTAAATACAAGACTATTACAGGAGGAACTGTAAGAATCTCATACAAAGCAGATGAATCTAAAGGACGAGATCTAAAGCATACTGCAGCGGAACAAAAGCGAGTGTCAAGGGCAAGATTTAAAGGCTAAAATTACTGCGAACTTGACGCCTATGATGAACAGACGAAGTTATCACTGAGGTTTAATGGAGGAGATGCAAGGAAGAACCCTAGAGCTATAGATCTACAGCAAGGAAGATGAAATACCTGGAAGCGACGGCGTAGTTTATCTGGTCGCACTCAGGTTGATGCAGCGGCCGGCGAAGACTTGAGCTCGATAGACGACGGCGAAGACTTGAGCTCGACGGACGACAATGGAGACTCGAGCTCGGGCGACGGAGAAAGAAGAACGAACGGAAGGAGATAAAGAATAGAGGCATCGGTATTTATAGAGGGGCAGAGTCGAAACGACAGGCGCGAGATTTGAGGAGGCAAAAGATTGGATAAAGATCCTCTGTCGCCTCGATTCTTGGGATGACCTTTAAACAAAGTTGATAGACAGCTGGGTGCGTTAAATGCGGAAGTGATGTCACGGTTAAATTAAGTGACTTTCAAGGATGACGTCATGGCCGGTTTACAAAAATGAGAAGACACAAGAAGGAATATTATGCAAGACTGGGAAGATTGATGTGAACAAGTTCAAATCATTCTGGGGCCTAATGTCAGGGATATTACTAGCAAGTATGAGCCGGCTAGTGTAAACCGGATTATGGTAATATCGTTGTATCATTGTAATACTTAGTAGAGGCTACGGCCCATGAGATCTTAAGGCCCATGTATAGGGTTACGATTTGTAAACCGCCTGATCATGTAACTTGAGAGATAAGGAAGAAAGAGCAAAGACCGAGGCGGACACAAGTATGAGCCGGCCTCGGGACTCTGTAAACCGGACCGGGCGTTGCCTCTATATAAAGGGACGACCCGGCGACGGCTGAGGGAGAGGCAAGAAACAACCCGTCGAGACACAGGCAAGCGATCCGCTCCCTGTTCATCGACGCCCAAGCAATACCAAACCAAACTAGACGTAGGCTTTTACCTTCCTCTAAGGGGCCGAACTAGTATAAACCCACTATGTCCTTTGTGTGCTTTTAACCCCTTCAAGCTAACCTGTGCGATGGTTCCATCACTAAGTTCGTTAAACCGGACATCTGCCGTGTTAATTCCATGACACATGATCAACTTCAAGTTTCTCTAACCAAGGAGAAAGCTACCTTTCCCCACATGGTTTTAATTGATAATGCAAATGCTAGTAACCCATGTTGCGAGCATGTGCATCTTGTTGAAGAGAGTGCTAAGTTCAAGAAGCAACTTGAGAAAGGCCATGTGTCTTGCATACAAGGTGAGAAGAACCTCAACGATCTTTTGAGCAATCAAAAGGAGGTTGTGGCGAAGGAAGGAATTGGGTTTGCTCCCAAGCCCAAGAAGAAGAAGAACGACAAGACCAAGCAACCTCCTCCTCTCAAGCAAACCTTTGTAAAATAGGGAGAGGGTGCTCCTAAGAAGAAGAAAATGTGAAGAGTGGTGGAGTCAAGAAAACCACCGCCACGCCATCCAACAAAGCCGGTGACTGTCGTGGAATTAGCACGGCAGATGTCCGGTTTAGAGGACTTAGGTGTGAGGCCATCGCGTGGGTTAGCTTGAAGAGGTTAAAGCGAACAAGGGACTCAGGGAATTTTATACTAGTCCGGCCCCTTCGATGAAGGTAAAAGCCTACGTCTAGTTTGGTGTGGTATTGCTTGTGCGTCGATGAACAGGGAGCGAATCGCTTGCCTGTCTCTCGAGTTGTTGTTTCTGTCTTGAACCGTCGCCGGGTCATCCCTTTATATAGGAAGCGACGCCCGGTCCGGTTTACAGAGTCCCGAGGCCGGCTCATAAACGTATCCGCCTCGGTCTCTACTCTTTCTATCTTCACTCCCAAGTTACATGATATGACGGTTTACAAACCGTAGGCCTTACACATGGGCCCTAAACCTCTATGGGCTGTCACCTCTTGTACATATTCTACTGGGCTTATGATAATACAACTATGTCAGTGTAATCCGGATCTTCATGGCCGGTTTATACCTGCTAGTAATATCCCTGACATTAGGCCCCAGATTGATTTGAACTTGTTCATGTCAGTCTTCTGAGTCTTGCACAAATCTCCTCTCTGCAATTTATCTGCTTCATAAACTGGCTATGACGTCATCTCCTGGAATCATCTTAATCCGTCATGACGTCATCTCCGCACTTAATGCTCACCTCTGTCTGCTACCTTTATTAAATGCCGCACCGAAAATCGAGGCGACAGTGCGATCTTTATCCAATCTCTGACCTCCTCGATTCCCGCGCTTACCGTTTTTCACCTCTTTGGCTTATAAATACCGCTGGGGCATGCCTCTTTTCCCTTTCTGCCTTCGTCTTCCTCCATCTCCATCGCTCGAAGCTCCGCCGCCGCTCTTCGAGCTCATCGTCGTCCTCAAGCCAGGCCGCTACATCACCCTGAACGTGACCAGAGCACCTCACCGCCGCCCTCTACTTTGTTAGGTACTCCTTCTTCCTCCCTGTAGATCTCAATCTAGGGTTTCTTCCATAGCTCCGCCATGAAACCTTGAAGCTTTTACTTCTCATCCCCGTAGGTTAGCCTTGCTGTAGATTCAAACCTTATTTAGATTCGACCTGAATCCATGCGCTCCTGCTCCGCCCTCGCGTCTTTAGTTCTTCTAGTTTATCAGTTTAGATTCGATCTGTAGAGAAACCTCCACAGCCCTTCCTGTATATTACTTGTGTCTTATTCCATCTTTTCCTTGTACCTTAGATCCATATTTACCTCAGCTCTTTGTGGAAACTGTTTCTTCATGCTTTAAATCTGTAGCTCATCTCCCCGGTTTAGCCATAACCTGTACATCATATGCTTTTACTGACGGTTTATGTGTAAGCCTGCATACCTTAATTGACGGTTTAGCTTCTTCTTTTCCTGTCATCATGAATTGGTAACAGCCTCACTCATATCTGCTTCCGGATTATTAATACCATTAGTCCCTTGTTTAAACCGACAATTAGGTCCATAACTTTATACAATGTTCCGGTTTACGTTTTAGCCATTGGTAAACCGGTTTTTGCACTGTAATTTTCAGCACTTCCTCAGTCAAGATGACAGCCAAGCAGTTCGTCGCTTGCAACTGGGTTCCTTCCCGGATCACGGAAGATGCCTTAGTTAAAGCGGCCTCAATTGGTATCCTAGGCCCCAAGGAAACCTTACGCTGGCGAGCTCCTGAAGGAGAATGCCCTCCTGCGCCTAAGGAGGGAGAAGTTGTAGTTTTCTTTGATCACCTGGCCCGGGGGTTCAGTCCTCCCGGTTCAAAATTCTTCCGGGATGTACTAGCTGCCTTTCAACTCCACCCTCAGGATGTGGGCCCAAATTCCATGTCAAACATCTGCAATTTTCAAGTCTTCTCAGAAGCATATCTTCAAGAAGAACCATCAGTGGACCTTTTCCGAGACTTTTTTCATCTGAACCGGCGGACAGAGTTTATTGATGGGCCGCATCAGGAATTGGGAGGCGTTAGTATCCAAAAGAGAAAGGATGTGAGTTTCCCTCATGCTGCCCTTCACAGCCATCCCAAGGAATGGAACCAAACATGGTTCTATTGTAAAGACACTTCGCCTGAAGGAGAGAACCCACTGCCGGGTTACCGTGCATACCGCCTGCCGACGGATCACCCCTTGCCGCAACGCCTCAGCGCCCCTGATCGTGCCCGGTTTGCTCCTCAGCTTTCTAAGCTCAGGGCCTTCGTAGCCAACGGCTTAACCGGAGTCGACTTTGTTCGCTGCTGGCTTTCTTGGAGCATCCTTCCATTAAGCCGGCGCTCAGGCCTGATGTGCGAGTACACAGGTAAACCGGATGATCCTCAGCGCCACATTGATATAATACATCTTGAAAAAGAAGTTACTAAATCCACGAAGAAAATGCTAAACATCCCTCTGGAAGAGTGCAACCGGACGGTTTAGCTCCGTTCTGCGAAACCAATAAACCGCGAGCAGTAAGTCCTTTCTGATCTTTTCCTGTTTGTTCTAATACGGCCCTATCAATTGTCTTCTATTTATTTCCTATCTTCTGCACAAGCCGACGATCCCTTCTGGAAGAGGAAATCTCAAGATAAACCGGCCAAGCAACCACGCCAGAAAACTTACGCTATTAAGAAGAAGAAGGTTGTTGCTGCTTCCGGTTCACACCCTGAGGAGGATGATCCGGATTCAGAGGTACGAATTAAAACTTATATGCTTGAACCTCCCTTTGTCTAAATTTATGTTAATAGTGCCTTTTCACAGGATCTGGCGGAAGGAAGTAAAGCAGCGGGAGTTGAGGTAATTTCTCTCTCTTCTTACCCAGAACCGCTGCCCCCCAAAATCCGCCGGGTGTCCCGGAAATATCCCTTTTCTCATCCTTACGCTCAATTGGATCCCAACTTTCTTTTGAAGAAGCAGCAGCATGAAGCACGCCGGACCACGCGCCATAGTGGCCATGTGGTGGAGTCATCCGGAATACCTCTTACACCGGCTCGCAGGCGTCGCTCCGAGGTTTTACTTTCTCCAACTCTCCTTCATCCAAAAGCCGGGCTCATACGTAAACCGCTTAAACCATCTGATCCTAACTATCAGGAGGCTCCTTTGTCCTCTTCCGGCGAGTCAACTGTTACACAGGTCCCCGTGCTGAAGACTGTGCCTGGGTAAGTTCTTTTCAAACATCCGGTTTACCTTCATGCTTTTGACTTCGTGATTCTCATTATTCCTTTGATTTTTACCAGAAAGCCGAAGCCTACCAAGAAGGCGAAAGCAACCAAAGCGGCTGCTGAAAACACTACTGCTGAACCGGCCGGTGACCCTGAAGCGGTTATCCTTCCAGAAAATAATCCTGAAGCTCAATTTGATGACTCTATTCCTATGGATCGTGACGACGTTGCTGCTCCGGGAGATGATAATACGGAGAATGTGGTTGAACGGGCGAGCCATGTCCGGGTTAGCCCTCCTCGGGCTAGCCCGGCTCCTGCCAGCCCAGCGCCTACTGCCGCCCCTTTCCAGCCAACTGCCGCTTCATCCGCGGATGTTGAGATAACCGAGTTAGGCTTCACTGCTCCCAGCGAGCCTGTCATCTTGGCCAGGCATACTGCCAACGAAGAAAAACTTCAACAAGCAAAAGTCAAGTGGAGCACAGACTTATCCAGCTATGCCCAGTTGAGTGCCCAGGAACTTCATTCCGGGTATCTGAACGGGCTTTTTACCAGTCGCGAATATGAAGCCGGATTGGTTAATATGATGAAGGATAAGTATGAGGTAACTTTCTTTCCTTTTACTTGTCTCTGCTTTGTAGTCTTGCAATCCTGTCTTTGGGCCATAGTAGCCCCCAAATGCCGGTTTAGCTTCATTGTAGGTGAACCGGGACTTCCATTGTATCTGAAAATGAACTTACATTAGCCCCCAAGTGCTAGGGGTATAACTTGTTTTATGCGCTTGGGACTTGTCCGAATTTCTCGTTCGTTACTTCAATTGCACATTAGCCCCCAAGTATCAAGTGTATAACTTGTTATATGCTTGAGACTTGATAGATCTGTCTTTTTAATCCGTTTGATTTCCTTGTAGGCAGACTTGACCCGGAGGGCTTCAGAGGTAACTGAACTCCGGAATAGCTTGGCTGTTAATGAAACTGCCTCTGCCAAAGCCAAGGAAGAACTTGTGCTTACCTTGACCAACATGGAGAAACTGAAAAAGGAATTTGAGGCGGAACGATCCACATGGGAAGTGCAGAGGAATGCTCTTGAAAAAAGAGCAAAGGACGCTGAAGCTGCCCTTAATCCGGTTACACAGGAGTTGACTGGTTTAAAACAGCAAATAGAACTCATGACTTCTGCTATCTTTGGCGAGTACCCATCTGTATATGTTTTTCATCGTTGCAAACTTTGTGCTGCTCCGGTTTAACTCGACAAACATATGCAGGGAGGCACATAACTCATCTTGGAGATGATGTCCGGAAGAAGCTCAAGGCTTCTTATACCCTGGTGGAGCAGCTTTATTCCGGCGCTCAAAGGGTTATTAGTGCGATGTCCCATAACAAACCGGCACCAACTACCATCCAAGGCACTTTAGAGAAGCTATCTGTCCTGCCTGTGCGTCTGGTGGAGGTGAAGAAGTCTGCTGCACGGGCTGGTTCTCTTATGGCGCTAACCCGGGCCAAAGCATGGGTTCCTGACTTTGATCCGGCTGAAGCAATGAACGGCTATCCCGGCAACAAAGAGGACGGGTCAGACTTTTCCGCCGAAGATCTCCGTGCTCTGACTAAGGACATGCGCCCACTTGCCAGTAAGCTCGCTGATGAAGCGGATTTGACAAGGTATCATCCGGCCTATGATTTAGAAAATGAGCGGGTAGATCGACCGGTTTACGACACTGAGAATCTGATCCCACCAGTGCGTGGCCATACTTTCGCTCCATATATTGATCCGTCAGATCTTATCAATGAGGAAATGTACTTCCGTGCACTCTCCAAGATTGATTGGCGCGTTCCTGATTTCTAGCCACTACCTGAAGATGAAGAAGACCCGGAACAAGTCGACCCTCAGCCGTCATAGCGTGAAGAGGAGTCATGAACCGTCCGGTTTAAAAACTTTAATCTATTCGGGCCTGCAGGTGCCTTGTAATAGGATAGTTGAAACATTGTCTTTGTCCCAATATGGATGTCACAGCTTGCCTTGGCGTCTGCCAATTTAATCCTTTGTTTTGCCATGGTTGATCCGTTTATATTATCTGTGTCTGCATAAACGATGCTAAAAAGATGTCCTGACAGTTTATCACCGGACCTATTACCCTGTTCCAATAGATTTATATCAAAGGAATAACTATTTTATACCAAAGATACCTCATACCTCTGATTAAGTGTGCCTGACGTCCTTAATCCGGCAGGCATAATTGAAAGCATAGATGCGTATGAGGCTCTTGGCCCTTTTGGCGTTTGCCAGATGACTGATCCGGGTTATAACGTACGCCGGTTTAACCCATGCTGGTGTTCATGACCCAGACTTTTAACTCATGCCGGTATTCATGACCCAGTCATTTAACTTTGCAGATATATGGTCAACTTTGCAGTTGCCCAATCCCGGATCAATAGACTTGGTTCAAAACAAAACTGGTAAAATCACAGAAACAAAGCATTTTTGGCAAATAAGACCATGTAGTCGAGGCTTTTTACGAGCTGCCAGGCTCCAAATTTGAGGCTTTTTACGAGCTGCCAGGCTCCAGGCTTTTTATGAGCGGCCTTTAGGCTCTAGGCTTTTTACGAGTTGCCAGGCTCCAGGCTTCTTACGAGCTGCCAGGCTCCTAGACTTTTTACGAGCTGCCAGGCTCCTAGGCTTTTTAAGAGCTGCCAGGCTCCTAGGCTTTTTACGAGCTGCCAGGCTCCTATGCTTTTTACGAGCTGCCAGGCTCCATACTTGATGCATCAAGGGCGCCGGTTTAGGAGGCCGGGTACCTATGTTTGAGTTGCGCTGTGCAACAAACCCTCTTTGGTCCCTTAATAAATAATTGTCCTGCATATCAAAATATACAGATCAAAGCAATTTGTTTTCTTAATGAAAATGATATATATCAAGAGAAATAAACTTTATATGGATATCACCTGAGCAAATTCCCATATGATACTTCTATTCGAAGAAAATGGCTGAGTCCCCAGTTTACCGGTGTCGCCGGTTTATTTATTAATCATAATATGTACAGGATACATGAAGCGGAGCCAATGGCTCAAGTGTAGTAAGGTCGCAGAAGAGCGATGTTCCACGGCCGCTTCGTCTCTTCTTCAGCCGTACGTGAGTCTTTATGCTCTCGAACGTCAACCAGGTAGTATGAACCGTTGTGTAGGTTCTTGCTGACCACAAAGGGTCCTTCCCAAGGTGGGGATAATGTCAGGACCCCGATTCTAAATCACACAGGTCTAGCCTGTAACACATCATATCACTTTGCGGCCTCACGCACGGTATCCCCACGGGTGCCACCTTACCTGGCCCGGGACCGTTTGCGCATTTTGGCACACGTATATGATAGTGTCGCTAGCATCCATATGACAGAGAACCCGGGCCGACATGACTAGTTATAAACCAAAAGTGGCACTAGATAACAGAGACAGGCATACATGACCCAGCAACGAACGTGTCGGTCATCAACGTATGAACCCAAGTCGTAGCAAGCTACAAGGACTTAAAGGATCGGCGCGTGACATTTCCCCTAAGGGACAGACACAGGAACGAAGAAGGACACATGCCGGCTAGCCTAAGTGTTCCGGAGCAGTAGCAAGCTACCAAGGCTCAGTGGAAGCACTAGGAGACATTTCTCTGTAAGATAGGCCACCAAAGGTAAACAACTAGGTGTCGGATCCCACACATAGCAATACACATTACACGTACGCATAACATGCAAGTATGTGATGTACAACATGGCATCACAACATAAGTCAACAACTCATATAGATAAAGGCCCAGAAGAGCCATCATAGCATTTATTACAAACAGAGGTCACATGACCCATCATGCAGAGCATACAGGCAACGAAAGCATAACATGTCTGAGTACAGACAACTACAAATAAAAAAGGCTGAGAAGCCTGACTATCACAAGACCCTCCCAAGGGTACAAGATCGTAGCTGAGGTAACAAGCTAAACGTCGAAGTCCACGCGGAACCACTAGCG
The DNA here is from genome assembly GCA_902687465.1 of Secale cereale. Taxonomy (NCBI): domain Eukaryota; kingdom Viridiplantae; phylum Streptophyta; class Magnoliopsida; order Poales; family Poaceae; genus Secale; species Secale cereale. The sequence goes on along the minus strand of LR738712.1, from coordinate 467,554,522 downwards.
AGACTGAAGTCTCTCTGCAAAAACATAATTAAGCAAACGTGAGTACAAAGGTACTCAGCAAGACTTACATCAGAACTAGCTACATATGCATCAGTATCAACAAAGGGGTGGTGGTGTTTGACTGCAGCAAGCCAACTTTGACTCGGTGGCTATCCTGAACTACGACTGCAAGTAACTCTTTTGAGGTGGCGCACACGAGTCCACATATTCACCAATCAATACACCACTATGGATCCGCTCCCGTCTCCCTACGAGAAGGCCATCCATAGCACTCACGCTTATCTTGCGTGTTTTAGGGTATCCACTTTCACTTGTCTATGAACTGTTATAGGCAACCCAGAAGTCCATTACCGCGGACACGACTATTCGAATAGATCATATATATAACCCTGCAGGGGTGTACTTCTTCACACATGCTCTCACCACTTACCGCCATGTACACGTCATGTATCTCGGCAACCTTCAAGCGGAAGCCTGGCGAGGGTGTCGGCCACGACCTAACTAACCACACAAGTCTCTCGTCCAGGTTTATCGCCTATTTGGGTTCCATCCGTGGGGAGATCCGGCCGGGGTGTTGCTCACGGCCCCAAACGATGTGTACAGGGTTCCCGCATCACCAAACGGGCGATCGGTACACCGTGCCACGTACCTGCCGCGTGACAGCCCACCCCGAGGGTCAGCGTTGCGCACGACCTCCAGTAAACTACAAACACCAGAAACTAATTGCAACTCCTGGACAGAGACCATGTTTATTAATAAGTCGAGAGAGTCATTTAAGGATCCCAATGTGTGGTAGTAGCTGTTTCATGGATCAACCAACATAGAACTCAGTTCCTGAGGACGGCTTCAATGAGACAACCCACCATGTACTCCTACATGGCCTCTCATCGCTACCTTTACCAAATCGTGTTCACACACTTAGCTCTCAAGAGTAGGACATGTTCACCACATTCCAATTCATCCCCGATGAATCAGATCTGGCACAACTCTAAGAAATAGCAGGCATAACCAGAAAGCATGAATGAGTAGGCACAACATGGCTCAAACAACTCCTACTCATACTAGTGGGTTTCAACTATTTATTGTGGCAATGACAGATCATGCAGTGGAAAGGGTTTCAACTACTGCAGCAGGTAACAGTTGAAGCGTTGTTGTCCTCATGCAGTAAAGAGAGCAAGAGCGAGAGAGTGGGATTGTATCGGAATGCTCAATGGGGTTTTGCTTGCATGGCACTTCTGAAGATATCAATGAGTCTTCATCAGTGTCATCGATCACATCGTCGGAACAGCGTCTACTGAGAGGGGACAAACATCGGCAAACAAGAGAGAACACAATCAATGCAATGCGACAATATGATGCATGATCATGACATGGCAATATGCTGTTGATTGAGCTAATGCAACTAGCAACCATGTTAAATGAAGTTGGTTTGAACCAAAGGTTCAAATTCAAACTCCATATGTGATTATTTAAATGCCATTTAATTGATTTGACCTGATCAGCAGGTTTAACTTGTTCAAACATGCATGAAAATCCAATAAACAGATTCCTCATATTTTTCTGATCATTTTTCATATATAATTTATTTTCATCTGAGTTACGGTTGATTTTATATGATTTTTTGAAGTTTTGAATATTTTCTGAAATAAATAAATCATTTCTGAGTTATTTAAAATTCCAGAAAACACTTTTTCCGTCAGCATGATGTCACTGTGATGTCAGCAGTTAACAGGGGCTGGTCCAGGTCAAACCTGACCAGTGGGGCCCGCTTATCAGTGGCTCTGCTAATTAACAGGGTTAATTGGCACTAACTAAATCCTAAACTATACTTAGGCAGTGCATGGCCCACATGTTAGTGGCCCATCTAATCTAACTAAGTTAGTTAACACTAATTAATTTAACACTAACTAAATAATGTGTGGGCCCACACATCAGCCATCCAGGGGGGTCAAACCCCTGGTCAACTAGGCTAATCCCGCCGACGGTTCGACGCCGGCGAGGGCAGACGCGGCGGCGGTGCTCGGGTTTTGCCTACAGGCCGCGGTTTGAGCTGCGATTGGGCTCTACGGTGAGCTGAGGCTCGGGCGCATCTAGTGGTGGCGGTGGCTGGAGCTAGGGTGGCCGGAGCTCGCCAGAAACAAGTTCGCGGCGGCGGCCGAAGTTCGGGCAGAGAGGGGAAAACGGCTGCAGCGGCCTAGGAGACGCAGGGTTGGCACGTGCGGCATCTACGCGTTGTGGCGAGCACGTTGGACGCATGCTTGGGACCAAATGGTCACCGGAGCGTCATCGCTGGTGTGCTCAGGCGGCGGCGCAGTCGGGCACGAGTGGCGCGGCAGCTTCGGCGTGCAAACGCAACGAGGAAGAGGGGGGGTTCGACGCAGGGACTCACGGCGGGCATGCAGAGTAGAATGGCGGGCTCGGGGAGGCGCTGACGACGGTGAATCGACGGCGGCGAGCTTAGGCATCTGAGGAGGAAGACGAAGACATGAAGGCGATGCAGAGCTTCCGGCGAAGCGTGGCTCAGCGATGAGGAAGAGGGCGACGTCGCGGAGCTCGTGGGCACAAAGGAGGGACGAGGGGGTAGCTGTGGCCGCGGTGGTGCTCGCCGGCGCGGCCTTGGTGGCTTCGGACAAGGCGAGAAGGAGCAGGGGAGCGAGGGAGAGATTGAGTGAGGGGGGGAGAGCGGTCGAGGGTGGTGCGTGGCGTCCTCTAGGTGCTTCGGGGTGGCGAGGAGGCAGGCAGGCAAGGTGGAGGTGGCCGGCGCACGTCGGGCACGCGCCGTGCGTCCGACTGGCGGGAGGAAGAAGACCTCCCTGCCCCTCATGGGCTGGGCCGGACTGATGGGCTGCAAGGTGAGCGCCAGGTAAAGTCTACCTCTCCCTCTCTTTACTTTCTGTTTTCTATTTTCTTTCTGCGTTTTGATTTAGTTTAGGCACTAAACCATTTTTATAGATGCTGAAAATTATTGTGGATGTTAACTGAGTTATTCCAGAGACCCACAATAATTTTCAAAACATTTGGAGCTATAAAATTCTTTATAGATTGTATTTGCTCCAATTCAAATACAATATACATTAATTCAAAAAATCCAGAATGGCCCTAGAAATATGTGCAACATTTTTGGCAGAGGTTTTTAATCAATCCAAAAATGATGAACTTTTCCAAAGGGCATTTTGGGTTCATTGAAAAAGATTTTAATTTGACCCTAGTTGAATTCATTTAGTGCTAGGGTTTGAACATCCCCATTTCCAGTTTCTGAGAAATTTAAACATGATGATATGATGATCAGGCAAAGACCACAGGGGTTGATCTAGGGATGTGACAACTCACCCCCACTAAAACAAGAATATCGTCCCGAGATTCAAGCGTAGGGTAAGAAATCAGAGGGAACACAAGCTAGCACAATCTTCACGATCCAATTTTCCTTCTCGGAGATGTTGATTTATTGCATCATATTGCTCTTGTCATCCTTGCTTTGAGATCTTCATCCAACCAGATGATAACGGAGACAAACTCTATAGGAATCGATCTTCCCGAAGATCGAGGAACTCAAGATCAGCTCAAGGAGTGAGACAATAAAACATCTCTTGAGCTGAGACTCGGAACACACATCGGAAGGATGGAATAAAACAACGAAGAATATTTACTTGGCAGGCAAAATTCCACACCCAAGAAGTTGGTGATCGATGTCACCAGACGGGGCACCTTAGAGAAGGTGACTCGTAGAATTATCCCCTTAAGTGGCAAAAAGAATTACTTTTGATACATAGATCACTGAAATTCCCTATACCAGCCTAAGGCAAACACAATCGATCGTTTGACGGAGGCCGAAAGAATGACATTCTCGGGCCAGAATGGATGATGTGGACTACCTTGTAAAGGACAATGCCAAGGTTGATTTTGCTTATCACCAGAAATGGATGGGATCCATGGTAAAATGGCACATTGGCGGTGCAAGTTGGGAACAAAATGCAAATGCTGGGAATGATTCTAGTAACTGGGAAGAAACCCAACAGTAGAGAGTAAATTGCTCTTTGAGAGGTTACAACATAACCAAGAACACTGGGAGCAATCCTGGTTAGTGTCGAGGATAACACCTAGTGCTTGTGCGTGCTCTCAAGAACTTGAGCATTCCCATATTCATCAAGGTTTTACCAATATCCGTGTCAAGGATCCTCGTAACACAACATACGACCATGATGAATAGCGATGGACGATGCAAATTCAAAGGAAGATAACACTTTCTCAGATTTCACCTTAGCGGTGTCAAGGGCAAAATCTGGATGATCGATCGAGAGACATTTAGCACTCCGCTTCTAATGTTCTCCTTGACGTGCTAGTGCAATCCATTTATTAAAATGGTTTGGTACCTAGAACGTCAAGTAAAAGATCGGACTTCAGGAGCACAAAAATCCATAAGGAACAACTAGGGAGTAATTCCTACGAAGTCCTTATGGGGAGGTGGTCAACTTCTTCAACCAAGAAACTACAATAATAGGCCTTCCGGCTGGGTGTGTTGGCCACGACATCCACTTTACCGGTTATCGAGAAACCAATATTATAGATCTTGGGAACTGCTCCAACCATCATATCTGCCTGAGATTCAGTTCTGGTTGGTGTCAGGATATTCCAGACTCATCGAGTCTAGGAAAAATGAATGTTTGCAACAAAAATCGACGAGACGGCGTTGCGAGATTCTCGGGGAGTGAACTACGATAGCAAGCTCCAAAACATGAGCTAGTTCTGCTACATACCGGTGAACACGTTGTCTAAGACAAGCATGACCACTTAGTAGTCTTACGACAAAACACTACCGAGTTTAGGGGGAACCATCAACGAGGATATTGAAGTCCTTGCATAAGTCTAGCTCTTAAGAAGAAACTTCTTCTCCTTGAACAAATCAATCAGTGGCTTGGTGTGCTAGGGATACATATGGAATGAAGATGATCAGTCTATCAGACCATGGAATACTTCGCACGTATGCATGAATGAATTGGGATGATTCCAGGGAAGTAAAACAAGCTTTCTCAAATTCACGGCGGCAACTTACATCAAGTACTCGTGAATTAGGGAAAGCCACTTCTTACATCAAGACATCTACTTCATGAGCTAACACAAAGATGATGCTTACAAAAGTTTCCAATGTTAGCTTTAATGTTCAACATGAATCATGGAGAGATAAGGATGTTTGTTGATGGGCTCAACAATAATTCATCCAGGTTTCCATATAGATGGAACTCCATGACAATGTGAACAAAGTGATAGCATTGGTCAGACTAATAGATGTAATGAGGTATGCTCGAGGGACACCCACGAGTAAGGCAACATTACGAATACCATTGGTTCTGATTTGACTTGACGATAGCCCACACTCAAGTCAAAGTTTTGGACAAGGTAATAGATCCAACAATTGTTCACAAGGATCAACCGATCAAGATATCATCTTTCCTCAACACACACACAAAAGATATCCCTTGGAAGGAACTAAGTCAGGCAAGCTTTTATCTTGCAACTCTCCAAGTTGTTGTTTAGCTTAACCAACTAGTTCAGGGTATCCAATACAGATTCTCGGAAAAGGGGTGGTTTACAAGAAAACCAACTTGATCACGAATTCAACATAGCGGTCAGGGAACAACCTGGTAATACTTCCGAGAAGATATTCGGAAAATCACGAACCACTGATATGTTACTAAGCTCGAGAACAATCTTGCTTTTCAAGGCAAGACGATATGATCAAATGAGCAAGGACTTAACAAAATCCTAACTCATCAATCAAGGACTGCACCAGGAAAGTGGACTAGGTAGCACGATCAACCTTAGGGTGATGATTCAATAATCAACTCGCTAAGGATGAGGTTATTGTCCATTTAACTACCAAGCAACAGAGTTGCTAGGAGTATTGATTTCACACATCACAATTTACTTGTCGGTATTCCGGTTACAATAACACGGAGACCGAGGAATGAGCGATAATGGCGAGAAGTATCACTGTATCAAGAATTCATAGGAGGTTGTGCAATTCCCATGACATTCTTGACATAAGGATGGTAATACTCCAGGATAGAACATATTAGAAGCTGGATTAGCATTCTTCACCTGCGAAGTACAACTTCTTTGACCCAATCCTGGATATGGATAAGGTACTGGAGTTTGTTTCTCCTAGTCATTCCAGCATAGAATGGCTTGACGGACCACAAGAGTAAAAGGCATCGATGAACACAAGTGCACGACTACTCCTGACTATCAATTGATAGACGAGGATCGGAATATAACTAAAGGGGGACAACTCAGGGAACATATGATTGTCTGAGTTGTAGATGCATAGGTTAGTATGTCGAACGAGTTCCACATATTTCTTCCGGATAACCCATGCAGAAAGATAGAATTGGCAGAGTCATAATATGAATGGAGTACTACTCAAGAGCACTCAGGTTGTGTTCTTTTGGTTCAGAAGAACTTTTGCCATGATGGTTCATGGTATTTGGAAGAAGGATATACCATGGACCTCGAGGACTATCACAAGGTTACTAATATCCTAAAGGGACGAGCAAATACTACCAACATGAAGTAGGTAGAAAGAATCTTGGGTTCAAGAACCCATGAGTAGAATGCCTACTAACTAAATGGCATCACGGGATGCTTTCGAGAATGACGACCAGAATCATCACACTGAGGATACAAAGTATTGCTGCATTACTGGGTGATCTTCTAAGACACCTAGGGTCATAATAATAAGTCCAACCATTTGTCGAGGTAACAAAGTACCTCAACACAACGACTAGTGTGGTTAATCTGGCCCAAAGGAGCATCGGGACAGGAAGAAGGGATTTGCAAATGCATCAGACTATTAGAAACCTGGGATGACTCGGACAGCATAACGGCTGCAAATGCTCAAAAATACTTTTGAGACTCATGCACAAAGATAGCATAACCACTCAACATCATAATGTCAAGGTTCTGAGACCAACAGTTTATCAAACAGAAGTAGTAGGAACTGAACTGAGGTTTGAATCCACCATTAACGTGATCCTGATAAATAGAATGAGAATCCTAGTTTCTTAACCCCGTAGAAAAAAAGAGGATGACTCAGATCAGAAGGTCATAAGGTAAAGGAGTAAAAAGAGCCTTACGTTCCCTTCCACAATCAATTCCCTTACATAACTAATGAATTTCTAGACACGACTTCGACCAGTTTGGCTTGCTAATCCTACAGGCAGTCAGGCTCTGATACCAACGCTGTCAGGACCCCGATTCTAAATCACACAGGTCTAGCCTGTAACACATCATATCACTTTGCGGCCTCACGCACGGTATCCCCACGGGTGCCACCTTACCTGGCCCGGGACCGTTTGCGCATTTTGGCACACATATATGATAGTGTCGCTAGCATCCATATGACGGAGAATCCGGGCCGACATGACTAGTTATAAACCAAAAGTGGCACTAGATTACAGAGACATGCATACATGACCCAGCAACAAACGTGTCGGTCATCAACGTATGAACCCAAGTCGTAGCAAGCTACAAGGACTTAAAGGATCAAGGCGTGACATTTCCCCTAAGGGACAGACACAGGAACGAAGAAGGACACATGCCGGCCAGCCTAAGTGTTCCGGAGCAGTAGCAAGCTACCAAGGCTCAGTGGAAGCACTAGGAGACATTTACCTGTAAGATAGGCTACCAAAGGTAAACAACTAGGTGTCGGATCCCACACATAGCAATACACATTACACGTACGCATAACATGCAAGTATGTGTTGTACAACATGGAATCACAACATAACTCAACAACTCATATAGATAAAGGCCCAGAAGAGCCATCATAGAATTTATTACAAACAGAGGTCACATGACCCAACATGCAGAGCATACAGGCAACGAAAGCATAACATGTCTGAGTATAGACAACTACAAATAAAAAAGGCTGAGAAGCCTGACTATCTACAAGACCCTCCCAAGGGTACAAGATCGTAGCTGCGGTAACAAGCTAAACGTCGAAGTCCACGCGGAACCACTAGCGAGACTGAAGTCTCTCTGCAAAAACATAATTAAGCAAACGTGAGTACAAAGGTACTCAACAAGACTTACATCAGAACTAGCTACATATGCAACAGTATCAACAAAGGGGTGGTGGTGTTTGACTGCAGCAAGCCAGCTTTGACTCGGTGGCTATCCTGAACTACGACTGCAAGTAACTCTTTTGAGGTGGCGCACATGAGTCCACATATTCACCAATCAATACACCACTATGGATCCTCTCCCGTCTCCCTACGAGAAGGCCATCCATAGCACTCACGCTTATCTTGCGTGTTTTAGGGTATCCACTTTCACGTGTCTATGAACTGTTATAGGCAACCCAGAAGTCCATTACCGCGGACACGGCTATTCGAATAGATCATATATATAACCCTGCAGGGGTGTACTTCTTCACACACGCTCTCGCCACTTACCGCCATGTACACGTCATGTATCTCGGCAACCTTCAAGCGGAAGCCTGGCGAGGGTGTCGGCCACGACCTCACTAACCACACAAGTCTCTCGTCCAGGTTTATCGCCTATTTGGGTTCCATCCGTGGGGAGATCCGACCGGGGTGTCGCTCACGGCCCCAAACGATGTGTACAGGGTTCCCGCATCACCAAACGGGCGATCAGTACACCATGCCACGTACCTGCCGCGTCACAGCCCACCCCGAGGGTCAGCTCTATGCACGACCTCCAGTAAACTACAAACACCAGAAACTAATTGCAACTCCTGGACAGAGACCATGTTGATTAATAAGTCGAGAGAGTCAATTAAGGATCCCAATGTGTGGTAGTAGCTGTTTGATGGATCAACCAACACAGAACTCAGTAACTGAGGACGGCTTCAATGAGACAACCCACCATGTACTCCTACATGGCCTCTCATCGCTACCTTCACCAAATCATGTTCACGCACTTAGCTCTCGACAGTAGGACATGTTCTCCACATTCCAATTCATCCCCGATGAATCAGATCTGGCACAACTCTAAGCAATAGCAGGCATAACCAGAAAGCATGAATGAGTAGGCACAACATGGCTCAAACAACTCCTACTCATACTAGTGGGTTTCAACTATTTACTGTGGCAATGACAGGTCATGCAGTGGAAAGGGGTTCAACAACCGCAGCAGGTAATAGTTGAAGCGTTGTTGTCCTAATGTAGTAAAGAGAGCAAGAGCGAGAGATTGGGATTGTATCGGAATGATCAATGGGGTTTTGCTTGCCTGGCACTTCTGAAGATATCAATGAGTCTTCACCGGTGTCATCGATCACATCATCGGAACAGCGTCTACTGAGAGGGGACAAACATCGGCAAACAAGAGAGAACACAATCAATGCAATGCGACAATATGATGCATGATCATGACATGGCAATATGCTGTTGATTGAGCTAATGCAACTAGCAACCATGTTAAATGAAGTTGGTTTGAACCAAAGGTTCAAATTCAAACTCCATATGTGATTATTTAAATGCCATTTAATTGATTTGACCTGATCAGCAGGTTTAACTTGTTTAAACATGCATGAAATGCAATAAACGGATTCCTCATATTTTTCTGATCATTTTTCATATATAATTTATTTTCATCTGAGTTACAGTTGATTTTATATGATTTTTAGAAGTTTTGAATATTTTCTGAAATAAATAAATCATTTCTGAGTTATTTAAAATTCCAGAAAACACTTATTGCGTCAGCATGACGTCACTGTGATGTCAGCAGTCAACAGGGGCTGGTCCAGGTCAAACCTGACCAGTGGGGCCCGCTTGTCAGTGGCTCTGCTAATTAACAGGGTTAATTGGCACTAACTAAATCCTAAACTATACTTAGGCAGTGCATGGCCCACATGTCAGTGGCCTATCTAATCTAACTAAGTTAGTTAACACTAACTAATTTAACACTAACTAAATAATGTGTGGGCCCACACGTCAGCCAGCCAGGGGAGTCAAACCCCTGGTCAACTAGGCTAATCCCGCCGGCGGTTCGAAGCCGGCGAGGCCAGACGTGGCGGCGGTGCTCGGGTTTTGCCTACAGGCCGCGGTTTGAGCTGCGGTTGGGCTCTACGGCGTGCTGAGGCTCGGGCGCATCTGGTTTTGGCGATGGCTAGAGCTAGGGTGGCCGGAGCTCGCCGGAAACAAGTTCGCGGCGGCGGCCGGAGTTCGGGCAGAGAGGGGAAAACAGCTGCGGCGGCCTAGGAGACGCAGGGTTGGCACGTGCGGCATCTATGCATTGTGGCGAGCACGTTGGACGCTTGCTCGGGACCAAATTGTCACCAGAGCGTCATCGCCGGTGAGCTCAGGCGGCGGCGCAGTCGGGCACGAGTGGCGCGGCAGCTTCGGCGTGCAAACGCAACGGGGAAGAGGGGGGTTCGACGCAGGGACTCACGGTGGGCACGCAGAGTAGAATGGCGGGCTCGGGGAGGCGCTGACGACGGCGAATCGACGGCGGCGAGCTTCGGCATCCGATGAGGAAGACGAAGACATGAAGGCGATGCAGAGCTTCCGGCAAAGCGTGGCTCAGCGAGGAGGAAGAGGGCGACGTCGCGGAGCTCGTGGGCACAAAGGAGGGACGAGTGGGTAGCTGTGGCCGCGGTGGTGCTCGCCGGCGCGGCCGTGGTGGCTTCGTCCAAGGCGAGAAGGAGCAGGGGAGCGAGGGGGAGATTGAGTGAGGGGGGGAGAGCGGTCGAGGGTGGTGTGTGGCGTCCTCTAGGTGCTTCGGGGTGGCGAGGAGGCAGGCAGGCAAGGTGGAGGTGGCCGGCGCACGTCGGGCACGCGCCGTGCGTCCGACTGGCGGGAGGAAGAAGACCTCCCTGCCCCTCATGGGCTGGGCCGGCCAGATGGGCTGCCAGGTGAGCGCCAGGTAAAGTCTACCTCTCCCTCCCTTTTCTTTCTGTTTTCTATTTTCTTTCTGTGTTTTGATTTAGTTTAGGCACTAAACCATTTTTATAGATGCTGAAAATTATTGTGGATGTTAACTGAGTTATTCCAAAGACCCACAATAATTTTCAAAACATTTGGAGCTGTAAAATTATTTATAGATTTTATTTGCTCCAATTCAAATACAATATACATTAATTCAAAAAATCCAGAATGGCCCTAGAAATATGTGCAACATTTTTGGCAGAGGTTTTTAATCAATCCAAAAATGATGAACTTTTCCAAAGGGCATTTTGGGTTCATTGAAAAAGATTTTAATTTGACCCTAGTTGAATTCATTTAGTGCTAGGGTTTGAACATCCCCATTTCCAGTTTCTGAGAAATTTAAACATGATGACATGATGATCAGGCAAAGACCACAGGGGTTGATCTAGGGATGTGACAGATAATTTATGCATATCTGTCTGGTCTTGGATGAGACGGAGCACCAGATCCCCCTCCTCGAACGTCCTGGTCTTAACCCGGCGGCTGTGATATCGGCGCAGGTCTTGTTGATAAATCGCTGATCGTGCCGCTGCTGTGTCCCATTCCTCATCCAGCCGGTCTAAGCTGTCTTGTCTTGCTTGCTCATTAGTCGCTTCAACATAAGCTGCCACCCGTGGTGAGTCGTGCCGGATGTCACTAGGGAGAACTACTTCAGCACCATATACCATGAAGAAGGGCGTATAACCTGTAGACCTGTTAGGTGTAGTGTTGATGCTCTAGAGGACAGAAGGTAACTCCTCAACCCAGCAACCTGGTGTTCTTTGCAAAGGAACCATAAGTCGGGGCTTGATGCCTCTCAAGATCTCTTGATTGGCCCTCTCAGCTTGACCATTGGATTGAGGGTGAGCTACTGAAGATACATCCAGGCGAATATGTTCCCTTTGGCAAAACTCTTCCATCTCTCCTTTAGATAAGTTGGTGCCATTATCAGTAATGATGCTGTGTGGAAAGCCAAACATGAAAATTACCTTTTTGATGAATTTGATCGTTGTTGCCGCATCACACTTACTGACAGGCTCTGCCTCAATGCACTTTGTAAACTTGTCCACTGCTACCAACAAGTGGGTTTTCTGATCTTGGGATCGTTTAAAAGGCCCAACCATATCCAACCCCAAGTTGCAAACGGCCAAGTGATTGGAATCATCCGTAGCTCCTGCGCCGGAACATGAGCCCGCCGTGAAAATTTCTGACAAGCATTGCATCTCCGGACTAAATCCCCCGCATCAGCATGAGCTGTTAACCAGTAGACCCATGACGAAAGGCCTTGGCTACCAATGACTTTGAACCGGCGTGATGACCACAATCTCCTTCGTGTATCTCTCGAAGAATATCACAGCCTTCTTCCTATGATACACATCGCTGAAAAGCCCCAGAAATGCTGCGGTGATGAAGTTCTCCGTTGACGATGGTCATAGACTTGGATCGCCGGATTATCTTCCTAGCCTCAACCTCATCATCTGGCAACTCTCCTCAGCTCAGGTATGCCAAGTAAGGGAGTGTCCAATCCGGAATAACATGAAGTGCTGCAACTAGCTGTGCTTCCGGATCAGGAACAGCCAAATCCTCCTCCGATGGTATCTGTACCGATGGACTGTGTAATTCATCCAAGAAGGTATTTGGCGGAGCCGGCTTACGCTGAGAGCCTAGTCGGCATAATGCATCGGCCGCTCCATTTTTCCGCCGGTCTATGTGGTCCACCTGATATCCTTTGAAATATCCTGCAACCGCTTCAACTTCTTGCCTGTAAGCTGCCATGAGCGGATCTTTAGAGTCCCATTTGCCAGACACCTGTTGTGCCACTAGATCTGAATCACCAAAGCACTTGAACCGGCTCAAGTTCATCTCCTTAGCCATCCGTAGGCCGTCAAGGAGAGCTTCATACTCAGCAGCATTGTTAGTGCAAGGGAACATTAGTCGGAGGACATAACAAAACTTGTCACCTCGTGGGGAAGTTAACACGACTCCAGCCCCCGAGCCTTCTAATTGCCTTGAACGGTCAAAGTGAATAGTCCAGTACGTATGATCCGGCTTCTCCTCTGGTGCTTGTAATTCTGTCGAATCATTGATGAAATCTACCAGCGCTTGGGATTTTATAGCAGTATGGGGTACATACTTCAATCCGTGTGGGCTAAGCTCAATGGCCCACTTTCCCACTCTGCCAGTGGCTTCTCTGTTCTGGATTATATCCCCCAATGGAGCTGAGCTGACAACAGTGATTGGGTGGCCCTAGAAATAGTGCTTTAGCTTCCGGTTTGCTATGAACAGCCGTATACCAGCTTCTGCCAGTGCGGATACCTTTGCTTTGACTCAATGAGAACCTCACTGATGTAGTAAACCGGGCGCTGAACCGGATATTCCTTGCCTGCTTCCTTGCGTTCCATTACAATTGCCACGCTAACCGGTCCGTCTTTTTCATCATCTGATAAAGCGGGATCGCCTTCTCTCCCAAACGGCTGATGAAACGGCTCAACGCTGCAATACGGCCTGCTACACGCTGGACATCATTGATGCAAGCCGGTTTAGCCAAGGATGTGATCGTCTTGATCTTCTCCGAATTAGCCTCAATCCCTCTGTTTGATACTAGAAATCCAAGGAGCTTGCCCGCTGGAACACCGAAAACACACTTCTCCGGATTAAGCATCATTTTGTAAACTCGGAGGTTGTCAAAGGTTTCTTTCAAATCTTCTATCAGTGTTTCCTCCTTCCTCGATTTCACCACAATGTCATCAACATAAGCATGGACATTTTTTCCGATCTGTCCTTTGAAATAGTTCTCCACGCAACGCTGATAAGTTGCTTGGGCACTCTTGAGCCCAAAAGGCATGGATACATAACAGAAGGCTCCAAAAGGAGTTATGAAAGTTGTCTTCTCCTGGTCCTTAACTGCCATCTTGATCTGATGATAACCTGAATATGCATCCAAAAAACTTAGCCGCTCACATCCTGCCGTAGCATCAATAATCTGATCAATACGGGGGAGAGCAAAAGGATTAGTTGGGCAAGCCTTGTTTAGGTCTGTGTAATCCACACACATCCTCCACATTCCATTTTTCTTTAACACCATTACCGGATTAGCCAACCACTCCGGATGAAACACTTCAACTATGAATCCTGCAGCCAAAATCCTAGCCACTTCTTCACCTATAGCCTTGCGCCTTTCTTCATTGAAGCGGCGCAAATACTGCTTGACCGGTTTAAACTTCGGATCAATATTGAGACTGTGCTCAGCGAGTTCCCTCGGTATACCTGGCATGTCAGAAGGCTTCCATGCAAAGATATCCCGGTTCTCACGGATGAACTCAATGAGCGCGCTTTCCTATTTAGGGTCTAGGTTAGCACTGATAGTGAACTGCTTGGATGAGTCTCCTGGCACAAAGTCAATCTGCTTGGTTTCCTCTGCTGATTTAAACTTCAACGCCGGATCATGCTCTATGGTTGTCTTCTTTAACGGGGACATATCCGCCGGATCAACATTGTCTTTGTAGAATTTCAACTCCTCCGTAGCACACACCGCTTCTGCATAAGCTGCGTCTCCTTCCTCGCATTCCAATGCGATCTTGCGACTTTCGTGAACCGTGATGGTTCCCTTGTGACCCGGCATCTTGAGCTGTAGATAAACATAGCACGGTCTAGCCATGAACTTGGCGTAAACCGGTCTCCCAAACAGAGCATGATATGGGCTCCTGATCTTTACAACCTCAAAGGTCACTGTCTCTGACCTAGAATCCTGCTCATCCCCAAAGGTGACTTCCAGATCAATTTTCCCAACTGGGTAAGCCGATTTACCTGGCACCACTCCATGGAATACTGTGTTGGACTGTCTCAACTTCTTATCTGTCAACCCCATACGCCGGAAAGTCTCATATTATAAGATGTTGATACTGCTGCTGTCGTCCATGAGTACCTTTGTGAACTTGTAACCACCCACCTGTGGTGCCACCACTAGGGCCAACTGGCCCGGATTATCAACCCGTGGCGGGTGATCCTCTCTGCTCCACACAATAGGTTGTTCCGACCAACGTAGAAAATGTGGCGTCACCGGTTCAACTGCGTGTACTGCCCGCTTCAGAACGATTTGATCTCGTTTGCACAAACTTGTGGTGAAAACATGATACTGTCCACTGCTTAGCTCTTTCCGATTACTCTGATATCCGGACTGCTGCTGCTGCTGCTGGCGCTGCTGATTGCCTTGGTTGTTGTAACCACCCTGACCATGCTGCTGGTTATGTTGATGCTGACCGTTGCTGTTGTAGTTATTGCTACCGCCGTGATATCCTGATCCGGAGCCATTACCCTGGTAACCCGGACCTTGAAAACCGGAACTTGAGCCGCCGCCGGGAGGTCCGTGATTATATCTGGCTTGTTTCATGGCCTCTACCATGATCCGGCAGTCTTTCCACGCATGCTTAGACGGGTTTCCCTCCGTACTGTGTTTAGGGCAAGGCGTGTTTAACTGTTGATCTAGATTGAAGAATTGCCCTTCGCCACGTGGAGGTGGTTTACCCTTGCGGCGCTGCCCGTTTCCCTGAACGTTGGTATTGGCCACAAAATCGGAACCGCCCTCCGCTTTTCCCTTACCATTGTACCCCGTTCCTACCGGATTAGCTTGCGCCGGTTTACCAGCCTTGTTCGCTTTTCCGGACTTGTCTCCGTCTGTATCTGGGTACTTGGTGTTATCAGAATCTCCATATTTCACCAGAGCACTCATGAGCGTGCCCATGTCATTGCAATCGCGTTTGAGCCGTCCTAACTTCAGCTTCACAGACTCAAACCGGCAATTGTTTTCCAATGTCACTATCGCCGTACTAGGGTTGATGCTATTGGAAGAGTGCTGGATTTCTGATACTCGCCGCACCCAGCTGCTCGTGGGTTCATGCTCTCCTTGAACACATGCTGCTAAGTCTACCATCGACATTGGCTGCTTGCACGTGTCTTTGGAATTTTTGATAAACTGGCGACGCAACTCACCCCATGATCCGATGGAGTTAGGTGGTAGGCCCTTTAACCATGTCCGGGCTGTACCCTCAAGCATCATGGTAAAGTACTTGGCGCATGCCGCTTCGTCCACATCAAGCATCTCCATAGCCATCTCATAACTTTCAACCCACGCCTCTGGAGCCAGATCCGCTGTGTAGTTGGGTACCTTGCGCGGGCCTTTGAAGTCTTTGGGTAATTTCACGCTTCGTAAAGCGGCGATGAGACACTTTACTCCAAAGGAACTTGCCGTGACTCCCGTTTCTGCTGTGGTCGGGTGAACCGGCGTCGTTTGACGGGTGTCCTCGCGGGCAATATGTCTAGCCCGGTTTATCGCCTCTTGGGCGTGCGCTTCTGCTCCCGCCGGATTATCCCGCCTATGACAGTGACGTCTCCGTTCGCTGCTAGACACAGCCGGTTCATCCCAGTGCCTAGTGTAACTCCGGCTTGGGCGGGGGGTTGAATGAATCCTTCCCTGCTATAGGAGTACGCCTGCTGCTGTGTCAGCGCCGTGTCCAGCAATTCCTTAGCCCGACGTGCTTCTATCGCCATGGGGGATGTTCCCTCAATGGTAAAGCAGCCAGTCGTGAAGCGGCGGCAACAATGTTGTCCAACGGGTTAGAATTATGTCCGGTAGGGGTGGGGACGTGCGACGTTGGCACAACTTGGCGGTTTCGCTCTGCGGCCGGCGGCTGAACCGATGCACCAGTCCCCGGGGCTCCTCCCCGTTTTACCTCTGGGTGATTGCTAGCTCCCGCTCCTGGTGTGCCAAAGAGATTCCTCGCCTCGTAAACTGGCGGTAGACGAGTTTGATGTCTTCTGTACATTACCTCCCGTGCAGAAGTCTGATCCACCCTGAGCCGAAAAGCTTGGGAGTCTAGCTCTGCTTGCCTCGTAGCCATCCTGGCTTTCTCCGCGTCCAGATCCCGTTTAGCCTGCTCAATCTGGCCCTTCAGCTGAAGGATCTCCACATCATGTTGCGCCTTGTCAGCAGGGGCCACTTCTGCTGTTGCAAGTGCCGTCAATTCTCCAACCAAGGTGGATAGGGCGTCAAAGGGTGACGAGGTTTGGTTGCCTGCCCTAGCACCCGCTACCTCTGAGGTGAACGCCCCGGTCATCGAGGGCTGCTGCGCAGGCTGTGATCCGGCCATGAAAACAGCCACCCGGTTTGGCGGATCAAAGGGGTCTGAAATACTATCACCATCGGACATACCCTCAGATCGGCCGTCCTGCAACAGATACAAAGATTCGGTCTCTCCGAATGAAGATTCATCATCAGAGTAGACAACTGTCTCGCCACAAGAATCCGATCCGTCCTCGGCTTGGACTCCATGTACTGCTCCAACAAAAACACCCTTCACGGCGGGCTGAATCCTTGCCGATCTCGCACGCTGAGCCGGCTCGACGATGTTGGGGAAGATGTCCGGCCCAGGTCCCGGTTCACCAATCTTGCCGATGAAGACGTGGATGCCGCCGAAGGGGACCAAGTACCCGTATTCGATTGAATCGGCCTCGGGGCCCCAGCCTGCGTTGTCGATGTAGATCCGGCCACGGCAACTCTTGGTCATCCGGCCAACCGCGTAACCCTTGAGTCCTTCAAAGCTGCCCTTCAAGAACTCGAAACCATCTTGCGATAGCCCCACGGTGGGCGCCAACTATCGTGGAATTAGCACGGCGGATGTCCGGTTTAGAGGACTTAGGTGTGAGGCCATCGCATGGGTTAGCTTGAAGAGGTTAAAGCGGACAAGGGACTCAGGGAATTTTATACTAGTTCGGCCCCTTCGATGAAGGTAAAAGCCTACGTCTAGTTTGGTGTGGTATTTCTTGTGCGACGATGAACAGGGAGCGAATCGCTTGCCTGTCTCTCGAGCTGTTGTTTCTGTCTTGAACCGTCGCCGGGTCGTCCCTTTATATAGGAAGCGACGCCCGGTCCGGTTTACAGAGTCCCGAGGCCGGCTCATAAACGTGTCCGCCTCGGTCTCTACTCTTTCTATCTTTCCTCCCAAGTTACATGATATGACGGTTTACAAACCGTAGGCCTTACACATGGGCCCTAAACCTCTATGGGCTGTGACCTCTTGTACATATTCTACTAGGCTTATGATAATACAACTATGTCAGTGTAATCTGGATCTTCATGGCCAGTTTATACCTGCTAGTAATATCCCTGACAGCAACTTTAACCCTTCTTATGTTCTATGCGGCGCTAGTGATGGACATGTTTTTGCTAAATTTGTTGGTTCTTCTTATGAGTACATTGAATGGTCTATTTGGGTTCCTAAGACCCTTGTTACTAACCTTAAAGGATCCATTACAAAATGGGTACCTAAATCCAAGCATTGATCTGTTGTAAGTGTTTGCTTCCGGTGGGGGATCATGGTTGCTCGATAGTGGAGCCACAAATCATATGACCGGAAGCAAAGACTTGGTGGTGGACGTGCACCAAGGTTCATCTATGGCCACCAATGTCGAATGGGGTGATGCTTCATCTTCTAAGGTATTGGGGCTTGTCAAGGTTGTTGTTTCTCATGATCTCACAATCGAGAAAGTCATGCTTGTTGAGTCCCTTGCATACAATTTACTTTATGTTCGTCAACTTGCACTTATGGACTTTGCCACATTCATTGATATTGATACCGTGACCCTCTTGTGGAGCAAGTCTCTTAAAGTAGCCTATGTTGGGCATGTCAAGAATGGTCTCTATGTGGTTAAATTTTCGGAACAACCCACTAAGACCGCGACTTGCCTAATGGCTAAAGTTGATGTGGGTTGGCTTTGGCATCGCCAGTTAGCCCATGTCAATATGAGATCTTTGCAAGTATCCTCAAGGGGGACCATGTTCGTGGACTAACAAATGTTAGTTTTGCCAAAGATCGTGCTTGCAGTGCTTGTACTGAAGGAATGTTACATGAGAAGGCTCACCCTCCCACGACTATCATCTACTCAAAAAGACCGTTAGAGCTCCTTCACATGGATCTCTCTCGGCCTCCATCCTTTGATAGTCCTGGGGGTAGAAAGTATTGCTTAGTTATTGTAGATGATTATTTAAGATACACTTGGGTATATTTCTTCAAGAGGATGAGTGAGACCCAACAAACCATCATCAACTTTGCAAATGAAGCTCAACGACAACATGATGCAAAGATCTTGATGATTCGAAGTGACAACGGCACCGAGTTTAAGAACTACACCTTGGATGAGTTTCTTAGTGATGAGGGGATCAAGCTTCAATATGCCGCACCTTATACCCCTCAGCAAAATGGTGTGGCGGAGAGAAAGAACCGGACATTGATGGACGCGGCAAGGGCCATGATGGCAGAGTTCAAGTCTCCGTACAACTTTTGGGCCGAAGCCATCAACACCACATGTGATGCATCCAATCGGGTCTATTTCTGCAAAGGCTTGAACAAGACTCCATATGAGATACTTACCCGTAACAAGCCCAATCTCAAGTACTTCCGGGTGTTCAGTTGTAAGTGTTTCATACTCAAGAAAGGTGCTCGTTTGTCTAAATTTGAAGCTAGAGCTCATCAGGGCATATTTGTTGGTTATGCTACAAACTCTCATGCTTACCGTGTCCTCAACAAGTCCAATGGACTCATTGAGGAGACGTGTAACATAGAGTTTGATGAGAATAACGGCTTCCAAGTGGAGCAAAGTGGTACTTGTGGTGTAGGTGATGAAATTCCTCCCCAAGCCATAAGAAGAATGGGTGTTGGTTATATCCTACCCATTGAGAAACCCCTTGTGGCCGAAGGAGAAGGACAATGTTCCACTCAAGTGGAACCATCACCAACCCAAGACCCACATGCTTCCGAAGAACAAAGTGAAGGCCCTCTACCGGATGAACAAGGCCAAGTGAAAGATCAACCACAAGATGGTGGTGAGTCACCAAGTGTTGCACAAGGCCAAGTCCCTCTCCCGAACATGTTCAAGATCAAGAGCAAGCTCAAGATCAAGATCAAGCTCATGACGATGCTCAAGATGATCAACTCATATCTCCTCAATTATCTCTTGAAGAGCAATTGGAGTGTCGTGCTGCTAAAGTTGCTTCCAGGCACGCTTCTACAGAGCATCACATGGAGAATATACTTGGAAGCATCACAAAGGGGATAAGCACTCGTAGACAATTAGCAAACTATTCTGCTCATCAAGCTTTTGTCTCTTGTGGTGAACCTCAAAAGGTCTATGAGGCGCTCGAAGACCCCGATTGGCTCAATGACCTGCATGAAGAACTCCATAACTTCGAGCGCAACAAGGTGTGGTGTCTGGTGCCAAGGCTGAAGGAGAACCATAATGTCATTGGAACCAAGTGGATCTTTAAGAACAAGCAAGATGCTCACGGAATTGTGATACGTCTCCAACGTATCTATAATTTTTTATTGTTCCATGCTATTATATATTCTGTTTTGGATGTTTAATGGGATTTATTATACACTTTTATATTATTTTTGGGACTAACCTACTAACCCAAGGCCCAGTGCAGATTGCTATTTTTTTTGCCTATTTCAGGGTTTCGCAGAAAAGGAATATCAAACGGAGTCCAAATGGAATGAAACCTTCAGGAGAGTTATTTTTGGAACCGTATCTACCCAGAAGACTTGGAGTACACCCGAGGGAACGAAGGAGGTGGCCACGAGGGTCCAGTGTGCGCCCCCCACCCTCGTGGGCCTCCTCTGGCTCCCCCGATGCCCTCCTTACTCCTATATATATCCATGTACCCTGAAAACATCGAGGCAATAGAGAAAACCCTAATTCCACCGCCGCAACCTTCTATTCCCGTGAGATCCCATCTTGGGGCCTGTTCCGGAGCTCCGCCGGAGGGGGGTCTACCACGGAGTGCTTCTACATCAACGCCATAGCCTCACCAATGAGTTGTGAGTAGTTTACCACGGACCTTTGGGTCCATAGTTATTAGCTAGATGGCTTCTTCTCTCTTTTTGGATCTCAATACAAAGTTCTCCTCGATCTTCGAGGAGATCTATTCGATGTAATCTTTTTGCGGTGTATTTGTCGAGATCCGATTGATTGTGGGTTTATGATCAAGATTATCTATGAGAAATATTTGATTCTTTTATGAAATCTTTTATGTATGATTATAATATCCCTGCAAGTCTCTTCGAATTATTGGTTTGGTTTGGCCTACTAGATCTATAGTTCTTGCAATGGGAGAAGTGCTTGGCTTTGGGTTTAATCTTGCGGTGTCCTTTCCCAGTGACAGCAGGGGCAGCAAGGCAAGTATTGTATTGTTGCCATCGAGGATAAAAAGATGGGGTTTATATCATATTGCTTGAGTTTATCCCTCTACATCATGTCATCTTGCTTAAAGCATTATTCTGTTCTTATGAACTTAATACTCTAGATGCATGCTGGATAGCGGTCGATGTGTGGAGTAATAGTAGTAGATGCAGAATCGTTTCGGTCTACTTATCACGGACGTGATGCCTATATATAATGATCATGCCTAGATATTCTCATAACTATGCGCTTTTCTATCAATTGATCAACAGTAATTTGTTTACCCACCGTAGAATTCTGCTATCATGAGAGAAGCCACTAGTGAATCCTATGGCCCCCGGGTCTATTCACAACATATTAATCTTCCAATCTACTTTACTTTGCTTTATTTACTTTCTGTTCTTATATCCAAAAAATACCAAAAATATTATACTATCCTATCTATCAGATCTCACTTTCGTAAGTGACCGTAAAGGGATTGACAACCCCTTATCACGTTGGCTGCAAAGTTCTTATTTGTTTGTGCAGGTGCGAGGGACTCGCGCGTGGTCTCCTACAAGATTGATACTTTGGTTCTAAAAAACTGATGGAAATACTTACGCTACTATGCTGCATCACCCTTTCCTCTTCGAGGGAATACAACGCAAGCTCGAGAAGTAGCAAATTGTCATTCGCAGCAAGGCTCGTTTGGTGGCTCAAGGCTACTCCCAAGCCGAGGGTATCGACTACGGTGAAAACTTTTCCCCCGTTGCTCGACTTGAATCTATTCGTTTGTTGCTTGCCTATGCTTCTCATCATAACTTTAAATTGCAACAAATGGATGTGAAAAGTGCGAAGTTCCCCAATCACGTGTATCAACTCAATAAGGCGCTCTATGGCCTTAAACAAGCCCCACGTGTGTGGTATGAGCATCTTACTGAGTTGTTGCAAGATCGTGGGTTTGAAATTGGGAAAATCGACCCCACTCTTTTTACTAAGAAGGTCAAAGGGGACTTGTTTGTTTGCTAACTATATGTTGATGATATTATCTTTGGTTCACCTAACAAAGCTTTCAATGATGAGTTTGCTGCACTAATGACCGCACAATTTGAGATGTCCATGATGGGAGAGTTGAAGTTCTTCCTTGGGTTCGAGATCAAACAAAGAAGGGAAGGAATCTTCATCAAACAAGCCAAATACACTCAAGACATGCTCAAGAGGTTCAATCTAAGTGATGTCAAGCCGGCTACTACTCCAATGCATACCAAGTGCCAACTTGACATTGATCCCAATGGTAAAGCGGTGGATCAAAAGGTATATCATTCTATGATTGGATCCTTGCTTTACCTTTGTGCATCTAGACCAGATATTATGTTGAGTGTGGGAATTTGTGCACAGTTTAAAGCCTCGCCTAAGGAAAGTCACTTTGTGGTAGTCAAACGAATCTTTTGATATTTGGCTCATACCCCAAACTTTGGCTTATGGTACCCAAGAGGAGAAAACTTCAACCTTGTAGGTTTCCCGGATTCAGATTGGGCGGGAGATAAAGTGGATAGGAAGTCCACTTCCGGAGGGTGCCAATTCCTTGGTTTCTCTTTGGTGAGTTGGTATTCTAAGAAGCAAATTTGTGTGTCTCTCTCGTCCACCCAAGCGGAGTATGTGGCAGCCGGCAGTTGTTGTGCACAACTTTTATGGATGAGGCAAACTTTGAAGGATTACGGTATCACTTGTGACAAAGTGCCTCTTTGGTGTGATTATGAAAGTGCCATCAAGATCTCTCTCTACCTGGTGCAACACTTCAAGACGAAGCATATTGAGATTCGGTATCACTTCATCCGGGAGCATATTCGGCGAGGAGAAATTGATCTTCATTATGTTAACACACATGATAACCTTGCAGATATCTTCACGAACCCTTTGGATGAATCAAGATTTCGCGAGTTAAGGCATGAGCTAAATATCATATATTTGAGCAACGTGGATTGAAACCTTGCACACCTCCTCCCACTCATCATGAGTATCTTGCCTAGGTGTAGGCATGGACATAGGGGGAGTATTGTTCTCTCAATGAACTCTTCCTCCCCCCATTATGCATAAATCGATCAAGTCTTTCATGTTTGCCATTTTAGATGGTACTAGTGCTTCAAGACGAGTGTTGGTCATGGGCCAAGGATAATTCTTCACGGTGCTATACCAAGTAACTCAAACATAGGTGGCTCCGGCCACCGACCTCTTTTGAAGAGGGGTGTCTTGTGTGTGGTTCTAGTTGTCTGTTGTCTTTCTTTCCTGTTGTCGTGTTTGTGTGTTCTTGGTCCGTAGTTTCTTTGCATAAGACTTCTTTTTCGAAACATGCACTTTCTTGGGGGAATGGTACTACCGTGGATCGCCACGGTACTACCGCAAGAGAGCCTCATGGTACTACCGCAACCAGCACGGCAGTAATGGTTTACTGCCACTGGAGAGCGGTACTACCGCCCTGTGCATCGTACTACCGCCCAGGCGGTACTACCGCAATGATACGCGGTACTACCGTGTCGTTATGAACGAGTGGGGGTTATAAGCGGGCAGGGGGAGTTCTAACTCCCCCATACCCATTCAACTTGTTTTCCCCACGTCGTCTCTTTCTCTCTCTCTCTCTCTCGCCCAAGAACGGCGTCGGAGGACCTCGCCGAATCTCCGTCTCCGGCCACTCTACTCGCATTCCGACCGGTGGGATCTATCCCCACCTCGCCCTCTTGCCATGGAACAAGGTCTCACCCGAAATCCTTTCTTCTTTTGCCCCTTGTTTTGTCTCTAGGTTTTGGGGAGTTGCATGTTGTTCTTGAGATCTCTTAGGCCTTTTCCATGCAAGTTTAGGGTGTAGGAGAGTAGTTGTGCAGTAGAGATGCTAGTTAGTATGTTGCTACCAAGGAGTTGTGATCGACCTTAGTACCGCTCTGTTTGTCTCACACGTTCATAGATTGGATCCACCTTCGGATCTGACCCCGAGCGATACTACCGCAGGTCGCACACGGTACTATCGCTCTGACGCGTCTGACGCAAGCGGTACTACCACGCTCGACGCGGAAGTAAATTTTTAGTACCGCTCCAGGTGTGGTACTACCGTGCCGCTTTGGCGCGGTACTACCGCAGCTAGAGCGGCACTAAAATTTTACTACCGCATCTCAGAGCAGTACTACCGTTCACTCCACACCTTCTTCGTAGCCCCTACTTATTATCATTTCTATGTGTTTCTCGTGCTTTGCTGTGGCTTTTTCATCGATCCTCTTGGCTTCTCTTGCGTGTTCTTGTGTTTGTGTCATAGGTGGTGGCTCCGGTACCAATGTCTGTCGCTCGAATCCCAGCCGTGACACAGGGTCGAAGCGTCTGCGCAACCAAGATGATGTTCCTGAGGGCTCCAATGCCCCCCAACGCAGAACCAAGTCCACTGCCACCAAGAACAAGGAACCAACAATGGGTATGGACGAGATTCCATCAGCTGAGTTTGTCGCTAGGAGAAAGATCAATCCCAATGTGAACCCCTGGGCATAGTTCAGTGGGGATGATTTGTTCTGGACCAAGCAGCAGTATCTTATCTTCACGGAGGTGCTCAAGAGAAAGCACAACTTATATGTGGATGCTCACTGGATTGACATGAATCATATGAGGAAGGAGGAGCACCGGGCCTATTTTGCTGAGGCCCTGGACCTCGTGGAGCAGTTTGGCATTGAGCACGTCATGTCCTTTCATATGGACTTTGAACCTGAGATTGTGGCCCAGTTCTTTGCTTCGGTCCACTTCCATCCTAAGGAGTGACGCAACATGACTTGGAGACCAATGGCCAAAAGATGACTGCTACTTGGAAGGACTTCATGGATTTGCTTCAGGTTGCTGATGAGGGGCTCCACACGCCTGTTGGAGTTCGCCCTCATGCCAATCATGAGTCTGCCAACAAGAACAAGCTGCAGGCCTATTATGTTGAGAAGACGCTCGCAAGTGGCAACAAGACAAGGGTTCTGAACCCTTTTCTGGATATTATGCATGGGATCTTCCGCGACTCTTTGTTTCCTCGCATTGGGGACAAGGACAAGGTACATGCATTTCTCGTGGACATGATGCTCATTTGTGAGGAGGCACGTCATGCTCAGTATCAACCACTTGATATCTCACATATCATGTGGTGTGAGCTTCGTTTTGCGGTGTTCACCCGTAAAGTGCCTATCTATGGTCCGTACCTGTTTTTGCTGATCACCAAGACTAGGGAGAAGCTCTATCCTGATGAAGAGTTTGAGGCTCCCCGTTGGGTTCATCATGAGCCTGTCAAGCTCCGCATCAACAGCCAGTGGGCTAACACCACCACCCGTGCTGAGGCTACAGTGGTCAGATGGATGTGGATGAGGATGAAATTGAGGAGGAGGCAGCTGGTGAGTACAGTTCTAAAGGATATACTCCCTCCTCGTCTGAGCCCTCTTGGGCTAAAAAGCTGAAGAGAAAGATGAAGACTCTACTCTGTATGCAGGCTAAGGGGCAATACAAGTCTCATGTCGCTCAGAAGCAGGTTCTCCGATGCGACAAGAAGATCTTACGGACATTTGGCGAGGATGTGTCTAGTGGCTCTGAGAAGGTCATTACTCCAGAGGCTGAGTGGATTGCCAAGCAGGGGTACAAGTGGTCTGATTCCGAGGAGGAGGAGCAGGAGACTGACAAGGCGCGTGACGACTGATCGCTTCCACCTGAGCTGCCACTTATGTCATAGGTGTCCTCTCTGCCCTTTTGGTGTCTCGATACCAAAGGGGGAGAGAGTGTAGGGATTTGAGTGTCTTGTGTCGTGCTATTTGCTTTCTGTTCTTTGGCTGTTGTTCTGTTGAACCTTGTTTGCTTCGTGTTTGGTTTTGCGTCATGTGTGTGAGACTTTTCGACTACTATCATATGGTGTGAGACATATGCACTTCTCCTTTATATCTTCATTATGTCTATGCTATCTAGTAGGTTGTGAGCCTATGCTTACTTGCTATGTTACTCTATGCTCACAATATCCTATTTGCATCCATGCGTAGCGTCATATTATTAGTTACAAGGAGTGTGTTGTTTATAAAATACAGGGCGGGTGTTGATCCTAGTATGTGCGATGTGCAGTCCAAAGCATCTTCCTAAGAATGCACACATCTAGGGGGAGCTTGCCCTTATTTTATATACATGTTGGGTTTGCTTATTATCTTACTTTCATATCTATGTGCAAATCCTGTATTGTCATCAATCCACCAAAAAGGGTGAGATTGTAAGGGCATATTTCTCCCTAAGTAGTTTTTGTGATTGATGACAGTGCTTTTACGGACTAACCGTGTGCATTGAGCATTTCAGATATCTCATGTCTAGGCACAAGACGATTAAGTGCCCCTCGGAACCTATTGAAGATGACATTTCCTTTTGTTTCTTTTCGTTGGAATTGAGTCATAGGAAAGCCGTACTATTAAGAGGGGGTCCACTTCGGAAAGATTAGGGTGGAATCAACACGTACACATCCATTCATTTGCACCACCTTTCCTTCGCTTCATTGGAGCTCCGGCTATTTTCCTTGTCATTGCAAAAATGGTGGCTTTCTACTACTACTACTCTGAGGCATGCGGTAGTACCGCTCAAGGTAGCGGTAGCACCGCAGGGCCTCACGGTAGTACCGCTCCTTGGCTGCGGTAGTACCGCATATCGTGGTAGTACCGTACCAAGGGCGCGGTAGTACCGTGACTCCTGCCTAGAGTCATAACTAGCACATAAGTAGGAGCGGAAGTAATTTTTTACTTCTGCATCCTACGCGGTAGTACCGCTCCGAGCAAGCGGTAGTATCGTGTCGGGTTTTTGCACCGATCGAGACTCTACGGAAGTAGCCACGGATGTAATTTTATTTGTCCGTGCTCTTCTCTGGCCAGTCTGAAACCTGCCTTATGGTAGTACCGCAAGGGCGTGCGGTAGTACCGCTCCGGCAGTACTACCGTCCGTTGCTATATGCAACAGGGCTAGGAATGGCTTCAGCCACGCTAGCGGTAGTACCACACCCCGTGCGGTAGTACCGCAAGGCCATGCGGTAGTACCGCAAGTCGGGTGCGATAGTACTGCATGTTGCGGGCAGAGGCTGTGGATAACGGTTGGATTTGTTCTTCCACTATATAAGGGGAGTCTTCTTCCTCTAGAAGACTCACCTCTTCCTCCCAAGCTCCATTGTTGCTCAAAGCTCCATTTCCGCCTTATCTCTCCCTAGCCAATAAAACTTGTTGATTTCCTAGGGATTGCTTGAGAAGGCATCGATCTACACTTCCACCAAGAGATATTTGATTCCCCCCACTAATCCCTTGCAGATCTTGTTAGTCTTGGGTGTTTGAGCACCCTAGACGGTTGAGGTCACCGCGGAGCCATAGTCCATCATGGTGAAGCTTCGTGGTGTCGTTGGGAGCCTCCAATTCGGTTGTGGAGATATCCCCAACCTTGTTTGTAAAGGTTCGGTCACCGCCTTCAAGGGCACCACTAGTGGAATCACGACACCTTGCATTGTGTGAGGGCGTGAGGAGAATACGGTGGCCCTAGTGGCTTCTTGGGGAGCATTGTGCCTCCACACCGCTCCAATGGAGACGTACTTCCTCTCAAAGGGAAGGAACTTCGGTAACACATCCTCTTCTTCGCTGGCCCCACTTGTGGTTATTTCTTACCTTTCCTTGTGCAAGATTTCGTTGTATATCCTAGCTTGCTTGCTAGTGTGTTTATTATTGTTGCATCATATAGGTTGTCCACCTAGTTGCATATCTAGCAACTTACGTTTTTGCTAAGTTTAATTTGGTTAAGAAAAGCTAAAAATTGTTAGTTGCCTATTCACCCCCCTCTAGTCAACCATATCGATCCTTTCAATGTGTTGTTTGCTTATTTTGATGAATCCATGAGTAGTATCGAAAGGTATGAATGATAACCCACAAGTGTAGGGGATCAGTTGTAGCCTCTTTCGATAAGTAAGAGTGTCGAACCCAATTAGGAGCTAAAGGCAGAACAAATATTCCCTCAAGTTCTATCGACCACCGATACAACTCTATGCACGCTTGACGTTTACTTTACCTAGAACAAGTATGAAACTAGAAGTAGTTTGTAGTTTTTGCTGGATGGGTTTGCAAGAATATAAAGAGCACGCAAATATTAACTAGAGGCTGTTAAGATAAAGAAGCAATAAAGTTAATATAGCGAGTGTGGAAAAGTAGTGATAGGAGTTGCGAAATTGCCCTTAAGCAATTGACTACGTTACTAGACCGATAGCAAGTTTTATGTGGGAGAAGCCACTGCTAGCATGTCATCCCTTACTTGGAATTCTATGCACTTATGATTGGAACTATTAGAAAGCATCCGCAACTACTAACGTTCATTAAGATAAAACCCAACCATAGCATTAAGATATATTGGTCCCCCTTCAATCCTGTATGCATCAATTTCTACGCTAGGTTGAAGCTTCTGTCACTCTTGCCCTCCAATACGTAGTCCTATCAACATACAACTAACCCTATGGTGTGATCCACGCGCGCGCTCATATGATGGGCACGAAAGGAGAGCAACATAACCACAAGCAGTTTAAACCAATCATAGCAATTTACCAATCACCGATAGGACAATGATAATCTACTCAGACATCATAGGATGGCAACACATCATTGGATAATAATATGAAGCATAAAGCACCATGTTCAAGTAGAGGGTACAACGGGTTGCGGGAGAGTGGACCGCTGTAGATAGATGGGAGAAGGTGATGGAGATGTTGTTGAAGATGACGGAGGTGTTGGTGTAGATCGCCGTCACACGATGATAGCCCCGATGGCACTCCGGTGCCACCGGAAGCGAGGGGGAGAGAGCCCCCTCCTTCTTCTTCTTCCTTGACCTTCTCCCCAGGTGGGAGAAGGGTTTCCCCTCTGGTCCATGGCCTCCATGGCGACGGAGGGGAGAGAGCCCCTCCAAGATCGGATCTGTCTCTCTATCTCTCTCTGTTTCTGCGTTCCCAGATTCTATCCCTTCACCGTTTCTTATATTCCTGGAGATCCGTAACTCCCATTGGGCTGATTTTTTGACATGATTTTTATCTGGATATTAGCTTTCTTGCGGCGTGAGAAGGGCATCAACCGCCTTACAGTGTGGCCACGAGGGCCCAGGGCGCGCCCGCCCCTAGTGGGCGCGCCCCTGCCTCGTGGCCCACTCGGGCATCGTCTCATGTTGGTTCCGCTTCCCAAAATTCACATATATTCCAAAAAAATCTTCGTCCGTTTTTATTCCATTTGGAATCCGTTCGATATGGATATTCTGCGAAACAAAAAACATGCAACAAACAGGAACTGGCACTGGGCATTGGATCAATAAGTTAGTCCCAAAAAATAGTATAAAAAGTTTCCAAAAGTATATGAAAGTTGTAGAATATTGGCATGGAACAATCAAAAATTATAGATACGACGGAGACGTATCAACATCCCCAAGCTTAATTCCTGCTCGTCCTCGAGTAGGTAAATGATAAAAAAGATAATTTTTGATGTGGAATGCTACCTAGCATAATCTTGATCATGTAATCCAATCATGGCATGAATATTAAGACACGAGTGATTCAAAGCAATAGTCTATCATTTGACATTAAGACAATAATACTTCAAGCATACTAATAAAGAAATCATGTCTTTTCAAAATAACATGGCCAAACAAAGTTATCCCTACAAAACCATATGGTCTGGCTATGCTCCATCTTCACCGCACAAAGTATTTAAATCATACACAACCCCGGTTTTAGCCAAGCAATTGTTTCATACTTTAGTATTCTCAAACTTTTTCAACTTTCACGCAATACATGAGCGTGAGCCATTGACATAGCACTATGGGTGGAATAGAAGGTGGCGATAGACAAAAGGTGGGAGAAAGTCTCACATCAACTAGGCAAATCAATGGACTATGAAGATGTCCATCAATCGATATCAATGTGAGTGAGTAGGGATTGCCATGTAACAAATGCACTAGAACTATAAGTGTATGAAAGCTCAAAAAGAAAACTAGTGGGTGTGCATCAACTTGCTTGCTCATGAAGACCTAGGGCATTTGAGGAAGCCTGTCATTGGAATATACAAGCCAAGTTCTATAATGAAAATTCCCACTAGTATATGGAAGTGACAAAACAAGAGACTCTCTATTATGAAGATCAAGGTGCTACTTTGAAGCACAAGTGTGGAAAAGGATAGTAGCATTGTCCCTTCTCTCTTTTCTCTCATTTTTTTGTTTTTTTGGAGGGGCTTTCTCTTTTTTTTAGCCCCTCTCAATTTTATTAGGCCATCTTTTTTTATTTGGCCTTTCCTCACATGGGACAATGCTCTAATAATGAAGATCATCACACTTTTATTTAGTTACAACTCAAAGATTACAACTCAAAGCTAGAACAAAATATGACTCTATGTGAATGCCCCCGGCGGTGTACCGGGATGTGAAATGATCTAGCATAGCAATGACATCAAAAAACGGACAAGCCATGGAAACATCATGCTAGCTATCTTACGATCATGCAAGGCAATATGACAATGATGGTGCGTGTCATAATAAACGGAACAGTGGAGTTACATGGCAATATATCTCAGAATGGCTATGGAAATGCCATAATAGAAAGGTATGGTGGCTGTTTTGAGGAAGGTATATGGTGGGTGTATGGTACCAGCGAAAGTTGCGCGGTACAAGAGAGGCTAGCAATGGTGGAAGGGTGAGTGTGCGTATAATCCATGGACTCAACATTAGTCATAAAGAACTCACATACTTATTGCAAAAATTTATTAGCCATCGAAACCAAGTACTACACGCATGCTCCTAGGGGAGAGGTTGGTAGGAGTTAACCATGGCGCGCCCCCGACCTCCACACAAAGGATGACACTCAATAAATAAATCATGCTCCAACTTCGTCACATAACGGTTCACCATACGTGCATGCTACGGGAATCACAAACCTCAACACAGGTATTTCTACAATCCACAACTACCCACTAGCATGACTCTAATATCACCATATTTATATCACAAAACTATTGCAAGGAATCAAACATATCATATTCAGCGATCTACAAGTTTATGTAGGATTTTATGACTAACCATGTGAATGACCAATTCCTGTCAACTCTCTAAATAGATATAAGTGAAGCAAGAGAGTTTTAATTCTTTCTACAAAAGTTATGCCCATGCTCTAACAAATATAAGTGAAGCAAAAGAGCATTCTACAAATGACGGTTTACTATGTGAAGAGAAACATGCAATCCAAACTTCAAATGATATAAGCGAAGTACAAGAAGCGTTCTATAAAGCCATACTCAAAAGATATAAGTGAAGTGCAGAGAGCATTCTATAAATCAACCAAGGACTATCTCATACTAGCATGGTGCATTTATTAGAAGAAAAAAAAAGCACACGACGCTCCAAGAGTTTAAGCATATCATGTGAATGAAACGAATCCGAAAACATGCCGATACTTGTTGAAGAAAGATGGGATGCCTTCCGGGGCATCCCAAAGCTTAGACGCTTGAGTCTCCTTGAATATTTACTTGGGGTTCCTTGGGCATCCCCAAGATTGATCTCTTGCCACTCCTCCTTCTTCTCACATCGAGACATCCTCGGTCTTCGAACACTTCATCCACACAAAACTTAACCGAACTTTTAGTGGCGGGGTTAGTGCATATGATCAATAAAATCCAATCATGTACTACACTAACATTATTGTATAATTATAAACAAACATTACCTACTGTATGCTATCACAATTCTATGGCCCCAAGTCAAGGAGGCATCAACAAGAATTCAAACATATGCAAATAATGAAGCTATAACAGCAATCTGTGAAAACAGGACAGTCTGTAGTAATCTGAACATTAACCATACTTCTGTAACTCTAAAAATTCTGAAAAAATTAGGAAAAATAAACAATTTGTATAGAAAGACTTTGCAAAAAGTTTCAGATCCTTTCGACGTTCCAGTAATAAATGTAAAATCACGCACTACAGCCAAAGTTTCTGTTTTTGCAACGCACAACCAACAAGCAGTTTAATCATCCTAAAGGAAGCTCTTGGCACATTATTTTTATAATACAATGGAATTGTACAAGGGGATAATTATTTTTATTGATAAGTTTCTGTAATTAAGATTTGCAAAGTTTCCATGGGCATGAATAAAGTTCAAGGAGCTCCCCCATTTCAACGGTGCTCGTCCTTCTTACTTTCACTTTTCTTTTTGAAAAAGTTTTAGGTTCCCCTCTTTGTTTTTTTGTTTTTAAACTTTATAAAAGCACACAACAGAAATAAATGACTCTCTAAAACTTCCGGGTTGTTTCCCTGGCAGCGCTTTCTTTAAAGCCATTAAGCTAGGCATAAAGTGCTCAAGTAATGGATCCACCCGGATCCCAAGGTATATCAAAGCCAATTTTAATTAGCAATGATTTGTCATTTAGTAGTGAGCACAAATTGATATGTGTCATGCAAAAACGAAGTCTAACTCTCTTCCTATGCATAGGCATGTCATACAAGAACAATTCATGCACACCAAGTAAGGCCAATGCATAGTATAGGCAGTTTCTTGCAATTTTATTGTATTGGAAACATAGAGAGGCGGAGATGTGGTTCCTCTCTCATAATAATTGCAAGTAGGAGCAGCAAGCACATGCATATTATATTCATCAAAATCATCATGTGTAACAGAAAAAGGCAACCCATCAATATAATCCTTAATAAGTGCAAACTTCTCTGATATAGTGTAGTTTGGAGAACTCAAAAAGATAATAGGACTATCATGTGTGGGTGCAATAACAACTATATCATGTTTAACATAAGGAACTATAGCAAATTCATCTCCATAAGCATAATTCATATTGGCATCTTGGCCACAAGCATAGCAAGCATCATCAAAAAGGGATATTTCAAAAGAATCAACGAGATCATAGCAATCATCATAGCAATCATCCTTCGGTAAGCACGAAGGGAAATTAAACAATGTATGAGTTGAAGAGTTACTCTCATTAGAAGGTAGGCAGGGGTAGCTAATCCGCTCTTCCTCATTTTGTTCTTCGTTCTCCTCCTCGTCCTTTTCATCCAATGAGCTCACAATGTCATTAATTTCTTCTTCCATAGACTCCTGCAAAATATTAGTCTCTTCTTGGACAACGGAGTATGCCTCAATATATGGTTTAACATAGGCATTAGAAGCATAATTATCATAACAATATTTAAATATGGCAAAATTTTCAGATTTGTAAAGAGTAGCATCATACTTACATAAGCACCCTTAAAAGCAACAAATTCTTAAATTTGTTGAACATCATAGTAACTATAAACACCCTTAGCATACGAAGATACAATTCCATTATCACTAAACTCACATTGGTAGGGAAGGTGTTTCTTAGGGTCTTCAGAACAACAAGTAAAATCATAAATTTCACATAAATTCCAAGCATAGCATTGCAAACGATGAATTTGATCCAGTAAAAGTTTCCCTTTTTCAGATATGCGGTGTCGCACATAACAAGCATGCTCATCTAAAGATTTTCCCTCAACTAAGCTAGTTGGGGTTTCACCCCGAGCACATAGGGATCGAAGATGATCCAAGTAATAAGCTTCAGTAGTGTGATAGAGTTTGAGTGGTTCTTCAACCATTGGTTCAGTAGGTACCACTAGTGTTTTTTTGTATTTTGCGTTTCCTACCCATAACTAAAGATATAAAACAACTTAGAACTACAAATAAAATCTAATTAGTGATAAAGCAAACAAGCACACACGAGAATATTCACCCCACGCTATTGCTCCCCGGCAACGGTGCTAGAAAAAGGTCTTGATAACCCACAAGTGTAGGGGATCAGTTGTAGCCTCTTTCCATAAGTAGGAGTGTCGAACCCAATGAGGAGCTAAAGGAAGAACAAATATTCCCTCAAGTTCTATCGACCACTGATACAACTCTACGCACGCTTGACGTTTACTTTACCTAGAAAAAGTATGAAACTAGAAGTAGTTTGTAGTTTTTGCTGGATAGGTTTGCAAGAATATAAAGAGCACGTAAATATAAACTAGGGGCTGTTAAGATAAAGAAGCAATAAAGTTAATATAGCGAGTGTGGAAAAGTGGTGGTAGGAGTTGTGAAATAGCCCCTAGGCAATTGACTATATTACTAGACCGATAGCAAGTTTTATGTGGGAGAGGCCACTGCTAGCATGTCATCCCTTACTTTGAATTCTATGCACTTATGATTGGAACTATGAGGAAGCACCCGCAACTACTAACGTTCATTAAGGTAAAACCCAACCATAGCATTGAGATATATTGGTCCCCCTTCAATCCCGTATGCATCAATTTCTATGCTAGGTTGAAGCTTATGTCACTCTTGCCCTCCAATACGTAGTCCTATCAACATACAAGTAACCCTATGGTGTGATCCACGCACGCGCTCATATGATGGGCACCGAAAGACAGCAACATAATCACAAGCAGTTTAAACCAATCATAGCAATTCACCAATCACCGATATGAAAACGATAATCTACTCAGACATCATAGGATGGCAACACATCATTGGATAATAATATGAAGCATAAAGCACCAGATTCAAGTAGAGGGTACAGCGGGTTGCGGGAGAGTTGACCACTGTAGATAGATGGGGGAAGGTGATGGAGATGTTGGTGAAGATGACGGAGGTGTTGGTGTAGATCGCCGTCACACGATGATGGCCCCGGTGGCACTCCGGTGCCACCGGAAGCGAGGGGGAGAGAGCCCCCCTCCTTATTCTTCTTCCTTGACCTTCTCCCTAGGTGGGAGAAGGGTTTCCGCTCTGGTCCATGGCCACCATGGTGGCGGAGGGGCGAGAGCCCTTCCAAGATTGGATCTGTCTCTTTGTCTCTCTCTGTTTCTGCGTTCCCAGATTATATCCCTTCACCGTCTCTTATATTCCCGGAGATCCGTAACTCCGATTGGGCTGATTTTTTTACAAGATTTTTATCTGGATATTAGCTTTCTTGTGGAAAAATAAGGGCATCAACCGCCTTACCGTGTGGCCACGAGGGCTGAGGGTGCGCCCGCCCCTGGTGGGCGCGCCCCCTGCCTCGTGGCCCACTCGGGCATCGTCTCATGTTGGTTCCGCTTCCCAAAATTCACATATATTCCAAAAAAATCTCCGTCCATTTTTATTCCGTTTGGACTCCGTTTGATATGGATATTCTGCGAAACAAAAAACATGCAACAAACAGGAACTGGCACTCGGCACTGGATCAATAAGTTAGTCCCAAAAAATAGTATAAAAAGTTGCCAAAAGTATATGAAAGTTGTAGAATATTGGCATGGAACAATAAAAAATTATAGATACGACGGAGACGTTTCAATTAACCATGGAGAAGTTTTAATATAGTAGATATAACATCAATATGAATTTAGAATGAGTTCACAACAGTACCTAAGTGTTGATTTGCTTTCTTATACTAACGGAGCTCATAAGATTTTCTGTTGAGTTTTGTGTTGTGAGTTTTCAAGTTTGTGGTAAATATTTGATGGACTATGGAATAAGGAGCGACAAGAGCCTAAGCTTGGGGATGCCCAATGCACCCCAAGGTAATATTCAAGGACAACCAAGCATCTAAGCTTTGGGATGCCCCGGATGGCATCCCCTCTTTCATCTTCGTCTATCGGTAAATTTACTTGAGGCTCTATTTTTATTCACCACATGATATGTGTTTTGCTTGGAGCATTATTTTATTTTCTTTAGATTTTCTTTCTATTAATTATAATAAGTTGTAGTATCTTTTGTTTCAATAAAAAAGACAAGTATAGCCTTTACCATGCTTATTTTGCAAGTATATATGTTGCTGTTTGAATACAGAAAGTTTTCTATCATTGTCTGAATTCTTCTGGATAGTCAGGATGTGATAAAATCTTGAAATTTTTACAAAGTTAGAATGAATAAGTTCTCTGTAACATGGCAATTTTTTAGAATATTTAGTGTTAGGTAAGTATGAGAACAATTCCACTCTTTACAGACTGTCATGTTTAGACAGATTGCTGTTATGTTTGCATTGTTTGCATGTTTAAATGATTCGATTTGAGGATAAGAGTATTAAATATGCAGAGGCATTTAGTATGCAATGTTGAATAATAATTTTAGTGATTTTCTACAGTATGGAATGATAAGGTGTTGAGTTGATTTATTCTAACTTATCTCACGAGTTCTTGTTGAGTTTTGTGTGGATGAAGTTTTTGAGATTTAGGGAAACCGCGACATTGGAGGAATTAAAGAGACACAAAAGCTCAAGCTTGGGGATGCCCAAGGCATCCCTAATTAATATGTCAAGAAGTATCAAGCATCTAAGCTTGGGGATGCCCCGGTAGGCATCCCCCCTTTCTTCATCAACAATTTTCGGTTAGTATCCGTTTAGCCTAAGTTTTTTCTTCTTCACATGATATGTGCTATCCTTGCAATGTCATTTTGTTTTGTTTTGCTTGCTGTTTGAATAAAGTACCTACATCTTTTTAGAGCACGGCGGTGGTTTTATTTTATATAAATTGATGAACTCTCATGCTTCACTTATATTATTTTGGGAGTCTTAAAGAACAGCATGGTAATTTGCGTGGATTATGAAATTAGTCCTAATATGATAGACATCCAAAGGACATATAATAAAAACCTTCATATATAGAGCATTAAATATTATGTGAAGTTTGACTCCTTGTAATAGTTTTGAGATGTTAAGATGGTAATATTAGAGTCATGCTAGAGGTAGTTTGTGAGGTTAAAGAAATAATTGTGTTAAGGTTTGTGATTCCGGAAGCATGCACGTATGGCCTATGTCACCAAATTGGCCCGCACTGTATTTTGAGTGTTTCATCTTTGTGGGAAGGTCGGGGTGGCGCGATGGTTAACTCCTACCAACCTCCCCCCTAGGGGCATGCGTCGTAGTGTATTGCTTTGATGGCTAAGTAGATTTTTTACAATAAGTATGTGAGTTCTTTATGACTAATGTGAGTCCATGGATTACGCACTCTCACCCTTCCACCTTTCTAGCCACTAGTGCCGCGCAACTTTCGCTGGTGCATAAACCCTCCTTATACCTTCCTCAAAACAACCACCATACCTACCTATTATGGCATTTCCATAGCCATTCTGAGATATATTGCCATGTAACTCCACCGTTCCGTTTATTATGACACACTTCATCATTGTCATATTGCTTTGCATGATCATGTAGTTAACATAGTATTTGTGGCTAGGCCACCTTTCATATTTTTCATACATGTCACTCTTAGTCATTGCACATCCCGGTACACCATCGGAGGCATTCATATAGAGTCATATCTTTGTTCTAGTATCGAGTTGTAAGTAAATAAAAGTGTGATGATCATCATTATTAGAACATTGTCCCATGTGAGGTTATCAAAAAAAGGAGGCAAAAGAAGCCAAAATAAAAAAATAAAATAGGCCAAAGAAGCCCACCCAAAAAAAAGAGGTCAAAGAACCCAAAATAAAAAAAAGAGAGAAAAAGAGAGAAGGGACAATATTACTATCCCTTTCCACACTTGTGCTTCATCATAGCACCATGTTCTTCATGATAGAGAGTCTCATATGTTGTCACTTTCATATATCACTAGTGGGATTTTTTCGTTATAGAACTTGGCTTGTATATTCCAATGATGGGCTTCCTCAAATGCCCTAGGTCTTCATGAGCAAGAAAGTTGATGCACACCCACTAGTTGTCCTTTTGAGCTTTCATACACTTATAGCTCTAGTGCATCCGTTACATGGCAATCTCTACTCAGTCATATCAATATCGATTGCTGGACATCTCCATAGTCCATTGATTTGCCTAGTTGATGTGAGATTTTCTCCCACCTTTTTGTCTATTACCACCTCCATTCCACCCATAGTGCTATGTCCATGACTCACGCTCATATATTGCGTGAAGAGTTGAAAAGTTTGAAAGAGTAGAGCATGAAGCAATTTCTTGGCTGACTCCGGGATGGGCATGATGGGTGCTTTGTGTTAAGAAAAGGGGGCATAAGGACTATATGATTTGTAGGGATAACTTTCTTTAGCCATGTTATTTTTGAATCTTTATAGATTGCTTTTGGTATGATTAAAGTATTATTGTTTTGATATTGAGAAACTTTTTTATGTCTTATGGATCTGAACATCCATGCCACAATAAATTATATAACATTGATAAATATGTTGGGTAGCATTCCAAATCAAAAATTCTGTTTTTATCATATACCTACTCAAGGACGAGCAGGAATTAAGCTTGGGGATGCTTGATACGTCTCCAACGTATCTATAATTTTTGATTGTTCCATGCTATTATATTATCTATCTAAGATGTTTTATATGCATTTATATGATATTTTATATGATTTTTGGGACTAACCTATTAACCCGGAGCCCAGTGCCAGTTTTTGTTGTTTCCTTGTTTTTGAGTTTCGCAGAAAAGTAATATCAAACGGAGTCCAAACGAAACGAAACTTTTTGGTGATTTTTATGGACCAAAAGAAGCCCATGGAGCGCCGGAGGTGGACCGGAGCCCCCTACCTTGTGGCCGCCTCGTGGGTCCCCCTGACTTGCCCCCGACGCCAACAAATCCTATAAATAGTGAAACCTCCGAAAACAAACCTAGATCTGGAGTTCCGCCGCCGCAAGCCTATGTAACCACCAAGAACCAATCGGGGCCCTATTCCGGCACCCTGCCGGAGGGGGAAATCATCATCGGTGGCCATCTTCATCATCCCGGCGGTCTCCATGACGAGGAGGGAGTAGTTCACCCTCGAGGCTGAGGGTATGTACCAGTAGCTATGTGTTTGATCTCTCTCTCTCTCTCTCTCTCTCTCTCTCTCTCTCTCTCTCTCTCTCTCGTGTTCTTGATATGGCACGATCTTGATGTACCGCGAGCTTAGCTATTATAGTTGGATCTTATGATGTTTCTCTCCCTCTACTTCTTGTAATGGATTGAGTCTTCCCTTTGAAGTTATCTTATCGGATTGAGTCTTTAAGGATTTGAGAACACTTGATGTATGTCTTGCATGTGCTTATCTGTGGTGACAATGGGATATTCACGTGATCTCCTTGATGTATGTTTTGGTGATCAACTTGTGGGTTCAGTGACCTTGTGAACTTATGCATAGGGGTTGGCACACGTTTTCGTCTTGACTCTCCGGTAGAAACTTTGGGGCACTCTTTGAAGTTCTTTGTGTTGGTTTGAATAGATGAATCTGATATTGTGTGATGCATATCGTATAATCAAACCCACGAATACTTGTGGTGACATTGGAGTATCTAGGTGACATTAGGGTTTTGGTTGATGTGTGTCTTAAGGTGTTATTTTAGTATGAACTCTAGGGCTGTTTGTGACGCTTATAGGAATAGCCCAATAGATCGATCAGAAATAATAACTTTGAGGTGGTTTCGTACCCTAGAATATTACACTTGTATCACCATCTCTTCGGCTAACTAGTGCACCAGTACACTTCCCATGCCTCCCACGAATTGACAAATCTTAGGTCATCCACTTGTGGGAAAATTGCAACTGTCCTACAAAACTCTACGCTTGGAGGCCCAACACGAGTCTACAAGAAGAAGGTTGTGTAGTAGACATCAACATGCTCCCCCTAGATGTGTGAACTTAATTAAGTATGCTTTTGGAATGCAAAGCACACAAACTAGGATCAACACTCCCCTATATTTTATAGACCGGCAACACTAGCATCTATAAATTTAGAGAGGAGTAACTAGCATGCTAGTAGCATGTGAGCAACAAGATAGGACATATGTTAAAGCATAAAGCTCATATACTAACATAGAACTTAGACAATATAAAGATAAAGATAGGATAGCATATGTCTCACACCATATGATACGGTAACTGCTACTTCTTGAGCTTGCGTTGATTTTTCCTTGAAGAGGAAAGGGTGAAGCAGCAACTAGAGATAAATATTTCCCTCCATTGAGAACCAAGGTATCAATCCAGTAGGAGGAACAAGCAAGTCTCCAATATATGCACCTACACAAACTAACAGACACTTGCACACAATGCGGAAAAGGGGTTGTCAATCCCTTCAACGTCATGAACAAAAGCGAGATCTGATAGAGATGGATTTAAAACAACAGTAAAAAAGCAAAATAAAGTAAACACAAAATAATTGCAACAAGGTATTCTTGGGTTTTTGGGTTTATAGATCTGAAAATAATAGATGTAAAATAGACCACGGGGTCATATGTTTCACTAGATGCTTCTCTCTTGAATAAAGCATACGGTGGGTAAAGAAATTAATATCGAGAAATTGATAGAAAAGCGCAAAGCTATGATGATATCTAAGGCAATGACCATGAATATAGGCATCACGTCCGTGACAAGTAGACCGAAACGATTTTGCATCTACTACTATTACTCCACACATCGACCGCTATCCGGCATGCATCTAGAGTATTAACTTCATAACAACAGAGTAACGCCTTAAGCAAGATGACATGATATACTGGGATAAACTAAAGCAATATGATATGAACCCCATCTTTTTATCCTTGATGGAAACAATACAATACGTGCCTCGCTACCCCTTCTATCACTGGGTGAGGACACCGCAAGATTTAACCCAAAACTAAGCACCTCTCCCATTGCAAGAACTACCAATCTAGTTGGCCAAACCAAACTAATAATTCAAATAAATACAAAGATGTCAAATCATGCATATAACATTTCAGACAAGATTCAAATAATATCCATAGATAATCCGATCATAAATCAATAATTCATCGGATCTCGACAAACACACCACAAAATAGGATTACATGGAATAGATCTCCAAGAACATCAAGGAGAACATTGTATTGAAGATCAAAGAGAGAGAAGAAGCCATCTAGCTACTAGCTATGGACCCGTAGGTCTGTGGTAAAGTACTCACACATCGTCGGAATGGTAGCAAGGTTGATGTAGATGCCCTCCGTGATCGAATCCCCTCCGATAGAGTACCAGAAAAGGCCTCCAGATGGGATCTCACAAGATCAGAAACCTGCGGTGGTGAAAAAGTATTTTCATGAATGCTTTTAGGGTTTCTGGAATACTTCAAAATATATAGGCCAAGGAAGGGGGTCAGGTGGTCTACAAGGGGGCCACAAGCCCTAGGGGCATGCCCCTGGCTTGTCGTCTCCTCGAGGACTCTCTGACTTGGACTCCAAGTCATACATGTGTCTTCTGGTCCAAGAAAAATCATCGCGGAAGTTTTATTCCATTTGGTCTCCGTTTGATATTCCTTTTCTGCGAAACTCAAAAACACGGAAAAACAAAAACTAGTACTGGGCTCTATGTTAATAAGTTAGTCCCAAAAATAATATAAAATAGCATATTGATGCATATAAAAAAAATCCAAAGTTGATAATATAATACCATGGAACAATAAAAAAAGTATAGATACATTGGAGACGTATCAAGCAAGGTGGAAGGGTGAGAGCGCGTATAATCCATGGACTCAACATTAGTCATAAAGAACTCACATACTTATTGCAAAAAGTTTATTAGCCCTCGAAGAAAAGTACTACAACGCATACTTCTAGGAGAGAGGTTGGTAGGATTTAACCATAGAGCGCTTACTACTTTCACGCAAAGATAGACAATCAAGAATAAATCACGCTCCAACTTCATCACATAACTAGAAGACCATACGTGCATGCTACGAGAATCACAAACATTAACAAAATTATTTCTTTCACCACACAACTTACTACTAGCATGACTCTAATATCACCATCTTAATATCTCTAAACAATTGCATGTAATCAAACTTCTCATAAATTCAATGCTATTTATGAAAGTTTTATTATACCCTCTTTGGATGCCTATCATATTAGGACTAAATTCATAACCCAAGAATATTACCATACTGTTTAGAGACTCTCAAAATAAAATAAGTGAAGCATTAGAGTTCATCAATTTCTTTAAAATAAACATCACAGCCGTGCTAAAAAGGATACAAGTGAAGCACTAGAGCAACTACCCTAGCTCAAAAGATATAAGTGAAGCACATAGAGTATTCCAATAAATTCACGATGAATGCGTGTCCCTCTCAAAAGGTGTGTACAACAAGGATGATTGTGGCAAACTAAAAAGCAAAGAATCAAATCATACAAGATGCTCCAAGCAAAACACATATCATGTGGTCAATAAAAATATAGCCTCAAGTAAATTACCGACGGATTGAAGACGAAAGAGGGGATGCCATCCCGGGCATCCCCAAGCCTAGATGCTTGGTGTCGGTGTCAAAACCGGAGGATCTCGGGTAGGGGGTCCCGAACTACGCGTATAAGGATCAAAGGTAGCAGGAGGCAGGGGACACGATGTTTACCCAGGTTCGGGCCCTCTTGATGGAGGTAATACCCTACTTCCTGCTTGATCGACTATGATGAATATAGGGGTTCCAAGAGTTGATCTACCTCGAGATCGTAATGACTAAACCCTAGATGTCTAGTCTGTATGATTGTGAATGTGTCTACGGACTAAACCCTCCAGTTTATATAGACACCGGAGGGGGCTAGGGTTGTACAGAGTCGGTTTACAGATAAAGGAATCTTTATATCCACACGCCAAGCTTGCCTTCCATGCCAAGGAGAGTCCCATCCGGACACGGGGGAAGGTCTTCCTTCTTGTATCTTCGTGGCCCATTAGTCCGACCTACGTTACGTAGCCCGGACACTCGAGGACACTGTAATCCAGGACTCCCTCAATAGCCCCTGAACCAGTCTTCCGATGACGATGAGTTTGGCACGCTAGTTGTTTTCGGCATCGCAAGGCAGGTTCCTCCTCCGAATACTCCAAACTAGTCTTCCGAACAAGAGATCTATATCCGGCTCTGTATAACAGTTACAACCCACTACCACGAGAGCATAACACTTAGTTAAAAACGTAATGTGCCTTTACTGACAGGTTTTGCTAGCGAGATGTCACGTCTAGCCTTTCCATCATTTCGAATCGTTTTTCAACTTCCTGTTTTGCGTTTCAAGACGCAACCTCCGGTGACACGTCTTATCAAAACAGAGACCGTGTCCCCTTATCACGGGATTTTCATCTATACGGGCCTGGGTAATCCAACCGCGTCGTCGGCATGACCCCTTGGGAATATGCGAGTTTTAAGGCTCGTGGGGGGACGCTCTATATTCACGGCCTTTATAAGGGGATAACAATCCACATTTTCATCCCATGCCTTTCTTCTTCCTCAGCCCGTCCGCCCTCGAGCTCCAGCACCCAAGTTTTCGATTCCCTTCGTTCCC
Source organism: Secale cereale (assembly GCA_902687465.1). NCBI lineage: Eukaryota > Viridiplantae > Streptophyta > Magnoliopsida > Poales > Poaceae > Secale > Secale cereale. The sequence goes on along the minus strand of LR738712.1, from coordinate 467,511,110 downwards.
AGAAAACATTCTAGCCATGTTCGGATCGGGATCGCATGGCAAGTGGAGGCCCTCCTCCATCACAGAGGAGAACATGAAGAAGCTCCAGGAAGCTGGGTATTTAGCCAAGGAAATCGCCCACAGGTTTCCAGCCAAGAAACAGATCGTCCCTACCCCGGAGCCCCATGAGAGGGTAGTATTCATTCCTCATTTCCTTCATGGACTAGGGTTTCCCCTCCATCCCTTTGTCAATGGCCTTATGTTTTACTATGGGCTAGATTTCCATGATCTAGCCCCGAACTCCTTTCTCAACATCTCGGCATTCATCGTCGTGTGTGAGGCATTCCTTCGCATCCCTTGTAATGCCCAGGATGGGACTATATCTCTTACGTGTCGAGGAACGACTTAAAGATATAAGCCCATTCTGGAATGATCGCAAGTTTGGTACCTTTGCACAACTCATGTAAAAATGAGGATGGAAAACTGAAAAGATAGTTGGCTTACACTCGCCACGTCACACAAATTCATTACATGTTCAAACATCATTCAGAGAAACATCACTGCCCATCTAAGGGTAAAATCCAAATGTCAAGATACCAAACATAACATTAAACCACAGGTCCAGATCGAATCCTAGTAGAAGCTCTACTGATCAACCGGATAGTTCACGTAGTAACGGCTACGCTCCTCGTCGTACTCCGAGTCTAGCTCAGTGCCATCACCAGTGTAGCTCACCATCGTACCTGCATCTGGTGTGTTGAAGTAACTGTGAGCCACAAAGGACTCAGCAATCCCGTTCCCGGGTAACATGACTATTTAAGCCTTGGGTGAGGAACAAGGCTGAAGAAAGAACAAGTGTCTGCAGCAGCAACTAGCACTAGCTTACGCAAAAGAGAGCGAGAAGAGAAGGTGCCTCGGTCGAAAGATGATCACTAAGTGATCCTAAACTAATCAAGTCAAGCATAACCCCACCGTGTTCACTTCCCGAATCCCTTTCGGAAAATGACCGTCAGGGTACACACGCTGGTAGTGTATTGGAACATAGTGTCAAGTTTTCTACAACCGGATATTAACAAGCTCCCATCTGCCACATAACCGCGGGCACGGCTTTCGAAAGTTCAAACCCTGCAGGGGTGTTCCAACTTGGCCCATGACAAGCCCACGATCCGCGGAGTCGCAACTCCAAGGTGGGAAGACCCGAGTATTCTTAGAATCCCGTGCTCAAGATACTCCGAACTAAGGTAAGGCTAATCCAGCAAATCCTCCTGGCGTGCCGACACCCTGACAATAGCCGCGCGTATCTAGTCTCAGGCCACGACCAAATGGGCGATGCTACAGGTGTATACCAATCCTCGAGTTTCCTCGTGGTGGCCCCGCAGGACCCCCGTTTCGTACCAACACTCATGTGGAGCACTGGCCCGGGGTTGTTGATTAAGAACTCGGGTTTGCAAGACCCAATGCAAGTTTTATTAGTTATTAGGTGAATAGTACCAATGTTGGGACTTGCTGGAAAATACTTAGCACTTAGCGGTTTATCGAGGGGGTCCCATAACCCCAACCGTGTGAGGAACGCATAATCAAGGAACATAACACCGGTTTATACGGTTCCTAGCGGCATGAGTGGAACAAAACACCAAGCAAAAGGCTTAGCCTTCCACCCATTGCCAAATATAGATGATTTCATTTAAGCATTTAATATAGTGTGATATAACCCAACAAACTTCAACATGAAGCAAGCATCTTCAAACTTCACCTGCAACTAGCAATGCTATAAGAGGGCCTGAGCGAAGCCTACGTATAGCCAATCAATGGTTTGCATAGTAGGGTGGTTAGACAGGATCATGGTTACAATAGGAGGCTGACAGGAAAACATGGGCATCGAGGCAAATACTATAGAGCGATACTCTAGCAATAGGCAAAGATAGTAATGGTATCCGGGTTGGGTCATCTTGCCTGTTGAGTTGTCGATGGGATCGTAAGAAAGCTCCTCGTTCTCAACCTCGGTAGTAACCTCGTTCTCGTACTCGTACTCAGCTTCCGGCTCTACTCAACACAAACACACAAGGCACCAAATCAACAAGATGCAATGCGCACTCAAAATATGCTGGATGCATGACTGATGCACTATGGGAGCACACGGAGCATGACAAAATGCGATCAAGCAAAATGCTTCAAAACATGATAACAATAGGATACTATGAATCTACGTGAAAAATCACACAAGTTTCATATGGGAATTGCTCAAATCGGAGCTACGGGCTAAAAGTTACACACAAAACAATAAACATGCGAAAGCTGAAAATTACAGCCACATGGCAACTTCGGGGCAAGAGATAAATAATCTACAGCACTCAAACATCATGGCAATGAGCATGGACATAAACTAGACATATCCTATAGCAAATAAGTCCATTGGAGCATCCCCAAAGGAGCCATGGATCAATAGCAACAAGCTATGACATATTGAACTTGATAAAAAAATCCTGACAACAGTATTTTATTGCAACTTGGGAGCAAAAGATAAATATGCTACATCCACTCAAATAAACATGTGAGAGCATGAATGGATAGCCAACAATATATACTACAAGGAATCATCAAGAGTCACTCCAAAACTATCATGGATTGGCCTAGAACAACAACCAAACATGGCATCTGGAAATTACAGATTCCAGACTTAGTGAAATTTCACTAAGTGTTTAAACAGCAGTTTCATCATGGCATCTTTGAGAGGAAGTTCAAGTCACCTCAAAGCTAAACATGGCAAGTGGTAAGCACCACAACAAGTTACACATGATGGTGAATCCAAAACACCGAAGCATGCATCAAGTGGACATACTCATCAATAGCAATGAGCTCCTCTACGAGGCATCTCGTAACGATCTAAACAACATAACAGACACATAGCACTTTGCAACGGAGATAAACATGGCAAGATTAATTCTATAATGCAAGCCTAAGCAATCAACATGTAGAGCATGACAAGACGAACACGTGGACATCTCATTTGCATCATTTGGATAAACATGCAAAAAGTTATCACCTTGCAAAGATGGCATGAAAACAACAACTAACAACAGTTTATAACAATAAGCACTCTTGTATCGAATATTAAAGCATCTAGATGAACTCAAACATGTATGGCATAATGGAACAAAATGTAGTACACGTCTCCACGAACAATTTGACATATCATTCACTCAAAACGGAGCTACGCACAAAAAGTTATCCACGTTTGAAAACAGCACCAGAAACTAGAAGATCTATAGACTTAGCAGAAAAAGAGGCTACCTCCGGGTCAACAAATGTCAACACGGGCGGCGGGCTAACGGATCGGCCGGATCGGACCCGCGGAGAAGCGGATCGGGCGGAGGCCGGAGCGGATCGGGCGCGGGGACACAGGGATTGGGCTAACGGGTCCCGATCTGGGCCCGTTAGGGTTCGGTGAACCGGATCGAAGCGGGGCTCCTCCCGAGCGGTGGCGGCGCGGAGACCTTCGAGGCTGGGCGCTGGATGGCCTCGCGACCTGGGCCGGCTGCGGAGCGGCCCACCAGGGCGCCTGGCGAGGCGGGGGTGGAGGCCCGGGCTGGGCCTGGCCCAGGCGGATGGTGGCGTTGACTCGGGCCCAGGAGGGCATTGATCGGATCGAAGGAGCTCGGGCTCCCGATCTCCTGGCACCGGCGGCGGGATGTGGCTTGAGGCCGGCGGAGGGAGTTGGGGCGGCGGCGCCAGGCCGGGGCGGCGGCGGCGGTGGCCGAAGGCGTTGCGGTGGCGGGGCGCCGGTGTGGAGGTGAGGGAGCTCCGGCGCGGCGACGGGGAAGAGCTCCGGCGAGGCGGCGGTGGTCCTCCGGCGAGCTACTCCGGCGAGCTCCTCCGGAGTGGAGGAAGAAGCTGGAGGAAGGGGATGGGGGGCTAGGGTTTCCTATTTTTGGGGCAAAAATTGAGGAAGGTGGACAAATATATAGGCACAAGGAGCTAGGGTTGTCCAAATGAGGTGTGGTTTTCGGCCACACGATTAGAATTGGATGGCCTAGATGAAGGGAGGGGTTTGGGCTGGTTTGGTGGGCTGTTGGAGGGGTGTATTGGGCCTCAAAGTGGAGGCACTTTCAGCCCACGAGAATAACTGTTGGGGTAGCAAACGAAATCCAAACGCGACGAGATTTGATAGGCGGGTTACACAAACCAAAACAACAACACACGACAAGTCTCGCGCCAAACCGGTAACGTTACACGGCCAAACACCAAAGTAGGCCTCGGGGATGCCACGGACACGTGAGGGAGCTCCGGAACGCGAAACGTACAATGGGAAGGAACACGTGGAACCGGATGCAATCGACAACACAAATGCAATGCGATGCACATGACTACATGATATGAATGAATGCCACACACGCACACAACAAAACGACGAAAACCCGGAAGACAAAGAACCCGGAATGGAAGTGATGAAGCCAGAGATATTATATATTGCCCAAAAGGGAAAGTATTACATCCAGGGCATTACAAACTCTCCTCCACTACAAAAGGATCTCGTCTCGAGATCTAGGACTGGAAGAAGGAAGGGTACTCGGAACGAAGGTGATCTTCTCGTTCCCACGTAGCTTATCGGTCGGTATGGTGTGACCACTTGACTTTCAAGAATTTGATGGACTTGTTGCGGGTCTTGCGCTCGGTTTCTTCGAGAATAGCAATTGGGTGTTCTCGGTAAGACAAGTCTTGTTGAAGATCAATCTCTTCAAACGGAATCATGCGTTCAGGAGTCTTGAAGCACTTGCGGAGTTGAGACACATGAAACACATCATGAACATTGGCGAAGTTGGAAGGGAGCTCAAGTTGGTAGGCTAGATCGCCTCTTTTGCCAAGGATCTTGAAAGGTCCGACGTATCTAGGAGCAAGCTTTCCTTTGATACCGAATCTTTGGGCTCCTTTCATCGGAGAAACACGGAGATAGACATGATCACCAATGTTGAAGGCCAAATCACGATGCTTGCCGTCATAGTAGCTCTTCTGGCACGACTGAGCGGCCTTGAGATTCTCACGTATGACTTTGCACATTTCTTCGGCTTATGAGATCAAGGCATTGCCAAGAAGTTGACGTTCACCAGTCTCGGACCAGTTGAGAGGGGTACGACACTTTCTGCCATAGAGGACTTCAAACGGAGCTTTTCCTGCACTTGCTTGGAAGCTGTTGTTGTAAGAGAACTCGGCAAACGGAAGGCAATCGTCCCATTTCATGCCAAAAGAGATGACATAGGCTCTGAGCATGTCTTCTAGAATCTGATTCACTCTCTCGACTTGACCACTAGTCTGAGGGTGAAACGCATTGCTGAACCTGATCTTAGTGCCCATGGCGGACTGGAAGGAGTCCCAGAACTTTGAAGTGAACAAACTTGCACGGTCTGAGGAGATAACTTGAGGGATGCCATGTAAGGACACAATTCTGGAAGTATACAACTCTGCCAATTGAGCTGCATTGATTGATTCTTTGACTGGAAGGAAGTGAGCGACTTTGGTAAGCTTGTCAATCACCACGAAGATAGAATCATTCCCTCTCTTGGACTTAGGAAAGCCAGTGACAAAATCCATTTCAATGTGGTCGAATTTCCACTCGGGAATCGGAAGAGGTTGGAGAAGACCGGCTGGACGTTGATGCTCTGCCTTCACTCTTCTGCAGACATCACATTCATTCACAAATTGGGCAATCTCCCTTTTCATGCGTGTCCACCAGTAAGATTTCTTGAGGTCTTGGTACATCTTGGAACTGCCGGGATGAATGGAAAGGAGGGAATCATGTGCTTCTTCCATTATGAGCTTCCTGAGATCACCTTTGGGAACGACGAGTCTGTCCTCAAAGAACAAGGTATCTCTCTCATCAACGCGATAGCACTTGTATTTAGGAGTACCTTTTGCAATACCATGTTTCACCTTCTGCACCATGGCATCACTGAGTTGGGCCTCACGGACATGATCTTCCAAGGTAGGAGCAACTTGAAGATTTGCAAGAAAACCTTGCGGAACAACTTGGAGGTTGAGCTTCCTGAAAGCTTCACAAAGCTCAGGTTGGAACGGCTTGATAAGGAGGCTGTTGCAATATGCCTTTCTGCTCAAAGCATCTGCAATCACATTCGCCTTGCCAGGAGTGTATTCGATGCTGGGATCATACTCTTGGATCATTTCAACCCAACGAGTCTGGCGGAGGTTCAGATTCACCTGTGTGAAGATGTACTTCAAGCTCTTGTGATCGGTGAAGATGTCGACTTTTCTGCCCAACAGCAGGTGTCTCCACGTAATCAAAGCATGTACCACAGCAGCTAGTTCAAGATCATGTGTGGGGTAGTTCTTCTCACTTGGCTTCAGCTGACGAGAAGTGTAAGCCACAATTCTCTTGTCCTGCATAAGCACACCACCAAGACCTTGAAGAGAAGCATCACAGAATACTTCGTAGGGCTTGGACTCATTTGGAGGAGTTAGAACTGGAGAAGAGACGAGCTTTTCTTTGAGAGTTTTGAATGCCACTTCACAATCTGGAGACCAGTAGTACTTGACATTCTTCTGCAACAAGTTGGAAAGAGGCTTGGCAATCTTGGAGAAGTTCTCAACGAACCTTCTGCAATAGCTGGCAAGACCAAGAAAGCTTCGGAGTTGCTTGACGTTCTGAGGAGCTTCCCAGTTGACAATTGCTTCAACTTTCTCGGGGTTTACCGCAATACTGTCAGCAGAGATGATATGGCCCAGATACAAGACCTTATCGAGCCAAAATTCGCACTTGGAGAACTTGGCATAGAACTTATGTTCACGGAGTCTGTCGAGAACGAGACGGAGGTGCTTTTCGTGATCTTCTTCATTCTTGGAAAATACCAAAATGTCATCCAGATACACAAGCACAAACTCGCCGGTGTAGGGGTTGAAAATGTAGTGCATCATTCTCGAGAAGGTAGGTGGAGCATTGGCGAGACCAAAGGACATGACTATATAATCATATGAACCGTAGCTCATTCTGAAGGCAGTCTTGGGGATGTCTTCCTCGCGAATGCGAATTTGGTGATAGCCCATTCGGAGATCAAGCTTAGAGAACACTTTAGCTCCTTTGAGCTGCTCGAACAGTTCATTGATGTTGGGGAGCGGATACTTGTTCTTTATTGTCTTCTTGTTCAATGGCCGGTAATCGACGCAAAGACGCTCCGTGCCATCCTTCTTCTTGACAAATAAGAAACCACAGCCCCAAGGAGACGTACTAGGCCTGATCAGACCCATACGCTCCTATTCATCAAGCTGCTTCTTCAATTCCTTCAATTCTTTAGGAGAGAGCTTGTACGGACGCCGGCATGCTGGCTCGGTACCCGGCTCGAGTTCAATGATGAATTCCACCTGTCGATGAGGAGGCATGCCTGGAAGTTCTTCAGGAAAGACGTCTTGGTATTCGTTAACCACCGGAATTTGAGATATGGCATTCATCTCGCCCTTGTCATTGAGAGAGAAAAGCCTGATTGTGTTATCCCTGGAGGCGAAGATAATCACATCATCATCGGAATGAGTAATCTTGACTTCCTTCTGTGCTCAGTCAATTTGAGCATCATGCTGAGAAAGCCAGTCCATTCCGAGAATAAGGTCGATGTCAGAATTGCCAAGAACCACCGGAGAGGCCAGAAATCGATAATCACCCATGCGAATAGAAACATCCGGAGCATACACACTGGAATGCATTCGTCTCCCCGGAGAAATAACTGTTAACTCCCTTGGCAGATTTTTAGTGACAACATCGTGCTTGGATGCAAAAGGATATGACATGAAGGAACATGAAGCGCCCGAATCAAACAACACTTTAGCAGGAAAAGAGTTAACTGGAAGGTTACCCAAAATCACATCAGAAGAATTCTCCGCTTGCGCTGCATTCAGCAGATTCACCCTTGCTGCCTTTGGATCATGCTTGACCATAGCGGTACCGACAGGAGGAGGAGGCGGAAGGCGCCTTGGGTTGTTGCACTTGTTGGAATAATGACCCTTCTGGCCACACTTGTAGCAAGTCACCTCAGAAAGTGGACGAGTAGGAGGAGCACTTAGTCTTGGAGCTTGGAACTGCTGCTTGGACTGCTTGTTGGAGTTGGGTGGGTGGGAGAAACCAGGACCACCAGCATTCTTGTTGTTGTTGGAGTTGTTGGAGTTGTTGGAGTTGTTGTAGGGAGCTCAGATCACAGGAGGAGGTGGAAGCCAAAATTTCTGTTGTTTCGCGACCACTTGAGAAGATGAGGAGGAGTGAACAGCATCTCGAATCCTCTTTTTGGAAGCCTCCATCTTGAGCTGGGCTGCGTCTTGCTTAAGCGCCATGTTATAGAATTTGTCAAACTCATCAGGCTCGAACAAGGTGAGAGCAAGTTGAAGTTCATCTTTCAGACCTCCACGGAGCTGATAGATCTTGCTCTTGGCATCTGGTATGTCTTGTTTAGCATAGCGGGCGAGATTTTGGAACTTGACATTATACTGGTAGACAGTCATAGAGCCTTGCTTCAGGTTGCGGAATTGCTCACGCATACCCTCGATGACACTTGTTGGAATGTGTTGAGAGCGAAAGTCCTTGCAGAAATTCTCCCAAGAGATGACACGCCCTGGCTTGGAGTCTTTGTACTGCTGCCACCAGTCAGCTGCCTGGTCCTTGAGTTGGAAGGCTGCAAACTTCACATAGTCCTCTTCCCTTACGTTACTGCACTCAAAATGCTTCTTGATATCGGTTAACCAATCTTCAGCATCAAGAGGGTCGACACAATAACTGAAAGCTTTTGGTTGATTGGCCAAGAACTGGTTGAGAGTAGCATGGTGCTGATGGTTAAAGAAATTGCCTTGGTTCCCTGGAGCACCCTGATTAGCTTGATTAGCTTGCATCTGCTGCATCATCTGCATCAACATCTGGGTGTTCTGATTTGTAGTCTGCATAATCGATGTCCAAGCCTCAGACGGAGGAGGAGGGGAAGGAGGACGATCTGGGACCTCTTCACCCTCTGGGTTAGCGTTGGGAACTCATTTCGGAGCCATCCTGAAAGAGATGACCACGAATCAGCAATTGATTGAAAGAAGGTATAAGCTGAAACAACGAATTGAAATGCAACATAGTCTTCACAAGAATCATTCGAACAAGAGGAACGAATGAAATTCTCAGTTAATGATAACAACATTCTTCACGAGAAGCCACATAGGGGACAATAGGTAAATAAGAAAAACACAAGGTACATATAGAACAAACACAAGATAGGAGCTTCGTTCTAACATCTTTGTGCTGTAAGATTATGGAATGCGTTACGAAAGGGTTTTGCAATCCCCGGATCAGCATAGCCAAGGACCCTTTAAGATGCAACTCCCGATCGGAACATCGGCCATAAAACCACTCCACTCAATGTAGAACCCCGAACTCGCTAACCTGCATTCGTTGGAAGAATGCCTACGATCTACTGGATAAACCCACCTATTAATTTCCGAAAGTTTCCAGTTATGCAATCAGGTGTTGGGGATACAGGGGAAGCACCGCGCAATCAACTCTAAACCTACATCCAGCTATATCCATCCTTCAACACATAACCAGTCTTTCTCGGAAACCGTCTACCTCGGACCTTCGAAAAGCATCCACTATACCAAGCTATGGCAATACTCCTGAACTACCTCCCCAGTACTGGGTGATGTCGGGGTTATCTTGCCACTAACCGTATAGGAGAGATTTTCGATGTCGGCCGTCTTAAGTATTTAGTACTGTCGCGATATGCTTGTGACGACAATACCCCGAAGCTCAACACCCCAGGACACTGCCACAACCCCTAATATCAGGAGGCATCGAGAACAATATTCTCGTCACAAGAACATCGAAACAATCCCACAATACTCGCGAGATTCCAAAAAAAAATTTGGTGCAATTTTGAAATAGAAGAGGCAAGAGTAGTCGTCAGGAGTCCTCACCAGAGGGAAAGGGGATGAGAAGCAAAGAAATCCTACTCTCCGATATAATATAGGACTCAAAATATTTTCAGTGTGTGCCTAGACTCGACCGTCAACGATTCGATCAATCAGTGGGGGCTTCTAGGTCGGAGAAGGCTCTGATACCAACTTGTAATGCCCAGGATGGGACTATATCTCCTACGTGTCGAGGCACGACTTAAAGATATAAGCCCATTCTGGAATGATCGCAAGTTTGGTACCTTTGCACAACTCATGTAAAAATGGGGATGGAAAACTGAAAAGATAGTTGGCTTACACTCGCCACGTCACACAAATTCATTACATGTTCAAACATCATTCAGAGAAACATCACTGGCCATCTAAGGGTAAAATCCAAATGTCAAGATACCAAACATAACATTAAACCACAGGTCTAGATCGAATCCTAGTAGAAGCTCTACTGATCAACCGGATAGTTCACGTAGTAATGGCTACGCTCCTCGTCGTACTCCCAGTCTAGGTCAGTGCCATCACAAGTGTAGCTCACCATCGTACCTGCATCTGGTGTGTTGAAGTAACTGTGAGCCACAAAGGACTCAGCAATCCAGTTCCCAAGTAACACGACTATTTAAGCCTTGGGTGAGGAACAAGGCTGAAGAAAGAACAAGTGTCTGCAGCAGCAACTAGCACTAGCTTACGCAAAAGAGAGCGAGAAGAGAAGGTGCCTCGGTCGAAATATGATCACTAAGTGATCCTAAACTAATCAAGTCAAGAATAACCCCACCGTGTTCACTTCCCGAATCCCTTTCGGAAAATGACCGTCAGGGTACACACGCTGGTAGTGTATTGGAACATAGTGTCAAGTTTTCTACAACCGGATATTAACAAGCTCCCATCTGCCACATAACCGCGGGCACGGCTTTCGAAAGTTCAAACCCTACAGGGGTGTTCCAACTTGGCCCATGACAAGCCCACGATCCGCAGAGTCGCAACTCCAAGGTGGGAAGACCCGAGTATTCTCGGAATCCCGTGCTCAAGATACTCCGAACTAAGGTAAGGCTAATCCAGCAAATCCTCCCGGCGTGCCGACACCCTGCCAATAGCCGCGCATATCTAGTCTCAGGCCACGACCGGATGGGCGATGCTACAGGTGTATACCAATCCTCGAATTTCCTCGTGGTGGCCCCGCAAGACCCCCGTTTCGGACCAACACTCATGTGGAGCACTGGCCCGGGGTTGTTGATTAAGAACTCGGGTTTGCAAGACCCCATGCAAGTTTTATTAGTTATTAGGCGAATAATACCAATGTTGGGACTTGCTGGAAAAGACTTAGCACTTAGCGGTTTATCGAGGGGGTCCCATAACCCCAACCGTGTGAGGAACGCATAATCAAGGAACATAACACCGGTTTATACGGTTCCTAGCGGCATGAGTGGAACAAAACACCAAGCAAAAGGCTTAGCCTTCCACCCATTGCCAAATATAGATGATTTCATTTAAGCATTTAATATAGTGTGATATAACCCAACAAACTTCAACATGAAGCAAGCATCTTCAAACTTCACCTGCAACTAGCAATGCTATAAGAGGGGCTGAGCGAAGCCTACGTATAGCCAATCAATGGTTTGCATAGTAGGGTGGTTAGACAGGATCATGGTTACAATAGGAGGCTGACAGGAAAACATGGGCATCGAGGCAAATACTATAGAGCGATACTCTAGCAATAGGCAAAGATAGTAATGGTATCCGGGTTCGGTCATCTTGCCTGTTGAGTTGTCGATGGGATCGTAAGAAAGCTCCTCATTCTCAACCTCGGTAGTAACCTCGTTATCGTACTCATACTCAGCTTCCGTCTCTACTCAACACAAACACACAAGGCACCAAATCAAGAAGATGCAATGCACACTCAAAATATGTTGGATGCATGACTGATGCACTATGGGAGCACACGGAGCATGACAAAATGCGATCAAGCAAAATGCTTCAAAACATGATAACAATAGGATATTATGAATCTACATGAAAAATCACACAAGTTTCATATAGGACTTGCTCAAATCGGAGCTACGGGCTAAAAGTTACACACAAAACAATAAACATGCGAAAGCTGAAAATTACAGCCACATAGCAACTTCGGGGCAAAAGATAAATAAGCTACAGCACTCAAACATCATGGCAATGAGCATGGAAATAAACTAGACATATCCAACAGCAAGTAAGTCCATTGGAGCATCCCCAAAGGAGCCATGGATCAATAGCAACAAGCTATGACATATTGAACTTGATAACAAAATCCTGACAGCAGTATTTTATTGCAACTTGGGAGCAAAAGATAAATATGCTACAGCCACTCAAATAAGCATGTGAGAGCATGAATGGATAGCCAACAATATATACTACATGGAATCATCAAGAGTCACTCCAAAACTATCATGGATTGGCCTAGAACAACAACCAAACATGGCATCTGGAAATTACAGATTCCAGACTTAGTGAAATTTCACTAAGTGTTTAAACAGCAGTTTCATCATGGCATCTTTGAGAGCAAGTTTAAGTCACCTCAAAGCTAAACATGGCAAGTGGTAAGCACCACTGCAAGGTACACATGATGGTGAATCCAAAACACCGAAGCATGCATCAAGTGGACATACTCATCAATAGCAATGAGCTCCTCTACGAGGCATCTCGTAACGAGCTAAACAACATAACAGCCACATAGCACTTTGCAACGGAGATAAACATGGCAAGATTAATTCTATCATGCAAGCCTAAGCAATCAACATGTAGAGCATGACAAGACGAACACGTGGACATCTCATTTGCATCATTTGGATAAACATGCAAAAAGTTATCACCTTGCAAAGATGGCATGAAAACAACAACTAACAACAGTTTATAACAATAAGCACTCTTGCAACGGATATTAAAGCATCTAGATGAACTCTAACATGTATGGCATAATGGAACAAAATGTAGTACACGTCTCCACGAACAATTTGACATATCATTCACTCAAAACGGAGCTACGCACAAAAAGTTATCCACGTTTGAAAACAGCACCAGAAACTAGAAGATCTACAGACTTAGCAGAAAAAGAGGCTACCTCCGGGTCAACAAAATTCAACACGGGCGGCGGGCTGACGGATCGGCCGGATCGGACCCGCGGGGAAGCGGATCGGGCGGAGGCCGCAGCGGATCGGGCGCGGGGACACGGGGATCGGGCTAACGGGTCCCGATCTGGGCCCGTTAGGGTTCGGTGAACCGGATCGAAGCGGGGCTCCTCCCGAGCGGTGGCGGCGCGGAGACCTTCAAGGCTGGGCGCTAGATGGCCTCGCGACCTAGGCCGGCTACGGAGCGGCCCACCAGGGCGCCTGGCGAGGCGGGGGTGGAGGCCCGGGCTGGGCCTGGCCCAGGCGGATGGTGGCGTTGACTCGGGCCGAGGAGGGCGTCGATCGGATCGAAGGAGCTCGGGCTCCCGATCTCCTGGCACCGGCGGCGGGATGTGGCTTGAGGCCGGCGGAGGGAGTTGGGGCGGCGGCGGCGGTGGCCGCAGGCGTTACGGTCGCGGGGCGCCGGTGTGGAGGTGAGGGAGCTCCGGCGCGGTGGCGGGGAAGAGCTCCGGCGGTGGTCCTCCGGCGAGCTCCGCTTGAGTGGAGGAAGAAGCTGGAGGAAGGGGATGGGGGGCTAGGGTTTCCTATTTTTGGGGCAAAAATTGAGGAAGGTGGACAAATATATAGGCACAAGGAGCTAGGGTTGTCCAAATGAGGTGTGGTTTTCGGCCACGCGATTAGAATTGGATGGCCTAGATGAAGGGAGGGGTTTGGGCTGGTTTGGTGGGCTGTTGGAGGGGTGTCTTGGGCCTCAAAGTGGAGGCACTTTCAGCCCACGAGAATAACTGTTGGGGTAGCAAACGAAGTCCAAACGCGACGAGATTTGACATGCGGGTTACACAAACCAAAACAACAACACACGACAAGTCTCGCGCCAAACCGGTAACTTTACACGGCCAAACACCAAAGTAGGCCTCGGGGATGCCACGGACACGTGAGGGAGCTCCAGAACGCGAAACGGACAATGGGAAGGAACGCGTGGAACCGGATGCAATCTACAACACAAATGCAATGCGATGCACATGACTACATGATATGAATGAATGCCACACACGCACACAACAAAACGACGAAAACCCAAAAGACAAAGAACCCGGAATGGAAGTGATGAAGCCAGAGATATTATATATTGCCCAAAAGGGAAAGTATTACATCCGGGGCATTACATCCCTCCCCACTTCGGCCTTTGGATCAAGGTTTTCATGTGAAGCCAAAAGTGGTGGACGGACAACACGCAGAGTACGGCGGCGCCAAGGTGAGAAAGCTCCCCAACGTCACTTGGCCCAAAGGCACCTTCATGGAGACCGTGAAGGTGTGGCAGCAGGAGTGGTTCTACGTCACAGAACCCCGTGACTCCACATGGGCCGCTTCCCCCGGATTCAAGTCCGGGCCTCCCCTGCGGCTGACATCCTGGCTCAACAAGGGCCTAGACCGCGCGTCATTCGATGAGGTGACGATGCTACAGAAACGCATCAAGAATATGGTAGACAAGAATACCAGTCTCGCTAGTGTGATCCAGATAATGCTTTTCCGCTGGTTTCTGCCTTGCCAAGGCCGGACTCAGCGCATGTGGGAGTTCGACCCGGCCGGTCCCCGGACCCTGCAGCGGTTCTTCGACATGAAGCATGAAGACATGTGGAAACTACTGTTCAAGACCACTGTTCAAGATATCTTCCGATATGCCGATAAATCGGCCGATTTATCGCTTACCACTGTCTGACCGATAAGATAAATCGGCCGATAAATCAGCCGATATGGCGATAAATCGACCGATATGCCGATAAACTGGCCGATTTACCCCTTATCATGGGTCGACCGATAAGTTCCCGATAAGCGATATCCCCAACATTAATCAAGACCCAAAAGAAGTGGTCGAAGACGACTGAAGACCTTGGCCTTGATTGTACTCATGCGGCGTCTCCCATAAGTTTTCATGATAGTTTTACTATTGGTAAATCCAAGGGGCGTACTAAGCTTTCCATTCTTCCCGTAGGGGTGGACGAAGAAAGCGGAGCGGATTCACTGTCCTGCTCCGCAACCCGAAGGCCCAGCCATCCCTCTGCTAACAAGGATGCTAGTTCCGGCGCCATATCAGGCACCGGAGAAGAAGGCCAAGAAGAAGGGTCAGGAGGCAAAAAGTGACCTCTGCCGTAAAGGCGCTTCGGACGCAGCGTCTGAGGACACCGAGACTCGCTCCTCCCTCGACAAAGACGAAGGGGAAGAAGAAGAGAGTAATTCTCCCCTTAAGCGGGGAAAGAAGAAAAGGGGGGCGTCCGCAGATCTAGAGGCGGAGGCGTCCAAGAAAGGGAGGATCTCCCTCATAGATGACTCCGAATTAGGCGCTGATGAGTGGCGCCCTAGGTCGAAGCCCTTGGCTGAATTGTAAGTGCCCTTGAATGTATTCGCACTTATATACCTTTCCGCCTTATGATTGTAATATACTGAATTACGTGCCACAGTCTGGATCGCGTCCGCCCCCTGTGATCCTCGTCTTCGAGGAATTCGCTGGATCCAAACGTGATGGATAGCCAGTCGCCTCCACCGGCCTCCTCCCCCAAAGCTACGGATAATGCCGAAGTGCTGTCCCGAAGGACCGTTCCGGGTCAGGGAGAGGCACGGGAAGCCCTCGAGGCGGCACTAGAGGGTAATGTCTCTGCTGCCGGAAACCGGGGGCGCCGACCCCGATGGAGATTGGCGACAGGGGCCATACCCAATTCGGTCCACAGCCGGACAGTATTTCGAAGACCCATGTGACTTCAGAATTTGGTGAGCGGCCTCCTTTTAAATAAAGGAGTGCGCAAATTCCGTCGGCGACGTCTGCCAATCCGGAGGCGCTGGATACCTTGACGGAAGCACTTCAGAGTGTCGTCATTGTAGAACAACATTGTACCCTTATGGGCACGGTGGTTGAAAGTGTTTGGTCCGCCAAAAGCAGATTGAATGAGGCTTATACTAGCCTTCTGAGAGGCTTTGAGGTACGTAATATAGTACCTTTTGGCTATATGAGAAAAAATGTTTGTGTATAGATAGTAGCCCCTAAGACTCCGTTCGGTGTTCGCGAAGAAAGGCCGAGCAGAGGATCTAAGTACTCGTATAGGAGATTAACAGACATATCTATTTGAATCAAACAGGTTGCAATGCAGGCGCCAGCTTCCCATGCCGCCGAAGCATCTGAGCTAAGGCGAAGGTTGGATGAACGACAAGGTATGCAATACCAAAAATGTGTCTGAAATAATATCAACAATAATTTGTCATCTCGATGAGTGTTATAACTCTGCTCATAGCTGAGGCGTATGAGGTCGAGACCCTTAAGAGTGTACTGGCCGAGGCCAAGAAAGAGGCGGAGGAGGAACGAGCCACCCGCCAAAAGCATGAGTCAAGGGTGGAGGAAGTCCAGCAAGAGCTCAAGGATGCTAAAAGCAAATGTGAGTCCTTAGAGCGCAAAGTGTCGGATCAAAAATCTGAACTTGCTAAGGCTCTCCAAAATGCTCAGGAGGCTCGGACTGAAGCTCAAAACGCCTGCCGGGAGATCCAGGGGGCGAGGCAAATTGCGGCTGGTAAGGCCTTTAATATGTAGAGCAAATTTGTGAGGAAGAAATAATTTTTACTGACCCGGATTTGGAGTTCCCTAGGAGTGTTTGCGGATCTGCCCCGGAGTGTTGCCGTCGCTGCGGAGTTCTTCCGAGCTGAAGAGGGGATCTCAATAAAAAAATTGTTCTGGTCACAGTACCTTGCGCCTGAGCATCGTGTACCCCTCAGTGATCAGCTAAAGCAGTTCTCCGAACTGCATAGGGTGGCTGGATTGTCCATGAGGGATTTTATAATCTGTCTGTGGCCTGCCGAGCCCATACCCAGCAGCTACTTCGGGCTCGTGAGGCGGCTGATCAGTGCCTGCCTCCGGCTTGATGTCGTGAAGCCGTCGGTCTGCATCAAAGGTGCGTGACTGGCCTTCGCTCGTCTCAAGGTGCAGTGGGCAAAGATGGACGCCGTCAAGCTTGCAACTGAGGGGTCGCCCGCAGGCAAAGAGCACCGCACGCCGAAGCGGTATTTTGATGATGTCGTAGAAGGATCTCGCATTGTAGAGGGTCAGTGTTCGAAGAACATTATGTTTGGATGAATGTGTCCACATTGTCCAATCCTGCATTATGAAACAAGGCTTATGTATGATATGTTATTTTTTTTAATCTGATATATTTCCTCCTATGCGGCCGTTTACAACATCCGAGAGTTGGCCAGTCGTTGGCTTCAGGCCCCCCGTAGATAGTACGGGGGTGTTCGGGATAGCATCTAAACACACTTGACCCAATGATTTGGTCCATGAGGGAGGTGTTAGTGCGGCGAACCAGGCAATCGGACTATGTGGCTTTATTGCTCTCACTTAACCATAGGAGTTTTATAATTAGAGTACATGCGCAACCCATAGTATTGTTTGATTATCCGAACTTGGGTGTTGTAGATGCCCGGCCGAGCAAAGGCCGTCCCATCGCATATTGCTGAAAAAATCGCTAGAGATTTGTAGTCACCAAATAGATGACCAGCTCTCGCCACATCATGACAGTCAGTTTTCGGCTTTCTCTACTGAGGTGTTTGTCCGGATGAACCAGAAACACAATCTCAATAGTTCTCCCTTTACTACCTTAGTCGAACATGCGGAATGTAAGGTAGTAACCACAAGATCCGGGCAACCCAACTATTGACCAAAGACATGATTCGGAACCGATGCATATAATGTTATATTCAGGACGCCGAATTGCACTGTGAAAGTGTTCATACTTTGTTTAGTAAGAAAAGATGTACGTGACTTAATGGAGCCCCCGGCGATTCAAGCCGTACCGAGGTGTACATGACAATCGGGCAGAAACATGGAAATGTAGATTAAGAGATAAGCCAATAGGTCGGGCCAAAAACTGTTTTCATTATGGTCTAATTGATATGTCAAAACGTATTGGTACAAAAAGGTGCATTAAGCAACAAGGGCTATTTTACATGCCGAGCATAGGGGAAAGCTGTGTGCGGGTTTTGCCAACGGTTGAGGCGGTCTTTAGAGACCCTTTGAGATACTCTTACATGCTACTTGTCTCCTTGTTGTATTGTCCTTCGAGAGGATCATCACTCAGCGTTGTCATGATAGGCCTCGAGAAGAGGCCTAAGCACAGTTGAAAAGGTGACGTGGGTTATATGGAATCTGAAAAGGATAGAATGAAAAAAAAGTGAAAATATGGGTGTCCGGTTATGGTCTAGCCATAGTGTGGACTTTATCCTTGTTGTGCCTCCGTCTTTGCCCATGTTATCTTTAGTGTGTAGTTATGTATGCTCAGCACGTAGACGGCAATTCAGTTGGGGCTGAGATGGAGGCCGAATTGCTAACTGAGCTCCTGATGAGCTGGGATGTCGCTCTGCGGTGTAGTCCGGACTCATTTAATAGTGTCAGGGGGCTTGGCCGCCGATGTAGTGTTTGACTTGATAAGGCCGCCCTGCACTTCTGCTGCCAGGGCCGCGGTGTGCTCCTCGGTATGGAGGGAGCGTTCCATGTTTCCATTGACTGTTATAACTCCACGGGGTCCGGTGATCTTGAGTTTGAGGTAAGCATAATGCGGGACCGCATTGAAGCGAGTGAACGCGGTTCGTCCGAGCAGTGCATGATAGCCATCGCGGAAGGGGACGATGTTGAAGATCAAGTCTTCGCTTCGGAAGTTATCCGGCGAACCGAAGACGACCTCCAATGTGATTGAGGCCGTACAGCGGGCCTCTACACCAGGTAATACTCCTTTAAAGTTAGTTTTGGTGGGCTTGATCCTTGACAGATCAATACCCATCTTGCGGACTATGTCCTGATAGAGCAGGTTAAGGCTGCTGCCGCCGTCCATGAGGACTCGCGTAAGGTGGAATCCGTCGATGATTGGATTGAGGACTAGTTTGGCCGAACCTCTGTGACGGATACTGGTCGGATGGTCTGTACAATAAAAAGTGATCGGACAGGCTGACCATGGGTTGAATTTAGGGGCGACTCGCTCTATCACGCAGACGTCCCTTAACGCGCGCTTGCGCTCCCACTTGGGGATGTGGGTGATGTATATCATATTCACCATTTTGACTTTGGGGGGGGGGGGAATTTCTTCTGACCCCTCTTCGG
>LR738712.1:467357936-467491921 GCA_902687465.1 Secale cereale | reverse complement strand
CTTCGGGGGGGGGGGTATTTAACTTACTGGCCTGTTAAAAGACCCAACAACTTCGGTTGGTATGGTTGGCACGCTTGTCGGGGGTGCCATCAATCTGGCAGGGTCGATCGAGTATTCGGTCCAAGCTGGATGAGCGCTCTCTGTTTCTTTTGAATGGCATCTTCCGCTGACCGGAATTGGAGCTGATCAATCCGGTGTTGACCATCGTGCCTTCGGTATTGTCATTATTGCCGCGACGCTTGGGGCCTTCTGTTGTTATTCCTGGCTTCGGAAGTGTCAGGCTCGCTCGTACTATTATTGCTACGGGCTAGCCAGCTATCCTCGCCCGCGCAAAAGCGGGTCTTGAGCATGGTGAGGCCTGCCATGGACTTTGGGTTCTCTTGGCCGAGGTGTCGGGTGAGCCATTCATCATGAATGCTATGCTTAAAGGCCACAAGGGCTTCGACGTGTGGGAAATCGACAATCTGGTTCTTTTTAACGAGGAACCTAGTCTAGAATTTTCTGGCGGACTCTCCAGGCTGCTGGACAATGTGACTGAGGTCATCAGCGTCTGGAGGCCGAACATAGGTGCCTTGGAAGTTGTTTCTAAAGGCATCCTCCAGGTCTTCCCAGCGTCCAATAGAGTTTTCTGGAAGGCTATTTAAGCAGTGTCGAGCTGGCCCCTTAAGTTTTAGGGGAAGGTATTTGATGGCATGTAGATCTTGTTGGGGAACGTAGTACTTTAAAATTTTCCTACGATCACGCAATATCTATCTAGTAGATGCATAGCAACGAGAGGGGAGAGTGTGTCTACGTACCCTCGTTGACCGGGAGCGGAAGCGTCAAGTGACGCGGTTGATGTAGTCGAACTTCTTCGCCATCCAACCGATCAAGCACCGAACGTACGGCACCTCCGCGTTCAGCACACGTTCAGCTTGATGACGTCCCACGAGCTCTTGATCCAGTTGAGCTTCACGGGAGAGTTTCGTCTGCACGACGGCGTGGTGACGGATATGATGTATCTACCGGAGCAGGGCTTCGCCTAAGCACTGCAACGGTATGACCGAGGTGTGTTTCTGTGGAGGGGGGCACCGCACACGGCTAAAACAGTTCAACTTGTGTGTCCTAGGGTGCCCCCCTGCCCCCGTATATAAAGGAGCAAGGGAGAGGCCGACCCTAGAGGGGCGCGCCAAGTGTGGGGAGTCCTACTAGGACTCCCAAGTCCTACTAGGATTCCCCTTTCCTTTCCGGAGTAAGAGAGAAGGAAAGAGGTGGAGAGGGAGAAGGAAAAGGGGGCTGCACCCCTTGTCCAATTCGGACCAGAGGGGGGGCGCCTCCTTCCTTTTGGCCTTTCTCCTCTATTCTCGTATGGCCCAATAAGGCCCATATACTCCGAAAAATTCCCGAATCACTCGAAACCTTTCCGATGTCCGAATATAGTCGTCCAATATATCGATCTTTACGTCTCGACCATTTCGAGAATCCTCGTCATGTCCCCGGTCTCATCCGGGACTCCGAACTCCTTCGGTACATCAAAACTCATAAACTCATAATACCGATCGTCATCAAACGTTAAGCGTGCGGACCCTACGGGTTCGAGAACTATGTAGACATGACCGAGACTCATATCTGGT
This sequence comes from Secale cereale, assembly GCA_902687465.1. Classification (NCBI taxonomy): domain Eukaryota; kingdom Viridiplantae; phylum Streptophyta; class Magnoliopsida; order Poales; family Poaceae; genus Secale; species Secale cereale. The sequence continues at coordinate 467,490,308 of LR738712.1, read as the reverse complement.
CAATAACCAATAGAAGAACCTGGATGCTCATATTGGCTCCTACATATTCTACGAAGATCTTTATCGGTCAAACCGCATAACAACATACGTTGTTCCTTTTGTCATTGGTATGTTACTTGCCCGAGATTCGATCGTCGGTATCTCTATACCTAGTTTAATCTCGTTACCGGCAAGTCTCTTTACTCGTTCCATAATACATAATCTCGTGACTAACTCATTAGTCTTTTGCTTGCAAGGCTTATTATGATGTGCATTACCGAGAGGGCCCAGAGATACCTCTCCGACACTGGGAGTGACAAATCCTAGTCTTGATCTATGCCAACACCACGAACACTTTCGGAGACACCTGTAGAGCATCTTTATGATCACCCAGTTACGTTGTGACGTTTGATAGCACACAAGGTGTTCCTATGATATTCGGGAGTTGCATAATCTCATAGTCATAGGAACATGTATAAGTCATGAAGAAAGCAATAGCAGTAAAACTAAACAATCATAGTGCTAAGCTAACGGATGGGCCTTTTCCATCACATCATTCTCATAATGATGTGATCCCATTGATCAAATGACAACTCATGTCTATGGTTAGGAAACATAACCATCTTTGATTATTGAGCTAGTCTAGTAGAGGCATACTAGGGACACTCTGTTTTGTCTATGTATTCACACATGTACTAAGTTTCCGGTTAATACAATTCTAGCATGAATAATAAACATTTATCATGATATAAGGAAATATAAATAACAACTTTATTATTGCCTCTAGGGCATATTTCCTTCATTCACCCACTTGCACTAGAGTCAATAATCTAGCTCACATCGCCATGTGAATTAATACCGATAGTTCACATCGTTATGTGAATAACACCCATGGTTCACATCGCCATGTGACCAACACCCAAAGGGTTTACTAGAGTCAATAATCTAGTTCACATCGCTATGTGATTAATACCCAAGAGTAATAAGGTGTGATCATGTTTTGCTTGTGAGCGAAGTTTAGTCAACGGGTTTGTCACATTCAGATCTGTATGTATTTCGCAAATTTCTATGTTTACAATGCTCTGCATGGAGCTACTCTAGCTAATTGCTCCCACTTTCAATACGCATCCAGATTGATACTTAGAGTCATTTGGATTTAGTGTCAGAGCTTGCATCGGCGTAACCCTTTACGACGAACTCTTTATCACCTCCATAATCGAGAAACATTTCCTTAGTCATCCAGTTACTAAGGATAATTTTGACCGCTGTACAGTGATCTACTCCTGGATCACTATTGTACCCCCCTGACAAACTCATGGCAAGGTACACAACATGTTTGGTACACAGCATGGCATACTTTATAGAACCTATGGCTGAGGCATAGGGAATGACTTTCATTCTCTCTATATTTTTCTGCCGTGGTCTGGCTTTGAGTCTTACTCAACTTCACACCTTACAAGTCAGGCAAGAACTCCTTCTTTGACTGATCCATTTTGAACTACTTCGAAATCTTATCAAGGTATGTACTCATTGAAAGTCTTATCAAGCGTCTTGATCTATCTCTATAGATCTTGATGCCCAATATGTAAGTAGCTTCACCAAGGTCTTTCTTTGAAAAACTCCATTCAAACACTCCTTTATGCTTTCCAGAAAATTCTACATCAGTTCTGATCGACAATATGTCATTCACATATACTTATCAGAAAGGTTGTAGTGCTCCCACTCACTTCTTGTAAATACAGGCTTCACCGCAAGTCTGTATAAATCTATATGCTTTGATCAACTTATCAAAGCGTATATTCCAACTCCGAGATGCTTGCACCAGTCCATAGATGGATCGCTGGAGCTTGCACATTTTGTTAGCACCTTTAGGATTGACAAAACCTTCTGGTTGCATCATATACAAGTCTTCTTTAATAAATCCATTAAAGAATGCAGTTTTGTTATCCATTTGCCAGATTTCATAAAATGCGGCAATTGCTAACATGATTCAGACAGACTTAAGCATCGCTACGGGTGAGAAAGTCTCATCGTAGTCAACTCCTTGAACTTGTTGAAAACCTTTCACAACAAGTCGAGCTTTGTAAACAGTAACATTACCGTCAGCGTCAGTCTTCCTCTTGAAGATCCATTTATTTTTGATGGCTTGCCGATCATCGGGCAAGTCAACCAAAGTCCACACTTTGTTCTCATACATGGATCCCATCTCAGATTTCATGGCCTCAAGCCATTTTGCGTAATCTGGGCTCATCATCGCTTCCTCATAGTTCGTAGGTTCATCATGGTCCAGTAACATGACTTCCAGAACCGGGTTGCCGTACCACTCTGATGCGGAACGAACTCTGGTTGATCTACGAAGTTCAGCAGAAACTTGATCTGAAGTTTCATGATCATCATCATTAGCTTCCTCACTAATTGGTGTAGGAATCACTGGAACTAGTTTATGTGATGTTACACTTTCCAATTCGGGAGAAGGTACAATTACCTCATCAAGTTCTACTTTCCTCCCACTCACTTCTTTCGAGAGAAACTCCTTCTCTAGAAAGGATCCACTCTTAGCAACAAAGACCTTGCCTTCGGATCTATGATAGAAGGTGTACCCAATAGTTTCTTTTGGGTATCCTATGAAGATTTACTTCTCCAATTTGGGTTCGAGCTTATCATGTTGAAACTTTTTCGCATAAGCATCGCAGTCCCAAACTTAAAGAAATGACAGCTTAGGTTTCTCGTCAAACCACAGTTCATATGGTGTCATCTCCACGGATTTAGATGGTGCCCTATTTGACGTGAATGTTGCTGTCTCTAATGCATAACCCCAAAAGCGATAGTGGTAGATCGGTAAGAGACATCATCGATCGCACCATATCTAATAAAGTACGGTTATGTCTTTCGGACACACCATTACACTGTGGTGTTCCAGGTGGCGTGAGTAGTGATACTATTTCACATTGTTTTTACTGAAGGCCAAACTCGCTAACTCAAATATTTTACCTCTACGATCATATCGTAGAAACTCTTATTTTGTTGTTACGATGATTCTCCACTTCACTCTGAAATTCTTTGAACTTTTCAAATGTTTCAGACTTGTGCTTCATTAAGTAGATATACCCATATCTGCTCAAATCATCAGTGAAGGTCAGAAAATTACGATACCCGCCGCGAGCTTCAACACTCATTGGTCCACATACATCTGTATGTATGATCTCCAACAAATCTGTTGCTCGCTCCATTGTTCCGGAGAACGGAGTTTTAGTCATCTTGCCCATGAGGCATGGTTCGCAAGCACCAAGTGATTCATAATCAAGTGATTCCAAAAGTCCATCACTATGGAGTTTCTTCATGCGCTTTACACCATTATGACCTAAACGGCAGTGCCACAAATAAGTTGCACTATCATTATTAACCTTGCATCTTTTGGCTTCAATATTATGAATATGTGTATCACCTCGATCGAGATCCAACAAACTATTTTCATTGGGTGTATGACCATCGAAGGTTTTATTCATGTAAAAAGAATAACAATTATTCTATGACTTTAAATGAATAACCGTATTGCAACAAATATGATCAAATCATATTCATGCTCAACGCAAATGCTAAATAACATTTATTTAGGTTTTACACTAATCCCGAAAGTATAGGGAGTGTGCGATGATGATCATATCAATCTTGGAACCACTTCCAACACACATCGTCACTTCACCTTTAACTAGTCTCTGTTCATTCTGCAATTCTCATTTCGAGTTACTAATTTTAGCAACTGAATCGGTATCAAATACCCAGGGGTTGCTATGAACACTAGTAAAGTACACATCAATAATATGTATATCAAAATATACCTTTGTTCACTTTGCCATCCTTCTTATCCGCCAAGTATCTAGGGCAGTTCCACTTCAAGTGACCATTTCCTTTGCAGTAGAAGCACTTAGTTTCAGGCTTGAGTGTTAGCTTTGGGTTTCTTCACGGGAGTGACAACTTGCTTGTCATTCTACTTGAAGTTCCCCTTCTATCCCTTTGCCCTTTACATGAAACAAGTGGTCTTGTTAACCATCAACACTTGATGCTTTTTCATGATTTCTACCTTCTCCGACTTCAGCATCGCGAAGAGCTCGGGAATTACTTTCGTCATCCCTTGCATATTATAGTTCATCACGAAGTTCTACTAACTTGGTGATAGTGACTAGAGAACTTTGTCAATTACTATCTTATCTGGAAGATTAACTCCCACTTGATTCAAGTAATTGTAGTACCCAGACAATCTGAGCACATGCTCACTGGTTGAGCTATTCTCCTCCCTCTTGTAGGCAAAGTACTGTCAGAAGTCTTATACCTCTCGACACGGGCATGAGTATGATATACTAATTTCAACTCTTGGAACATCTTATATGCTCCGTGGCGTTCAAAACGTTTTTGAAGTCCCGGTTCTAATCCGTAAAGCATGGTGCACTTAAACTATCAAGTAGTCATCATACCGAGCTTTTGTCAAAACGTTCATAACGTCTACATCTGCTCCTGCAATAGGTCTGTCACCTAGCGGTGCTTCAAGGACATAATTCTCTGTGCAGCAATGAGGATAATCCTTAGATCACGGAACAATTCCGCATCATTGCTACTAACATCTTTCAACTTAGTTTTCTCTAGGAACATATAAAAAATAAACGGGGAGCAACATCATGAGCTATTGATCTACAACATAGATATGCTAATACTACGAGGACTAAGTTCATGATAAATTAAAGTTCAATTTAATCATATTACTTAAGAACTCCCACTTAGATAGACATCCCTCTAGTCATCTAAATGATCACGTGATCCAAACTAAACCATGTCAGATCATCACGTGAGATGGAGTAGTTTCAATGGTGAACATCTTTATGTTGATCATATCTACTATATGATTCACGCTCGACCTTTCGGTCTCCAGTGTTCCGAGGCCATATCTGCATATGCTAGGCTCGGCAAGTTTAACCCGAGTATTTTGCGTGTGCAAAACTGGCTTACACCCATTTTATTTGAACGTAGAGCTTATCACACCCGATCATCACGTGGTGTCTCGGCACGACGAACTTTCGCAACGGTGCATACTCAGGGAGAACACTTATACCTTGAAATTTTAGTAAGGGATCATCTTATAATGATATCGTCGTTCTAAGCAAAATAAGAAGCATAATAAGATAAACATCACATGCAATCAAAATATGTGACATGATATGGCCATCATCATCTTGTGCTTTTGATCTCCATCTCCAAAGCACCGTCATGATCACCTTCGTCACCGGCGCGACACCTTGATCTCCATCGTAGCATCGTTGTCGTCTCGCCAACTATTGCTTCTACGAATATCGCTACCTCTTAGTGATAAAGTAAAGCAATTACATGGCGATTGCATTTCATACAATAAAGCAACAACCATATGGCTCCTTCCAGTTGCCGATAACTTTACAAAACATGATCATCTCATACAAAACCGTATATCTCATCATGTCTTGACCATATCACATCATAACATACCCTGCAAAAACAAGTTAGACGTCCTCTACTTTGTTGTTGCAAGTTTTACGTGGCTGCTACGGGCTAAGCAAGAACCGTTCTTACCTACGCATACAAAACCACAACGATGTTTCGTCAAGTATGTGTTGTTTTAACCTTCACAAGGACCGGGCATAGCCACACTTGATTCAGCTAAAGTGAGAGAGACAGACACCCGCCAGTCACCTTTAAGCATCGAGTGCTCATAACGGTGAAACCAGTCTCGCGTAAGCGTACGCGTAATGTCGGTCCGGGCCGCTTCATCTCACAATACAGCCGAAGCAAAGTATGACATGCTGGTAAGAAGTATGACTAGTATCGCCCACAACTCATTGTGTTCTACTCGTGCATATCATCTACGCATAAACCTGGCTCTGATACCACTGTTGGGAACGTAGTATTTTAAAATTTTCCTACGATCACGCAAGATCTATCTACTAGATGCATAGCAACGAGAGGGGAGAGTGTGTCTACGTACCCTCGTAGACCGGGAGCGGAAGCGTCAAGTGACGCGGTTGATGTAGTCGAACTTCTTCGCCATCCAACCGATCAAGCACCGAACGTACGGCACCTCCGCGTTCAGCACACGTTCAGCTTGATGACGTCCCACGAGCTCTTGATCCAGTTGAGCTTCACGGGAGAGTTTCGTCAGCACGACGGCGTGGTGACAGATATGATGTATCTACCGGAGCAGGGCTTCGCCTAAGCACTGCAACGGTATGACCGAGGTGTGTTTCTGTGGAGGGGGCACCGCACACGGCTAAAACAATTCAACTTGTGTGTCCTAGGGTCCCCCTGCCCCCGTATATAAAGGAGCAAGGGAGAGGCCGGCCCTAGAGGGGGCGCGCCAAGTGTGGGGAGTCCTACTAGGACTCCCAAGTCCTAGTAGGATTCCCCTTTCCTTTCCAGAGTAGGAGAGAAGGAAAGAGGTGGAGAGGGATAAGGAAAAGGGGGCTGCACCCCTTGTCCAATTCGGACCAGAGGGGGAGCGCGCGCCTCCTTCCTTTTGACCTTTCTCCTCTACTCCCGTTTGGCCCAATAAGGCCCATATACTCCAAAAAATACCCGAATCACTCGGAACCTTTCCGATGTCCGAATATAGTCGTCCAATATATCGATCTTTACGTCTCGACCATTTCGAGACTCCTCGTCATGTCCTCGGTCTCATCCGGGACTCCGAACTCCTTCGGTACATCAAAACTCATAAACTCATAATACCGATCGTCATCAAACGTTAAGCGTGCGGACCCTACGGGTTCGAGAAATATGTAGACATGACCGAGACTCATCTCCGGTCAATAACCAATAGTGGAACCTTGATGCTCATATTGGCTCCTACATATTCTACGAAGATCTTTATCGGTCAAACCGCATAACAACATACGTTGTTCCTTTTGTCATTGGTATGTTACTTGCCCGAGATTCGATCGTCGGTATCTCTATACCTAGTTCAATCTCGTTACCGGCAAGTCTCTTTACTCATTCCGTAATACATCATCTCGTGACTAACTCATTGGTCTTTTGCTTGCAAGGCTTATTATGATGTGCATTACCGAGAGGGCCCAGAGATACCTCTCCGACACTCGGAGTGACAAATCCTAGTCTTGATCTATGCCAACACCACAAACACTTTCGGAGACACCTATAGAGCATCTTTATGATCACCCAGTTACATTGTGACGTTTGATAGCACACAAGGTGTTCCTACGGTATTCGGGGGTTGCATAATCTCATAGTCATAGGAACATGTATAAGTCATGAAGAAAGCAATAGCAGTAAAACTAAACGATCATAGTGCTAAGCTAACGGATGGGTCTTGTCCATCACATCATTCTCCTAATGATGTGATCCCGTTGATCAAATGACAACTCATGTCTATGGTTAGGAAACATAACCATCTTTGATCAATGAGCTAGTCTAGTAGAGGCATACTAGGGACACTCTGTTTTGTCTATGTATTCACACATGTACTAAGTTTCCGGTTAATACATGAATAATAAACATTTATCATGATATAAGGAAATATAAATAACAACTTTATTATTGCCTCTAGGGCATATTTCCTTCAGATCTTCACCGCGAGCCATGTGAATGTGGAGAAGAAAATGTTCAATCCATACTGTGGGATCTGTTGTGCTGTCGTATGATTCAATGTTCATGGGTTTAAACCCTTATGGGAACTAGTGCTCCATTACCTCATCAGTGAAGCATGGAGGGTGTGCGGCGCCTCTATATCGGGCCACGTCACAACGCAGTTTGGATGACGTCTGTATGCGGTTTTCGGCCCGGGCATGGTTTTGCTTGTCGCGCTAGGATTGGTAGCCGTCCTCTCATGCCGGGGCACGCCCCCGAGTTCCATAAATAGATCTGGTCTGACCTGCTCTATTTTCCAGGTCATGTCGTAGGTATATGTGTATCCCCGAGCTGTTGTTTCTCTGCTTTTGTTGTTGTTCTGTCCCGGCCACATGGCGGTCGGTCAGGTTCGTCAGCCGTGTTACGCGCGGGTGGTATGGGCTCTGGTGCTTCGTCGTCAAATTGGGGTAGAAGATTATGCTTCAGATAACTCTTTTTTGGGCGTTCAAGGCCGTATTCCTCGGCTGTTAGGACATTAGTCCATCTGTTGTTGAGCAGTTCTTGGTCATCTTGAAGCTGATGCTGCCCCTTTTTAAGGCTTCTTGCCGTGGCTATTAGCCGGCGCTTAAAGCGTTCTTGTTCAAGGGGTTCCTCTAGCATAATAAAATCTTCGTCGCCGAGGCTCACGTCCTCCTCGGAGAGTGGTAGATAGTTGCTATCTTCCGAGTCTTCGCTCCCTGCTTGATCATCAAGGTTGACTTGCCCCTCCTCCCGATCATCCTATTTGGATGTTGGTTCGATGGGTCCTCTTGCTATTCGGCGTGTTCCGGAGTATCATTTTCTCTAGTGCCGGTGTAGCTGTCTTTTCTGCGACGCGGTTTAGAGCGGCACCGCTGACGTTGATGCTTCGGCGATATCTCAGGAGGTTCTTCCTCGACTGGATCCTTCTTATCATCGACACCGCCTTCTTTAGGTGTGTCCACCTTGTACACGCCGTATGAGGAAGTGGCCGTCCAGTGTCCAGTGAACGGCGGGTTTTGGGCCTGCTCCTCTCCGGCATCGGCGTCTATACCGTCGATGTCCTTGGAGGCGTAGTCGAGCATGTCAGTTAAATTCTTGATGGCCGCTATAAAGTGGGTGGTGGGTGGGAAGTAAAGTTCCCTATTTTCAGCCACTAGTCCGGGTTGGGCGCAATTTGGAAGCGGTTCCCCTATGATGGCAAGGGATCGCATTAAGTCCAGAGCCTCGTTTAAGAGCGAGGTTTGGATGGGGACCGAAGTTCCCTGGCCGAGCTCGCAAGACGCGGACTCCGAGGGTTCAGAGCTAGAGTCCGGCTTCGTGATAACTGTCGATGGCGCTATCCTCTCCGGTTTTCCAGTGTTAAGCTTTATAGCTGCAGATAGTCCGGCGGGCTCTATACTCCCTTCTTCGGACCTGGTCACGTGTTCTGGATCTAAGGCCGACGCGGTGGTTGGAGCCGCGAACCCTTGGAAGATCAAGCCTCCTCAGATGTCAGCGACGTAGTTCAAATTTCCAAAACTGATTTGGTGACCAGGGTGTAGCTGTCGATCTGCTCCAGGTGACCAAGCGAGTTGGCACATAGCGCGAAGCCGCCGAACATGAAGATCTGGCCGGGGAGAAAAATCTCGTTCCCAGCAGCATTGTTGTAGATGATCCATGAAGCCCTTGAGCCTTTCAACGACGACACAGTGGAACTCTCAATGAAACCACCAATGCCGGTTACAAAACCGGTGGATCTTGGGTAGGGGGTCCCGAACTGTGCGACTAAGGATCGAAGGTGACAGGAGGCAAGGGACACGATGTTTACCCAGGTTCGGGCCCTCTTGATGGAGGTAATACCCTACTTCCTGCTTGATTGACTATGATGAATATAGGGGTTACAAGGGTTGATCTACCTCGAGATCGTAATGACTAAACCCTAGATGTCTAGTCCGTATGATTGTGAATGTGTCTACGGACTAAACCCTCCGGTTTATATAGACACCGGAGGGGGCTAGGGTTGTACAGAGTCGGTTTACAAAGAAAGGAATCTTCATATCCGCACGCAAAGCTTGCCTTCCACCCCAAGGAGATTCCCATCCGGACACGAGGGAAAGTCTTCTGTCTTGTATCTTCGTGGCCCATTAGTCCGGCCCACATTATGTAGCCCGGACGCCCGAGGACCCCGTAATCTGGGACTCCCTCATTTGGTTGTCCTTGAATATTACCTTGGGGTGCCCTGGGCATCCCCAATCCTGGCATCGGCTCCGCGAAGAACCTCGGGAGCCGGATCCAAGATGGCGGTGGCATCATTGTCCACACCATGAACTCGCGCGAAGAGCCATCGACGTGGGTTCACGGGCCGACGGCTCGAGCGACCCCAGCTGGGCCACCATGACCATGACGCGAGCGTCGCGAGGCGCGGCCCCCTCTTCCGGAGCCTTGCGCTTGGGCGTATAAGGGCAACAGGTAGCCGGGAGGAGGTCGCTCACACCAAGGCCTCGTTACCTCCAGCCTCTCGTCTACGCAATGGGGGCGGCGGAACAGTTTCTTCGGCGGAAGGGGTTCCAGCTCCTTGCAGGGGGTTTTCCCTTTCTCAGCAGCGGAGAATCTCCTTATCGGCGCCATGGGCGTCAAGGAAAGCCGGCGGGGCAAGGAGGAAGGAGAAGGGGCAGGCGACAAGAAGAAGGATATGAGCAGCGAGGGCTTCGCCCCCTCCTCATTTATAGCCAGGAGGAGGCCAACCGCCGGCCTCCATGATCGCACGTAATGATGGTTTTTCTATGCATGTAGTAGGGTCTCGTCAAGTCGGGCAGTTGTTGAGGAAGCATGGGGAAGTGGAGACGCCCACGTCCAATCAAGTCACCACACGTTGATCAAGGCCGCAGGCAATTGGGGCCCGCGGCGCTTCGCACTTGCCCCTTGGCTTCGCCTCTAAGCCAAGTTTGAGCGAACCTTGGGCCCGGGGACTACTGTCAGCGTTCTGGGAACGGGGGTACCCAGACTGGCCTGCCTGCGGCCTGTGACGTGGCTCCATCGGCGGCCTGGTACAGCCCAGCTTCAGCAACCGCAGATCAAGACCCTCGCGAGGGGCTAAGCCTCGCGAGGCGGACGACGGCAAAACCTCCATGGGGGGAGCCTCTCTAGGCTAGCTCCCGAGGAGCGGAGATATCTATGCAAGGCGCACCTCGCGAGGTTCACGTGACGTGAGCCATGACGTCCAAAGCCAGGCGGGCGCCAGCGGGCGCAGCGTACCAGTTTCCCCTTTGGTGCTAAGGGGGCAAGCGCAGGCGCGTAGTCCCGAGGAATCAAGCAAAGGTTTCTATTTCGGTGCTACAAGATCAAGGACCGTCGGGATGGAAGAATGGAGGTCATCGTGGAGCACGAGGCGGCATCACCACCAGAGCCTTTGGCAGGCGAAGACCACTTTTGTCAGGATAGCTTGTGCTGGTTGTTCACCTTCAAATTTGGCCGTTGTGGGATCCCTTCCCGCTGATATTTGGGAAGAGTACCAAGGCCACTATATATACGAACTAGCCACCACCATAGAGGGACATCTCATCTTGAGCTGATCCAACCATAGAGAGGATCAGATACATTCCAGACTACACACACCAGAAACTCATTAGATCCCAAGAACACCTCTCCTCCAGAGGTTGTTCATCCATTGTACTAGTTCATCCTCAGCCCCACGAGGCAATCCACCACACACATTGGAGTAGGGTATTACACCGCACGGTGGCCTGGACCAGTTTAATCCTCTATGTCCCTTGTTCTTTGAGTTCATCGAGCTAGGTTTTGGAATCGTAGGGCAAGCGCGCTGGGGAGAGAGTGTTCTTCATGCACACCCCAGAGTTCGAATCTCTCAAGGGTTTGCGGAACCCGAAATCCGACAGACAAAAAATATCATGCTCATTAAACATAGCATCCCCAAGCTTGTGGCTTTGCATATCATAAGCATAATCATTCTCATCATTAATAGTATGAATAACACCAATAGTATAACCATTATTATCATCACAATTTTCTAAGTTGGTTCCAGAAAGATTCTCAAGATTATAACAAGTATCATTACTTTCCCAATCATAATCATCACAATGAGTAATAGGCATAACAAAATCATCCTCAATAGTTTCTTTGGACACTGTGCCATAAGACAAAGAATCACTGTCATCATTAAGTATATCATCTTCCACATTTATTTTTGATTCACTCTCATGAGGCAAAACAATAATAGGAGCAACATCATTTGGGAGGGATACCTTTTTACCTTTGCTTCTCCATCTTTTTTTTCTTCACATCATGTGTGGGTTTAATCACCTTTTTGGAGCTCCTCATTGATGAGATTGGTTGAATAAAAAGCTCCTCCTCGTTACCTGATTCATCATAAGAAAAAATAGGATGATATTGGGAAATCTCTTCCCCTTCATTAGTATTCTCTTCATCTTCTATTTGTTTTCTTGTCTTTAAGTAATTGGCAATATAAGATTATCAATGCAATTTACCACACAATACATATAAATTTCCTCTAGATCAAAATCAAGAAATCTCTCAAGGTTATATGACGGAATATCCTTAGTTATACGTTTCATTTCTTCATATCCCATAAGCAAACTAAATTCATTATGGTGCGCAAGGGAAATCAAGTAATCACAATTTTTGGACACGAATTGATCATGACAAATTTTGCATTGGAGATTTAAATGATCACGCTCATTGCAAAGTTCACAAGGATGGCGAGAAAAAATAAATCTTTCAGCACAAACATCTATCCTCTCTTGCAAGCATTTAGTTTCTAAATACTTATGTCTCTTGGAAAATCCATCTTCCCTTTTTGGTATGTATATGCAAATTCTATGCACTCCACAAAAGTTGGCATGCTTATAAGAAACATTTTTATCATGACTAGTGCAATCATCATTAGTACTATGGATATTCAAAGAATTCATACTAACCACATTGCAATCATGCTCATCATTCAAATATTTAGTGCCAAAAGTTTTATTGCATTCTTCTTCTAGCACTTTGGCACAATTTTCCATTCCATCATTTTCACGAAAGACATTATAAAGATGAGGCATATAAGGTAACCTCAATTCCGTTTTTTTGTAGTTTTTTTATAAAACAAACTAATGATAAAACAAGAAACAAAAATATTCAATTGCAAGATCTAAAGATATACCTTCAAGCAGTCACCTCCCCGGCAATGGCGCTAGAAAAGAGCTTGATGTCTACTACACAACCTTCTTCTTGTAGACTCGTGTTGGGCCTCCAAGCGCAGAGTTTTGTAGGACAGTAGCAATTTTCTCTTAAGTGGATGACCTAAGGTTTATCAATCTGTGGGAGGCGTAGGATGAAGATAGTCTCTCTCTAGCAACCCTGCAACCAAATAATAAAAAGTCTCTTGTGTCCCCAACACACCCAATACAATGGTAAATTGCATAGGTGCACTAGTTTGGCGAAGAGATGGAGATACAAGTGTAATATGGATGGTAGATATAGGTTTTTGTAATCTGATAAAATAAAAACAACAAGGTAACTAATGATAAAAGTGAGCACAAAAGGTATTGCAATGCTTGGAAACAAGGCCTAGGGTTCATACTTTCACTAGTGCAAGTTCTCTCAACCATGATAACATAATTAGATCATATAACAATCCCTCAACGTGCAACAAAGTGTCACTCAAAAGTCACTAATAGCGGAGAAGAAACGAAGAGATTATTGTAGGGTACGAAACCACCTCAAAGCCATTCTTTTTGCTTGATCTATTGGGCTATTCCTATAAGTGTCACAAACAGCCCTAGAGTTCATACTAAAATAACACCTTCAGCAACACATCAACCAAAACCCTAATGTAACCTAGATACTCCAATGTCACCACACGTATCCGTGGGTTTGATTATACGATATGCATCACACAATCTCAGATTCATCTATTCAAACCAACACAAAGAACTTCAAAGAATGCCCCAAAGTTTCTACTGGAGAGTCAAGCCGAAAATGTGTGACAACCCCTATGCATAAGTTCACAAGGTCACCGAACCCGCAAGTTGATCACCAAAGCATGCATCAAGTGGATCATGTGAGTATCCCATTGTCACCACATATAAGAACATGCAAGACATACATCAAGTATTCTGAAATCCTTAAAGACTCAATCTAATAAGATAACTTCAAAGGGAAAACTTAATCCATTATAAGAAGGTAGAGGGGGAGAAACATCAGAACATCCAACTATAATAGCAAAGATCGCAGTACATCAAGATCGTGCCAAATCAAGAACACGAGATAGAGAGATCAAACACATAGTTACTTTTACATACTCTAAGCCCCGAGGGTGAACTACTCCCTCCTCGTCATGGAGACCGCCGGGATGATGAAGATGGCCACCGGTGATGCTTTCCCCTCCGGCAGGGTGCCGAAACGGGCTCCCGATTGGTTTTTCATGCCTACAGAGGTTTGCGGTGGCGGAACTCCTGATCTAGGTTTTTTTCTGGGGTTATATGTATTTATAGGAATTTTAGGCGTCGAGAACAAGTCAGGGGGGGTCCATGAGTCAACGACAAGGACGGAGGACGCACCCGGGGGGGTAGGGCGCGCCCTCCAACCTTATGGTTGGCTCGAGACTCTTCTGGCCCAACTCTTTTGCTTCAGGGGCTTCTTCTAGTCCATAAAAAATCACCGTAAATATTCAGCTCGTTTGGACTCCGTTTGATATTCCTTTTCTTCAAAACTCAAAAAGAAGAAAAAAACGAAAACTAGCACTAGGATCTAGGTTAATAGGTTAGTCCCAAAAATCATATAAAATAGCATGTAAACGCATATAAAACATCCAAGATAGATAATATAATAGCACACAAAATAAAAAATTATAGATAAGTTGGAGACGTATCAGCACTTGGAGCGCACACGCTTCTCCTGAGGCCGTTGCACCACCTGGCAGCTTTCTTCGTCACGCACCGGCACCCTGCACGGTGGGTCACGCTGGGGTCCTCACACCTTGGATCGAGCGCTGACATCCTGCTGGAGAGGAGGAGGAGGCGTGCCGTGGGCCACGTCGCCCACCTGAGGCGGCGGGGGAGGTAGCGAGCGAGACGGTGCAAGAGCCTCTCCAGCGGCACTGACAAGCTCGGCAATGCGGTCCAGCCAGTCCTCGTAGAGGTCATCAGCCAGATGGTAGCACAAAAGCTCTCGCACCATGAGCAACGCAGCATGTGTATTTGCCGGCCCATGATGAGCATGGGACGACGAGGCAGTAGCAGGAGTCTTCGACGGAGTGGCGGTGCAACCATTGCGCTGCATGGAGGGCGGCATCGAGATTCCTGCTGCTCATAGACCGTGGGGCCGGTGGCAGCATTGGCCATAGGTGACGGGGAGCGGCGAGGGGTGCCGTCGCCCGCAGGCACTGTTAGAGCAACGCGGGCGACGAGGGCCGCCCAGTGCTCAGCATGAACTCGACAGGCGTCGGCCATGAGAATGGCGGAAAAGCGGCGAATCAACCAATGAAAGAGAGGCTTTGACACACCCCTACTTGGCGCGCCAAATGTCGGATTCAGGGTTCCGCAGACCCAAGAAAGGTTCAAACTCTGGGGCGTGTACGAAGAACTCAACCTCTCCAGCCTACCAATTCGTCGCTCTCATGGCCTAGCTCGATGAACAGCAAAGGAAAGAGACTCAGCAGTTTACCCACTTTCGGGCTACCTTGCGGTGTAAGACCCTACTCCTACTTTGGGGTGGATTAGCCTCGGGGCGGCCCGAGGATGAACTAGTACAGAGGAAGAACTACCTCACGAGGTATGTTCTTGTGTGGGTATCAGCTGAGGATTCGATTCGTCCCTATGGTGGTGGTAAGCTGTATTTATAGTGGCCTCGGTCCTCTTCCTCCAAAACGAAGGCGGGAAGGGATATGGCCAATTTGAAATGGGACAAGAGGTACATATTATCCTGATGAAAGCTGGTCTTCGCCTGCAAAGCTTCTGGTCGTGACGTCGCGGTGGGCTCGGCAATGACATTTGTCCTACCATCCTGGCGGTCTTGGTATCGTTGCATAGGAATGGAAACCTTTGGCTGATTCCTCAGGACTCCGCACCTGCGCTTGCCTCCTTAGAACCAAAGAGGAAACCTACTGCTCTGCGCCCGCTGGTGCCTGCCTAGCCTTGGTCGTGATGGCTTGCGTCACTTGACCGTCATGAGATGGCACTTGCATAGGAAACTCCTCTCCTTAGCAGCCAGCCTGGGAGGCCACTCCCTCCGGAGGTCTTGGCATTGTACGCCTCGCGAGGCTTGGCCCCTCGCGAGGGTCTTGTCTTGTCAATGTTGAAGATGGGCCATACCAGACCGTCGATGGAGCCACACCGTGGGCCAGAGGCAGGCAAGTCTGGGTACCCTGGTTCCCAGAATGCTGGCATGGCAGGCTTGCCGGGATTCACCCTCAGCACGACACCTCGCAGTGCATTTAATGCACTTTGTCCTAACTACCAGAGTTAGGTATGTTAGCAACGTTAGCTATCTAATCACTGTATAAAGATTGTTTTGCCACTATGGATACCCCTTGAGCTATAAAAGGAGGTCCAAGGCAACCTAGAGAGGGGGTCAGACCCTCGCACATTTGTACGCTTGTAGCTGATCTCCCTATGGTCACCTTTCCGGGCTTGAGCGCTACGTGTTGTTGCATTACCCACATCCAATCCACCAAAATCAGGAGTAGGGTACGCCGCACAGCGGCCCGAACCTGGGTAACAATCACTCGTGTCATTGCCGTCGCGCTGCCTCATGGCCTCTATTCTTTGTGCAATGTGATCTCCCCCTCGCCAAACCATGAAGAGGCTAATGGCCCCATAGGTGATCGTGGTCTCCCACGACACATGAGGAGGTGGTTAAGGGGCTCATCAAACTGTAACAATGAGGATACATCAGAGGATACTCCGGTGGAGAGGCCCAAGTACAACCTTCCGCGTGCGGCGGAGGTTCGGCCGTGTGAATGACCAAGTGATATATTTTTGAGGGAGGCAGGAATTTATGAGGATTTCTATTAATTGGCGGAAAATGTCGGCATCATCTCCTTCCACCAAGATAAGTGTGACCAATACCTCCTACTCGCTAATACCTTTGTGCAAATTTTCACTTTTATCCTAGGAAGGATCCACCCATGGTAGACTTCCACTTATATGATGAGGCCAAGGAAATGACACTTTATGATTTTTGTATTGTTTGCAAAATACCTTATGATGGCCGTGTTAGTGAGCCACGTCCTAGAGACATGGCAGATTTTATCTCTGAAACTACTGTGGGGGAAGAGAGAGGAGTGTCTGAAGCTAGAGTTGCTACTTTACATTTTCCAATGTTACATTATTATGCATTATTTGCCGGGAGATGTCTGACTGGTCGTGCGGAGAGTGGAACTCTCGGTTCGCCCGATCTTGCTATTTTGTGCCATGCTTTGTATCGAGATAGAACTTTTAGTTTGGGCGCTGTTGTTGCTAGAAGGTTAAACACAAACCGTTTGAAGGGTGGTATATTTGGTGGAGTGTATGCCTCCGGCCTAGCTGAACATTTTGAGATTCCTATTAGGCGCGATGAGCAGGAGGATATGTCGTTACCCACTAAATACTTAGACTATGCTAGTATTGTAGCACATGATTTTATCGCCAAAGACAATGATAAATGGCTCCTCTATAACCTAGTATTCAGTCACGGTACTTGTCACATTATTATTTGCCTGCACCTTCTTTATTCGATATTCATTCAGGCGGGTACATTATTGTGTCCGAGGACATTTATGCATACTGGCAGCGGATGCGATCCCCAGTTCCTGAACCAGCACCATCACCTGATCCATATCAGGAGCCTATTTATTAGCGGGGTCCATAGGAGCTCTCTAACTGGTAGGACCCTCAGGATCCTCCTCAGTACCCAGGAGAGGGTTACTACGAGCCTTGGCCATAGGCCAACTTAGGCCAAAAGCCTATGCTTGGGGGAATACATATTTCTCACTAACTCATTCCAGTTGTCGGTGTTCATACTTTTTCATTGTATAATCCATGTTAGTTTATTTTTCTCGCTTTCTTCTTGTGTGTTTGAAAAACTTTGAAAAAACCCAAAACTATTTCCCGTTTCTTTTTGTCTTTTCTTTCTTGTTTATTTCTCTAGTAGTTGTACTATTAAAAAGAAAACCCAAAAATATTTCTCATTCTTCTTTTACTTGTTGGGAGTTTTCCCATGTAAGTAGTTTTTCTCGTTCTTGTTTTTGCTTTCTTCAGAAAAACAAAAACTCCAAAACTATTTTAGTGTGTTTCTCTGAAATTCTTTTTCTTTCCTCTGGGTCATAAGGAGAAGACCACGATAACAATGTTGAGTGGCTCTCATATGTAGTATTGATGATCTATTAATGAGCCCATATTACCTTATCTTGTCCTTTAAATAATGTTTGCAGATTCCAGCTTAGTCCAATGCACGTGCACTCTTACTATTATTCACATCATTCGATCATGCAAATGCAAGGCAATAATGACAAAATTTGATGAAGTGATTGAGGTGGAGAAAAGCTGGTACGAACTCGGCCTATTTTGTTTTTGTAAATATAATTAGCTCATTGATCTTGATCTAGAAACATGTTTGCAATGACCATTAGAGATTATAATTACTCATGCCAGGCTTAATTAGCTAGGAGTTGATAATGGCTTATCTTGTGTACCAACGTGCATTAAAATGGTTACAATGTGGTATGATAGGATGGTATTCTCCTTTGAATGTTTCGGGTGACTTGACTTGGCACATGTTCACGCATGTAGTTGAATCTAAATCAACATAGCATCCACGATATTTATGTTCATGGTGTTTTAGATCCTACTGATGCTTGCATTCAATGTTGATTAACCTCGATGCATGTTTATGACCGTTGTCGCTTTCTAGTTGGTCGCTCCCCAATCTATCTACTAGACATCACTTGTACTAAGCGGGATTACTGCTTGTGCATCCACTTCCATAAACCCAAAGTTGTTCCATATAAGTCCACAATACCTGCCTAATATGCGGTATTTACCTACCATTCCAAGTAAATTTGCATGTGCCAAACTCTAAACCTTCAAATAATAATCTGTTTTGTTTGCCTGAATTGCTCATGTAGCGACTGGGGTCCTTCGGTATCTTCCATGGTAGGTGGGTTATTCTCATGATGAGTGGCTATCCTCTTGTCATTCACAAGAAAATGGCTGGTAATTGGGATCCGAGTCATGCAATCTAAATAAAAATATAATAATTAAACAAAACTCCCCCAGGATTGTTGTTGGATGGACGACACTCATGGATTCGGCTAGTCGTGGAGTGTGTTTGATGGTGGACGGGGAGTAAAAATGTTACCATTCAGTTTGGGAACTGCCTATAATGTATTTAGCATGGAAGATATTGAGAACTATTGGTCGTTGCATTGAGAATGAAAGCATATCTCTCAAAATTATATTCATCTTTGTTTTAAAAACTTCGAGCTCTCGCACCTCTACAAATCCCTGCTTCCCTCTACGAAGGGCCTATCTATTTACTTTTATTGTTGAGTCATCATCTTCTCATTAAAGCACTAGCTAGAGAACACCACTATCATTTATATGCTTCGTTTTTAATTGATGTTGAGTATGAGTGTGACTGGATCTCTTTTGCCATGAATTACAATGTCCAGTCGGTCCTTGATCTTCATGGTGCTCTGCATTTATGTTTTGCGGTCTTGGAAAGGGCTAGCGGGATACCATTATATCATATTGTATCATGGATGTTTTGAATAAGTGTTGTCATTGGAGATATCTTATTATTGCTCGCTAGTTGATTATGGCATTGGTATGGGTAAATGTGATACCTAAATGTTATTGTGAGTATGGTTAGTTCTTAATCTTTGCTGAAAACTTGAACCTTGGCTAGACATATTTGCAACAACAAGATCAACAGAGTTTGCAAAAGTTTTTCTTTGTCACTTTCAGTTTGTCAACTGAAATGCTTGAGGACAAGCAATGGGTTAAGCTTGGGGGAGTTGATACGTCTCCATCGTATTTACTTTTCCAAACTATTTTGCCCTTGTTTTGGACTCTAATTTGAATGATTTGAATGGAACTAACCCGGACTCACGTTGTTTCCAGCAGAATTGCCATGGTGTTATTTTTGTGCAGAAATCAAAGTTCTTGGATTGACCTGAAAATTTACGGAGAATTTTTGTGGAATATATATAAAATACTGGCGAAGAAAGATACCGCAGGGGGGCCACCCAGAGGCCACAAGCCCTCGGGGCATGCCTACCCCCTAGGGCACGCCTCTCAGGCTTGTGGTCCCCCTGGACCTCCGGCAACCCTAGTTACAAATCCATATATTCCTATTTGCAGAGAAAGAAATATGAGAAAAGGATTCGTCGTGTTTTACGACATGTAGCCGTTGTCACCTCCTGTTCTTCATTGGGAGGGCTGCTCTGGAGTCCGTTCGGGGCTCCAGAGAGTGGAATCCGCCGACGTCATTGAGGGAGTCCTCGATCGGTGGGTCCTCAAGTGGCCGGACAAACTCCCCGTGGGCCGGACTGGTGGGCCATGAAGATTATTATAGAAGATCATCTCTCGTATCCGGATAGAACTCCTGGATTCTTGTAATGGCAAGTTTTAGGCTCGGGTGTAGATTTTCGTCCTCTGCAAGATGATATATACAAACCCTAGGCCCCTCTGGTGTGTATATAAACCGGAGGGTTTAGTCCATACAGGCTAGAGAAGAATCATAATATCCACATAAGCTAGACCTAGGGTTCAGCCATTAGAATCTCATGGTAGATCAACTCGTGTACACATATTCATCCATACTAATATAGCAGGAAGTAGGGTTTTACCTCAATCGAGAGGGCCTGAACCTAGGTAAACATCGTGTCCCCTGCCTCCTATTAACATCAGTCCTCAGACGCATAGTTCGGGACCCCCTACCCGAGATCCGCCGGTTTTGACACCGACAGTCGTCATGATCAACCTTCCTCCATCACCAATTTTATGATGCTCATCGTCGTGCGTGAGTAATTCCATCGTAGGCTTGCTGGACGGTGATGGGTTAGATGAGATTTATCTTGCAATTGAGTTAGTTTTGTTAGGTCTTGATGCCTAGTATCCACTGTGTTCTGAGATTGATGTCGCCATGGCTTTGCTATGCTTAATGCTTGCCACTAGGGCCCGAGTGCCATGATTTTAGATCTGAACCTATTATGTTTTCATGAATATATATATGTGTTCTTGATCCGATCTTACAAGTTGTAGACACCTATTACATGTTATGATCTACATACCCCAATGTGACAATAATTGGGATTCTTTCCGGTGATTACCGTAGTCTGAGGAGTTCATGTATTCACTAAGTGCTAATGCCTTGTTCCCGTTCTCTATTAAAAGGAGGCCTTAATATCCCTTAGTTTCCATTAGGACCCTGCTACCACGGGAGGGTAGCACAAAAGATGTCATTGTCGTGGATTTGTCACGGCAGATGTCCTAGGGTAAGGACTTAGTCGTGAGGCCAACGCATCTATGTGGTAGCTTGAGAGGGGTTAAGCGGAATCTAAAGACGCAACACAAGACAAGGACTTAGACAGCTTCGGGCCCCGGGAATCATCATCCGGTAATAGCCCTACATGTTGTTTGAGGCTAGGTCTCATTATGATCCTCATGGTGTCGCCGGTAAATCGGCTCTTTGTGTCTAGCCCTAGAAACTTGTGAGAACTTGTCCCTCTTTGGGGAGCCCCGCCCCTCCTTATATATATTGAAGGGGCGGGTTACATGACTAGTCCTAGTAGGATTAGGATTAATCTATTACAAGGAGTCCTAGTCTTGCTTCCTTTGCAGGAGAATATTCCTTATGCTTTCTTCATAAACCGGCCCACCATAACATGAACCGGCCTTCTGGGCCTTGGGCCTTGTCATCAGTGATCCGCCCGTTGGGTTACCAGTGAATCGCCAAGTGTAAATTGTCTCAAGTAAACCGCCAAGTCCGGCTGGGTTATACCTCCGGCTGGGTTACGCCGCGGGGTATATCCCCGACATTAGCCCCCAGTTTAATTTGGATTTATCCATTTTAAACTGATCCTGTAAAATAAACACAAGAACAAACTTGACAGGTTGTGCTTCGGGTTAAATATTTTCTTGAACCGGCACCTGATCATCCTTAAATCCTTATCATTTTCTCCTTGATATGTATCCATGGTCTCATAGCAAATCTCCTTAGCAAGATATGTTCAAACATTACCAATACAAAAAATCCAGGCACTTCTTCTAAAAACTCCGGGTCAATAGTCCCAGCTTCATAATCAACTTGCTTGCATAAGAAATATTGTAAATCAAGAATCCATTTGACTCGGCCTTCAATGCTCTGACTTGACAAAAATATTGGTCTTTGAAATATTCAGCTGATATCCGGCCGGCTTGAGGATGTCAGTTTATGATTACCACCATTGCCGGGTTATAAAAAACTGATAATTCCGGGTTATGACTGTTTATAGACGCCGGGTTATGATTGCTGCCAACGTCGGGTCACACAATTAATCTTCTTGATTTGCCCAAAACTGAGAATTTGAAGATGTTCCTTCTTTATACGCATATTACTGTAGCCCCCAAGTCTTAAGAGGAGAACATAGTGATAGATTAAGACTTGTTTCAATATAAATGTTGCAACCTTGAAGAAATCCAGATTGTTCATCCCAGTCAATAGTAAAAACTGAATACTCCATATTATGTAGCCCCCAAGTGCCGGGTTGTCATGCTTGCAGCAACTTGGGACTTGTAATTTCCTGATGCTCAAAAATTTCAACCAGTGTAGCCCCCAAGGGCCGGGTCATTATGCAATAATGAGCAGGGACTTTGTAGATATAATCATTGAAAATAACATTATATAATGTAACTCCCATCATGGGGTTTGAATCCACGTCCACAAGGTTAAGAGCTTTGTGCTTTACCAACTGAGCAGTGAAACCTTCAATATAATGGATTAATACTTGTGTACCTTGAATTGTTGACAGGAGCAATTGGTAGCCCGCAAGGGCCGGCTCATTATAATGTGATGAGTCAGGTCTTCAATAAGGTGAGCAAGAAATGACTTTGCATTAGCCCCCAAGTGCCATGGTGCATGTTGGCAGTGACATGTGACTTGTGTATTTCATGTAATCTCAATTTGAATAATGTAGCCCCCAAGTGACGGGTCGTAAGCCTGCAGCGACTCGGGACTATTCCTTTGTAGAATAAATCATACCCATTGATAAAATAATATCCATTGCGCTGAAGCGACTTTGAAAACCTCAATCATAATATTGGTTATTGATAACCATAATAAAAATCCATCCATGTTGGCTATTTAAAGATTTGAATAATATAACCCGGTGTGAAAACCGGTTTCAGTGATATTTGATCACACTATTGATTTTACCAAGCCAGTGTAGTAAAAGGTGATAACCCAAAATTTAAACACCGGTAATTATCATAGATTGCCGGTTTATACACAAAACCAGGCCGGGTTAAATAAATATCGGTCATTATCTTATCTCATACTGGTGACTTATAGTCAAAAGCCAGGCCGGTTTAATAAACACCGGTCATTATCTTACCTCATACTGGCGACTTATAGTCAAAAGCCAGGCCGGTTTAATAAACACCGGTCTTTATCTTATCTCATACTGGCGACTTATAGTCAAAAGCCATGCCGGTTTAATAATCACCGGTCATTGTTTGAGGTGTCATAATGCCCAAACACATGGTCTAAGTTTATAACTTGAACTGTGTATAAAATATAAAGTTTGCATCATAGCTGTGATTAAGTGTATCTTAATAAACCTTAATCCAGCAGGAACAATCCAAGGTGTAAGTGCTGATGACTCCCTTGATTACTTGTCGGCTCGCCATGAAGCCCGAACCGGGTTACGATGAACGCCGGTTTAAATCTCTCTGGTGTTCATGACCCAGACTTTTAACTCTGTAGACGTATGGTCAACCGTGTAGTTGTCCAGTCTCGCATCAATGGACTTGGTTAAAAACCAATGACCTTGAAGACAAAGATTTGTGAAAACATAAAAAATAGAAAATGAAGTTTTTTGGGCAAATAAGACCATGTAGTCGAGGCTTTTTACGAGCTGCCAGGCTCCAAATTCGAGGCTTTTTATGAGCTGCCAGGCTACTGTCACTAACCATTTTAGCAAAGCCTGTCAAAATGCTCCGCAATCCTTAACCAAATCATCGATGTACATAGCTACCCAATGTTTCAAAATCTCGTAAAGATTTTGTCTTTGGGTAATCAACTCGATGATCGTCAATTTAACGTGACCAAGTTCAGGGTCCCGAAGGATTGACTTGTGATAGGTTCGACGGGTCATACCAGTTTTACCTGGACGGCATGATTTACTTGATGCAGGCAGGTTAATCCGGGGTTTTAGGTGTATGCACCGGGCTTCCAAGCCATGTTCACTACAAGGGTATTCAACTCACTGAGAGCCCCCAGGTAGTGTGTGAGCCGTTTGCTCATCGGGGCATATGTTTGAGCTGTGCTAGGCATCAAACCCTCTTTTACCCCTCATCATCATGTGGAAATTGTCGAAGCAACTAGAGCAGTGCTCTTATGATGGGCTTCATACTGCCGCCGGCTCAAGAGACCATGGGAAAACTTCCTTGCCCGCGGAAGCCCCCATGTGACTCTTGTTCGTATAGATAAGATGGCTGATTCCTTGATTTTTCAAGGGCGCCGGTTTAGGAGGCCATGGAAAGCTTCTTTGGAAACCCCCATGTGATACTCCTTTGTGTAAAGAACACGGCTGATTCCTTGATTCTATCAAGGGCGCCAGTTTAAGAGGCCATGGAAGGTTTCTTTCGAAGCCCCCATGTGATACTCTTTTGTGTGAAAGACACGGCTGATTCCTTGATTCTATCAAGGGCGCCGGTTTAAAAGGCCATGGGAGGTTTCTTTCGAAACCCCCATGTGATACTCTTTTGTGAAAAAGATGGATGATTCCCCGGTTTACCGAGGGCGCCGGTTTAAGAGGCCATAGGAACTCCCTTGCCCACGGAAGCCCCCATGTGATACTCTTATGAACGCCGGGCAGGACGTCGCCAGCGCGTGCTTCGTACCCATGGTATAAACCATGTTTATAATCAACAAATGTCCTGCATAAAATATATGGATGAAAGTAATTGTTTGCTTGATAAAAACAATATATACCAAGAAAATATACTTAGATGGATATCACCTGATGTATTTGGACCTTATGATCCTCATCGGTGTCTGTTAGTCAAACCGGCATGTTGAGTAGGCCGGACCGCAGGGCGGACAGTAAACGACCGCAGCATCAGAGGCGGCATAGACACATGAGTCGGCGGCAGTGTTGTAAGCCGACGCAGATGAGCAAGTTGTCCTCCGCGTCGTAAACCGGTGCGGTCGCGAAAGACGGCCACGGCGTGGTAAACCGGCGCGATCGCGAGAGATGGCCACGGCGCTGTAAGCCAGTGCGGGAGTCCGTCGAGTAACGATGACCACTTGTGCCAAATGATGTTGGCGTGCCTCTATCTCCGCGGTATAATACCACTTTGCAATGAATGATTTTCCTGCGTATAAAATACAGCAGGGCAAGGTATTTTTGCTCGGATGAATTAATATGTATTAAGAAATAAATATGATAGATATCACCTGATTCGCCAGGGCAACAGATGATTTGGCCGTGGCATTATATGCCGGTGCGGACGGGCAAGTTGTTCTCCACATTTGTAAACCGGTGTAGACGCGTGAACCGGATGTCCGTTCATCAGGTAATATGACACGGAGGAAAATGCCATTGTAGAACGTTGTCAGTGCATGCTTTATACCCGCAGTATAACAATATCTTTGTAATGAATAATTTACCTGCGTATAATAACACTATAGGGCAGAGTGGTTGTTTTCACAAAAAATTAACAAGTACTGATAAAAAAGTAAACTGGATGGACATCACCTGATAATTGTTAGGCCAGAAATTATTCACCGCGGAATTGATGATCATCACAGTGAAGCTGAAATTACTCTCGTTTGAGTGGGCCGATGTTTTTATAAACCGGTGTGGGCGGCAGAGTCAATCGCGGGCGCGGTAATTCGCGTGGGCGGGCGTGTCATCCGTGTCATTTTGATGTAGTAGGGGCGGACGTACCCATCGAGTAGTACGGCACGGACAAACGCTAGTGCAAAAATAATATTTGCTCACGCCCCTTTTGCGACACCCTTTTGTAAGGAATAACGGTCCTGCGAAAAGTTACCATAAACCAAGTAATTGTTCTCAAACAATTTAATAGGTGCTGATAAAATACATAGAAAAGATAGCACCTGGTATTTTTTGCCGGATGAACGTGGACAGTGAAGTAGTAGTGGGATGAAACACGTCCCTTTGCCTTTCTTTTCTTCTCTTGTGTGCAGCCAAAGTAGTATTTTAATTGATCCTGTCGTGCTCACCCAACTAGTACTGATTACTAGATGAATTGTTTTCTTCTTGTGGAGGACACGGCAAACAGCAGAGGCGATCCCGTATGCTTTGATTCTCGGGACTTGCAATTTGTACGTAAACAGCCACGGCCGGTCTGGTCTTGTGTCTATCTCGGATACAACGATCCGGACTTCTGCCTGTAACAGGTCTCGCAGCCTCCGATCTAGATACGAGCAGCGAACTTGGATCCAATACGCAACGATGGAGTGGCTCAGTGCGTCACGGCGGCGGAAGCCATGGCATTCGTGACAGTGACTTGGCGGCGGCGGCTCGGAGGCGGGGACGACGCGCGAAACCCGGACGACGGCTCCTGCAGGCCCCAGCAGTAGCAAGATAAGCCGGCCGACTCTAAGTGCGACGGCGCGAACCGAGGGCGGAGAACAGCAGTGACTGAAAGCCATCCCTGACGACGGCTTGGATTGGCCTTAAAATCGATCTGGAGCGGAAGACGACAACTCCAGGTGGCCACAGTGGCTCATACAGAGGCAGGGCCGGGTCGAGGCAGTCTGGATACGCAGCAGAGGAAAGCGAGGCAGCGGCACGGGTAACCCACGGCCACGGAACGTCTGGTGAGACGCAGCAACGACGATGGTAACCCGGCGGAAGTATTGTACAGGCAGATCCGGCCAGGCGGCTCGCGACTGTGGTGGCGGTCATGGTCCGGCAGCTAGGCGCGGCGCAAGAGGCAGCGGCTCGTTCGATGCTAGGTCCTCGTCCGAGTCGTTCCTTGTTTTGACTTTCCACCACGTGCCTTCCCGCTCGTGGCCTCCCCTTTTCCTTTTCTTGTTTGTTCACGTGAAGACCCTGCCACTTGAAAGCTTTTGCCTTCCATATCTCTCTAAACGAGTCTCTGGGCAGATTCCTTATATGCATGTAACTACCGAATCCGTTTCGGCTTCAGGTGACTGTTTCGACGACTTTGTAATTTCGGTGAGTTTTTGTTGATCCTGCTGAACACACATAGGCCAGGAACAAGTCCCCGGGCCGTACCAAAAATAACCTCTTCATGATCTTTTAGCTGAACACACGCGGACGCTGTTCCACTGGCTCACGGTGTTCCTCAATGGAAAACCAATCAGTTTCGCCGACACGCAACTGAAGTAACCCTAATCTCTTGAACTCTTCTTAGTTCAATTGATCATGAACTTCTCGATCCCTATGTGAGATCCCTCCAAGAACTCAACACCATCGTGCGCGCGCCCCACGGTGGGCGCCAACTGTCGTGGATTTGTCACGGCAGATGTCCTAGGGTAAGGACTTAGTCGTGAGGCCAACACATCTATGTGGTAGCTTGAGAGGGGTTAAGAGGAATCTAAAGACGCAACACAAGACAAGGATTTAGACAGCTTCGGTCCCCGGGAAACATCATCCGGTAATAGCCCTACATGCTGTTTGAGGCTAGGTCTCATTATGATCCTCATGGTGTCGCCGGTAAACCGGCTCTTTGTGTCTAGCCCTAGAAACTTGTGAGAACTTGTCCCTCTTTGGGGAGCCCTGCCCCTCCTTATATATGTTGAAGGGGCGGGTTACATGACTAGTCCTAGTAGGATTAGGATTACTCTATTACAAGGAGTCCTAGTGTAAGGGCATATTTCTCCCTAAGTAGTTTTGGTGATTGATGACAATGCATTTGCGGACTAATCGTGTGCTCTAAGCTTCTACAGGCATATCTCACTTAGGCACAAGACGATTGATTGCCCCTCGGATTCGATGGAAGACGGTGTTTCCTTTTTGCTCCATGTCGGTGGCTTTGAGTAATAGGAAAGCCGTAGTATTAAGAGGGGGTCCGCTTCAGAAAGGTTTTGGGTGGAATCAACACGTACACATCTTTTTCTCACACCACCTTTCCCTTGCTTCTCAGGAGTTCCAACCGCTTATTATCGTATATGCAAAACTTGACTTCTTAACTAAATCATCTACCTGGCAAGCGGTAGTACCGCTCCTTAAAGCGGTAGTACCGCACAGCCACGCGGAAGTACCGCCTGAAGACACGGTAGTACCGCACCAGCAGTAGTACCGCGGCTCCAGAGCGGTAGTACCGCGTAACTGGCCCGGCACTGATTCTAAGTGCAGAAGTAGGTGCGGAAGTAAATTTTTACTTCCGCATCCTATGCGGTAGTACCACTTACTCCAAGCGGTAGTACCGTGTCGCGTTTTGCTACTACCGTTTTCTCTGCGGATGTAACCGCAGATGTAATTTATTTCATCCGTGGTCGTCAATCATGTCGCATATTTTTGCCTAGCAGTAGTACCGCTCCGAGAGCGGTAGTACCGCTCAGCCAGCGGTAGTACCGCAACTTACGTGCGGTACTACCGCTCTCTGCGGGCTGAAAACGCACATAACGGTTGGATTAGCTCTCCCACTATATATAGGGGGTCTTCTTCTCCAAGAAGACTGACCTCTTCCCCCACTACTCCATTGTTGCTTCAAAAGCTCCATTTCCGCCCGATCTCTCTCCCTAGCCAATCAAACTTGTTGATTTGCTCGGGATTGCTTGAGGAGGCATCGATCTACACTTCCACCAAGAGATATTTGATTATCCCCACTAATCCCTTGCGGATCTTGTTACTCTTGGGTGTTTGAGCACCCTAGACGGTTGAGGTCACCTCGAAGCCATATTCCATTTTGGTGAAGCTTCGTGGTTTTGTTGGGAGCCTCCAAGTTGTGGAGATAGCCCCATCCTTGTTTGTAAAGGTTCAGTTGCCGCCTTCAAGGGCACCACTAGTGGAATCACGGCACCTTGCATCGTGTGAGGGCGTGAGGAGAATACGATGGCCCTAGTGGCTTCTTGGGGAGCATTGTGCCTCCACACCGCTCCAACGGAGACGTACTTCCCCTCAAAGGGAAGGAACTTCGGCAACACATCCTCGTCTCCACCGGTTCCGCTTGTGCTTATTTCTTACCTTTACTTGTGCATGCTTTACTTGTTTAATTCCTATAGCATGCATGTGTAGTTGTTATCCTTCTTTCCTTTAGTTGTCATATTAGTAGTATATCTAGACAACTTACTTTGGCGTTTAATTTAAAGTGGTTAAGAAAAGCTAAAAATTGTTAGTTGCCTATTCACCCCCCCTATAGTCAACCATATCGATCCTTTCAATTGGTATCAGAGCCTCGTCACTTTTTAAGGACTTTACCGTCCAAAGAGTATGGGTGACAACGTAGTCGAGGCGGAGGACCATTCCGGTGGAACTCTGTCCTTGCCTACGTCAGATGGGGGAGCCTCGGTCTCTCGTGCGGAGTTCAATGTGGCCTTGACCACATTGAAAGAATCACTAGCGAGCGAGGTCAATGGCATGTTTAAAGATTTGCTTGAGGGGCTTAAATTATCCACCACACCGTTGGAAGTAGCTCGTCCCGTTACCAACGTGTCGGAGGATAATCCCGACAAGGGAGAAGCTAGTAGTGAACAAGCCCCAGTTACTAAGAATGGGAGTGGGAAATTTGCCCAATCCGCTCCTCCTACTCACTATGGAGGACCCGTTCCCACACCGCATTTAAATTCCGTTGGGCCCCCTCCCAAGTTTATCAAAAATACTGATTTTGCTACTTGGGTGTTTCGTTTCAAACGTCATATTAATCATTGTTCCACTAACCTTTGGAGAATCATTGAGCAAGGTTTTTATCCGTATGATCCCGACAACATGACTCCAAGAGAAACTGCAAATCATCAGTTCAACGAGTCCACTCTTTGCATTCTTCAAGATTCCATCCCTCCTGAAGACATTGCACACCTTCGACCATTCACTGTGGCCAAGGAAGCTTGGGAGCATGTTGGCACGATGTACAAGGGAAGCACCAGTATTCAACGCTCCAACTATGAAGTGGTGCAAGATGAAGCTGATGAGTTTGCTATGATCGAAGATGAAGATCCTCGTGAACTTTATCGAAGATTAACTATCCTTGCGGTTTCTCTTCGAGATCATGGCAGTAAGGATACGGATGACAATTGGATCAAGCACAAGTTCCTCAAGGCTATGATGCCCTATCATAAGGCCATGTCCTCTGTCATACGTCAAAGACCAGACTTCCACACTTTATCCTCAAATGAAGTGTTGGATGAATTTGTTGCCATGAGGATCTTGGACGTGACCGCCGACGCGGTCTTAAGAGCTCAACGATCAAAGAAGCCTAATCTGGCACTGAAGGCCAAGGCTTGTGTGGAAGAGGAGGAAGTGGAAGATGATGATGAGTGTAGCCCCGAGGACACCAAATATGCCTATCATGAGCACATGGCTCTTGCTTCAAGGCAATTCTGGGGCAAGAAGAACACAAGATCCAACTTCAACAGGAACAACTCTAGTGGGAACAAGGGGAAGCAACGAGTAAGAACATGCTTCAACTGTGGAAATGTAAGTCACTTCGTTGTGGATTGCCCATATGAGAAGAGAGAAGACTTTGGAGGCAAGCTTATTCGGAAGGACAAGTCAAAGTCCTATCCCAACAAGAACAACTTCATCAAGAAGACTCCTCCGAAAGTGTTGGTGGCCCAAGAAGAATATGTGGAGGATGATGATAATGATGAAGACGATGAGGTGACCACTATGGCCACAATTGCAATTGCGTCTACTCCGCACTCATCTCTCTTCGACTCACCAAACGAGAACATCACCGCCAAGTGTCTCATGGCTAAGGCCACCAACAAGGTAACCCCAAACATCAATACTACTATCTCTTCTAATCCTTCATTGACAAATTGTATTGATGAGGGTGCGGGTATTAGGAGGGAGAAAATGAATTTGAGTTGTTCATAAAAAATCTCAAGGGCAAACCCAAGAAGCATTTTGTTGCTCTCTTGGAACAACTCGGTGAGGCCAATGACATGATCGAGGCTCATGAGGAAACCATTACTAAAATGGAAGGACATAGTCGAGATTATGCCGATGAGATATCGGATCTCTCTAACGCCCTAGAGGAAGAGCGTGGTCTTCGTTTGGCTCTTGAGGAGTCACACAACGATGGTCATGCTAAATTAAAGAAAGATCTTGATCATGCTTTAGTTGTCTCTCGCGTCCTTAACTCCGAGAAGGCAAAACTTGAGGTTGACCATGCTAAACTCAAAGAGGAGTTTGACATACTTGACAAGGCTCACAAGGCCTTGAAAGGTATGCATACTACTATCAAGGAGTCTCATGATCAACTCCAAGTTTTGCTAACCAAGGAAAAGGCTATCTTTCCTCGCATGGTTTTAATTGATAATGCAAATGCTACTAACCCATGTTGCGAGCATGTGCATCTTGTTGAAGAGAATGCCGAGTTGAAGAAGCAACTTGAGAAAGGCCTTGTGACTTGCATACAAGGTGAGAAGAACATCAACACCCTTTTGAGCAATCAAAAGGAAGTTGTGGCAAAGGAAGGAATTGGGTTTGTTCCTAAGCCCAAGAAGAAGAAGAATGACAAGACCAAGCAACCACCCCCTCTCCGACAATCTTTTGTGAAAGAAGGAGAGGGCACGTCAACGAAGAAGAAAAGTGGTGGTGTCAAGAAAAACTCCACCATACCATCAAACATGGCCGGCGATTTTAATCCTTCATATGTTTTATGTCGTGCTAGTGATGGTCATGTGTTTGCTAAATTTGTTGGTTCTTCTTATGAGTACATTGAATGGTCCATTTGGGTTCCTAAGATCCTTGTTACTAACCTCAAAGGACCCATTACCAAATGGGTACCTAAATCCAAGCATTGATCTATTGTAGGAGTTTGCTTCCGGTGGGGGATCATGGTTGCTCGATAGCGGAGCCACAAATCATATGACCGGAAGCAAAGACTTGGTGGTGGACGTGCATCTCGGCTCATCTATGGCCACCAACATTGAATGGGGTGATGCTTCATCTTCTAAGGTATTGGGACTTGGCAAGGTTGTTGTCTCTCATGATCTCACAATCAAGAAAGTCATGCTTGTTGAGTCCCTTGCATACAATTTGCTTTCTGTACGCCAACTTGCACTCATGGGATTTGCTACATTCTTTGATATTGATACCGTGGCCCTCTTGTGGAGCAAGACTCTTAAAGTAGCCTATGTTGGGCATGTCGAGAATGGTCGCTATGTGGTTAACTTCTCGAAGCAACCCACTAAGGTCGCGACATGCCTAATGGCTAAAGTTGATGTGGGATGGCTTTGGCATCACCGTTTGGCCCACGTCAATATGAGATCTTTGCAAAGTATTCTCAAGGGGGACCATGTCCGAGGACTAACCAATCTTAGCTTTGCCAAAGATCGTGCTTGCAGGGCTTGCATTGAAGGAAAATTACATGAGAAGGCTCACCCTCCCACGACTATCATTTATTCAAAGAGACCCCTAGAGCTCCTTCACATGGACCTCTTTGGGCCTCCATCTTTTGATAGTCTTGGGGGTAGAAAGTATTGCTTGGTGATTGTGGATGACTACTCAAGATACACCTGGGTATACTTCTTCAAGAAGAAGAGTGAGACCCAACAAACCGTCATCAACTTGGCAAATGAAGCTCAACGACAACATGAAGCAAAGATTTTGATGATCAGAAGTGACAACGGCACCGAGTTCAAGAACTACACCTTGGATGAGTTTCTTGGTGATGAGGGGATCAAACATCAATATGCAGCCCCATATACCCCTCAACAGAATGGTGTAGCGAAGAGAAAGAACCGAACTCTAATGGATGCAGCAAGAACCATGATGGCTGAATTCAAATCTCCATACAACTTTTGGGCCGAAGCCATCAACACCGCTTGCCATGCATCAAATCGTCTCTATCTCCACAAAGGCTTGAACAAAACTTCATATGATATTATTACCGGTAACAAGCCCAATCTCAAGTACTTCCGGGTATTCGGGTGTAAGTGTTTCATTCTCAAGAAAGGTGTTCGTTTGTCTAAATTTGAATCTAGAGCTCACGAGGGCATATTTGTTGGTTATGCTACAAACTCTCATGCTTACCGTGTCCTCAACAAGTCCAACGGACTCATTGAGGAGACGAGTAACGTAGAGTTTGATGAAAATAACGGCTCCCAAGTGGAGCAAAGTGGTACTTGTGATACAGGTGATGAAATTCCTCCTCAAGCCATAAGAAGAATGGGTGTTGGATATATCCTACCCATTGAGGAACCCCTTGTGGCCGAAGGAGAAGGACAATGTTCCACTCAAGTGGAACCATCACCAACCCAAGACCCACACGCTTCCAAAGAACAAAGTGAAGGCCCTCAACCTGATGAATAAGGCCAAGTGCAAGATCAATCACAAGTTGGTGGAGAGCCACCAAATGATGCACAAGGCCAAGTTCTGTTCCCCGAGCAAGATCAAGATCAAGAGGAAGCTCAAGATCAAGATCTAGCTCCTGACGGCGCTCAAGATGATCAACTCAGTGCTCCTCAGTTAACTCTTGAAGAGCAATTAGAGCGTCGTGCTGCAAAAGTTGCCTCCAGGCTTGCTTCCAATGAACATCACATCGAGAACATTCTAGGAAGCATCAAAAGGGGGGTAAGCACTCATAGACAATTAGCAAACTATTGTGCTCATCAAGCTTTTCTCTCCAGTGTTGAACCTCAGAAGGTTTATGAGGCGCTCGAAGACCCTGATTGGCTCAATGCCATGCATGAAGAACTCCATAACTTCGAGCGCAACAAGGTGTGGCGTCTGGTGCCAAGACCAAAGGAGTACCATAATGTCATTGGAACCAAATGGATCTTTAAGAACAAGCAAGATGCTCATGGCATTGTCATCCGCAACAAGGCGCGTCTGGTGGCTCAAGGCTACTCCCAAGTCGAGGGTATCGACTACGGTGAAACCTTTGCCCACGTTGCTCGTCTTGAATCCATTTGCTTGTTGCTTGCCTATGCTTCCCATCATAACTTTAAATTGCAACAAATGGATGTGAAAAGTGCATTTCTTAATGGTCCTATTAACGAGTTGGTGTATGTTAAACAACCCCCGGGGTTCGAGGATCCTAAGTTCCCCAATCACGTGTATCAACTCGATAAGGCACTCTATGGCCTTAAGCAAGCCCCACGTGCGTGGTATGAGCATCTTACCGAGTTGTTACAAGATCGTGGGTTTGAAATTGGGAAAATTGACCCCACTCTTTTTACTAAGAAGGTCAAAGGGGAGTTGTTTGTATGCCAACTATATGTTGATGATATTATCTTTGGTTCTCCTAACAAAGCTTTCAATGATGAGTTCGCCGCACTCATGACCACACATTTTGAGATGTCCATGATGGGAGAGTTGAAGTATTTCCTTGGGTTTGAGATTAAAGAAAGAAGAGAAGGCATCTTCATCAAACAATCCAAATATACTCAAGACATGCTCAAGAGGTTCAATCTAAGTGATGTCAAGCCGGCTACTACTCCAATGCCAACCAAATGCCAACTTGACATTGATCCCAATGGTAAAGCGGTGGATCAAAAGGTATATCGCTCTATGATCGGATCCTTGCTTTATCTTTGTGCATCTAGACCAGATATTATGCT
The DNA here is from genome assembly GCA_902687465.1 of Secale cereale. Classification (NCBI taxonomy): domain Eukaryota; kingdom Viridiplantae; phylum Streptophyta; class Magnoliopsida; order Poales; family Poaceae; genus Secale; species Secale cereale. The sequence goes on along the minus strand of LR738712.1, from coordinate 467,455,796 downwards.
GAGTGTAGGAATTTGTGCACGGTTTCAAGCCTCACCTAAGGAGAGTCACTTTGTGGCTGTCAAGCGAATCTTTCGATATTTGGCTCATACCCCAAACTTTGGCTTATGGTACCCGAGAGGAGCAAACTTCAACCTTGTAGGGTTCTCTGATTCTGACTGGGCGGGAGACAAAGTGGATAGGAAGTCCACTTCGGGAGGGTTCCAATTTCTTGGTTGCTCTCTTGTCAGTTGGTCTTCCAAAAAGCAAAGTTGTGTATCTCTCTCGTCCACAGAAGCAGAATATGTGGCTGCTGGCAGTTGTTGTGCTCAACTCTTATGGATGAGGCAAACTTTAAAGGATTACGGTGTCACTTGTGACAAAGTGCCTCTTTGGTGTGACAATGAAAGTGCCATCAAGATTTCTCTCAACCCGGTGCTACACTTCAAGACGAAGCATATTGAGATTCGGTATCACTTCATCCGGGATCACATAAGGCAACGAGAGATCGAGCTTCACTACGTCAACACTCATGATAACTATGTAGATATCTTCACGAAGCCATTGGATGAAGCAAGATTTCGCGAGTTAAGGCATGAGCTAAATATCATCGATTTGAGCAATGTGGTTTGAGTCTGTGCACACACCCCTCACACTCAATATAGTTATCTTGTCAAGATGTAGGCATGGACATAGGGGGAGTATTGTTCTCTCAATGAACCGTTCCTCTCCCCATTATGCATAAACTAATCAAGTCTTTGTCATTTGCCATACATAGTTGGTTTAAATGCTTCATGTCGAGTATTGGTCATGGGCTCAAGGATAATTCTTCGCGGTGCCATATCTATGAACTCAAACATAGGTGGCCTCGGCCACCGCCCTCCTCTGAGGAGTTGTGTTATTTGCTTTGCTTGTGTGTGTGGTTGTTTTTCTCTCTTCTTTGCTAAAAGCCTTTTGTCAAAACATGCATACACTTGGAGGAGCGGTACTACCGTGCTTGTTTACGGTACTACCGCAAAGGGGTTACGGTACTACCGCACGGCCAGCACGGCAGTATTTCTTTACTGCCGCTGGTAGGGCGGTACTACCACTCGACGAGCGGTACTACCGCGATAACCGCGGTACTACCGCACATATTCGAACGGGTGGGGGTTATAAGCGGGCAGGGGGAGTTCCTACTCCCCCATACCCATTCACTCCTAACCCCCACGTCGTCCCTATCTCTCCCTCTCAAGAACGCCGCCGGAGGACCTCGCCGGATCTCCTCCCTCGGCCACTCTCCTCGCATTCCGACCGGTGGGATCGCTCCCCACCGCGCCCTCTTGCCATGGATAAAGGTTTCTCCCCTTTTCCCCACCTTTTGTTGCCTTGTTGTTGATTTTTAGGGTTAGGGGAGATGCTTAGTGTTCTTGTGTTCTTCGTGTTCTTATCCATGGAAGTTTAGGATGTAGGAGAGTGTTTTTGCACTAGAAATACGAATATGTATGTGGCTACCAAGTTACTATGATAAGCCGTAGTACCGCTAGTCGATCTATATGGCCTTCTCTAGATCTGTTCCTCTCAGATCAGTTCCGTGCGGTACTACCGCTGGAGCACCGCGGTACTACCGCCCGATCTGGTCCAGATCAGATCTGTCCACAGCGGTACTACCGCTGTCCTCAGCGGTACTACCGCTCTGGCGGAAGTAAAATTTTACTACCGCTTGCCGAGCGGTACTACCGCTTCCCTACGCGGTACTACCGCTCCGCAAGCAGCACTTTTTTTACTTCCGCTCATGTACACGGAAGTAAATTCTTACTACCGCAGAGTATGCAGTACTACCGCATCCACCAAGCGGTACTACCGCTTACTAAGCGGTACTAATTTTTTAATTCCGCGTCTGGCCAGCAGTACTACCGCTTGTATCATATTTCCTTCGTAGCATATACACATTCTTTTTCTACTGGTTTCTTGTGCTTTTTGAGGCTTTTGCATTGATTCTCTTTGTGTTTTTGTCGTGTTCTTGTGATTGTGTTTTAGGTGGTGGCTCCGGTTTCGATGCTCGTCGTACCAACCCTGTCCGCGACACCGGATCCAAGCGTCTGCGTAACCCCAGTGATGTGCCAGAGGGCTCCAATCCCCAGCGCAGGTTCAAGACTGCCGCCAACAAGTGAAATGAATCATCAATGTCTATGGAAGAGATGCCAGCTGCTGAGTTCATGGCACGTAGGAAGCACAACCCATATGGAGAACCCCGTGATTCGTTTCCTGGAGATGAGCTTTTCTGGACCAGGCAGCAGTATCGCATCTACCAGGAGGTGCTCAAAAGCAAGACCAACCTGTACGTGGATGCTCACTGGGTAGATGTGGACCACATGCGGAAGGACTCCAACCGGGCCTACTTTGCCGAAGCTCTGGATCTGGTCGAGCAGTTGGGACTTGAGCACATCATGACCTTCCAGAATGATTTTGATCCGGAGATTATTGCTCAGTTCTATGCTTCAGTCAATTTCCACACCAAGGATGATCGCCCAATGACATGGATGAGCAATGGTCACAAGATGACTTCATCTTGGAAGGAGTTCATGGATCTTCTCCAGCTTCCTGACGAGGGACTCCACAACCCAATTGGATTTCGGCCTCACGCCAATCCTGAATCTGCCAACAAAGACAAGATGCTACCATTCTATGTGGAGAAGACTCTTGCTAGTGGCAATAAGACATGGGTGTTGAACCCCTTTTTGGACATCATGTATCGGATTTTTTGCAACACTCTGTTTCCTCGCGTTGGAGACAAGGACAAGGTCCATGCCTACCTGGTTGACATGCTGCTGATGTGTGAAGAGGCTCGCACGACCCAGACTCCACCACTTGACATTTCCCACATCATGTGGAATGAGCTCCATTTTGCCATCTACACTCACAAGGTACCCATCTATGGTCCATTCTTGTTTCTACTGATCTCCAAGACTTGGGAGAAGCTATACCCTGATGAGGAGTTCGAGGCCGACTGTTTCCATCATGATCCCATCCGTCTTCGCATCAAGACTCGATGGGCCAACACCACCACTCGTGCGCAAGCTGCTGCAGCCCAGATGGGCACTGATGAGGAGCCTGTGGAGGAGGCTGATGATGAAGGCCCTGGCAGATTTGCTCCTTCTTCCTCCTCTGGTGTGGAGGAGCCTTCTTGGGCTAAAAAGCTTAAGCAAAAGATGAAGGCCCTCTTCTGCATGCAGGCTAAAGGTCAATACAGGGCTCATGTGACTGACAAGAAGACACGCCAGCGTGACAAGAAGCTCTTGGCGGTCTATGGAGAGGACGTGTCAAATGGGTCCGAGGATAACATCACCCCTGAGGCGACTTGGATGGCCCGTCAGGGGTATAAGTGGTCAGAGTCTGACGAGGAGCGTCGGGAGGAGCAGCAGGGATCTGATGATGAGTACGATGACTGAGTTTCTCCAGGGCTGCCACCCCTCTTAGTGTCCTCTTTCCCCTTTGTGGTGTCTCGATGACAAAGGGGGAGAGTGATTTGCGTCTTGTGCTCTTGTGCCAGTTGTTTCTTTTCGTTGGTTGAACTCTGTTTATTTGCGTGCTTTTGTGTCGTGTGCGTAAGACTATCGTATGGTGTAAGACATATGCTTCTCTATCGTTGAACTCGTCGTTATGTCTTTAATTTTATATCGAGAGCAGTTAGTTTACTTTCCCTTGTTTATGTGCTCTGTGGTATATAAAATGCATGTTATGTGTAGAATATAGGGGGAGCACTAAACCTTGTATGTGTGTTGTGCAGTCCAAAGCATAATCTTGTGTAGGCACACATCCAGGGGGAGCTCACCTATATTCAAGTTTTAAGATTGCATACTCTCGTATTTTATTCCTGTGCAAATCCCGTATTGTCATCAATCCACCAAAAAGGGGGAGATTGTAAGGGCATATTTCTCCCTAAGTAGTTTTGGTGATTGATGAAAATGCATTTGCGGACTAATCGTGTGCTCTAAGCTTCTACAGGTATATCTCACTTAGGCACAAGGCGATTGATTGCCCCTCGGATTCGATGGAAGACGGTGTTTCCTTTTTGCTCCCTGTCGGTGGCTTTGAGTAATAGGAAAACCGTACTATTAAGAGGGGGTCCGCTTCGGAAAGGTTTTGGGTGGAATCAACACGTACACATCTTTTTCTCACACCACCTTTCCCTTGCTTCTCTGGAGTTCCAACCGCTTATTATCGTATATGCAAAACTTGACTTCTTAACTAAATCATCTACCTGGCAAGCGGTAGTACCGCTCCTTAAAGTGGTAGTACCGCACAGCCACGCGGTAGTACCGCCTGAAGACACGGTAGTACCGCACCAGCGATAGTACCGCGTAACTGGCCCGGCACTGATTCTAAGTGCAGAAGTAGGTGCGGAAGTAAATTTTTACTTCCGCATCCTATGCGGTAGTACCGCTTACTCCAAGCGGTAGTACCGTGTCGCGTTTTGCTACTACCGTTTTCTCTGCGGATGTAACCGCGGATGTAATTTATTTCATCCGTGGTCGTCAATCATGTCGCATATTTTTGCCTAGCGGTAGTACCGCTCCGAGAGCGGTAGTACCGCTCAGCCAGCGGTAGTACCGCAACTTACGTGCGGTACTACCGCTCTCTGCGGGCTGAAAACGCACATAACGGTTGGATTAGCTCTCCCACTATATATAGGGGGTCTTCTTCTCCAAGAAGACTGACCTCTTCCCCCACTACTCCATTGTTGCTCCAAAAGCTCCATTCCCGCCCGATCTCTCTCCCTAGCCAATCAAACTTGTTGATTTGCTCGGGATTGCTTGAGGAGGCATCGATCTACACTTCCACCAAGAGATATTTGATTCTCCCTACTAATCCCTTGCGGATCTTGTTACTCTTGGGTGTTTGAGCACCCTAGACGGTTGAGGTCACCTCGAAGCCATATTCCATTGTGGTGAAGCTTCGTGGTTTTGTTGGGAGCCTCCAAGTTGTGGAGATAGCCCCAACCTTGTTTGTAAAGGTTTTGTTGCCGCCTTCAAGGGCACCACTAGTGGAATCACGGCACCTTGCATCGTGTGAGGGCGTGAGGAGAATACGGTGGCCCTAGTGGCCTCTTGGGGAGCATTGTGCCTCCACACCGCTCCAAGGGAGACGTACTTCCCCTCAAAGGGAAGGAACTTCGGCAACACATCCTCGTCTCCACCGGTTCCGCTTGTGGTTATTTCTTACCTTTACTTGTGCATGCTTTACTTGTTTAATTCCTATAGCATGCATGTGTAGTTGTTATCCTTCTTTCCTTTAGTTGTCATATTAGTAGTATATCTAGACAACTTACTTTGGTGTTTAATTTAAAGTGGTTAAGAAAAGCTAAAAATTGTTAGTTGCCTATTCACCCCCCCCCCCCTCTAGTCAACCATATCGATCCTTTCACCTAGTCTTGCTTCCTTTACAGGAGAATATTCCTTGTGCTTTCTTCATAAACCGGCCCACCATAACATGAACTGGCCTTCTGGGCCTTGGGCCTTGTCATCCGTGATCCGCCCGCCGGGTTACCAGTGAATCGCCAAGTGTAAATTGTCTCAAGTAAACCGCCAAGTCCGGCCGGGTTACGCCGCGGGCTATATCCCCGACAGTCATGCAAGTTCCCTTCCATAAGCACGTGTGACTATATACGGAATACATAATTACATTACATTGAAGAATTGGAGCTACTTTGTCGTTGCTCTAGGTTATAGCTTCTACATGATGAATATCATCCAACACATATCATCATAGATCCATTGCCTACTAGTTTGTCACATATTGATCTTTGGTAAGTTACTTTCGTTGCTACTGCTATTACAATCACTACAAAGCTGCTACTGTTACTTTTGCCATTGTTACAGTTACTATCATACCACTTTGCTACTAAATACTTTGCTGCATATATTAAGTCTTTCATGTGTGGTTGAATTGAAAACTCAAGTACTAATACTCTCGAATATTTTTTGGCTCCCCATGTGTTGAATAAATAAATTTGGGTTGAATACTCATCCCTCAAAAACTATTGCGATCCCTAATACTTGTGGTTTATCAACATCGAGTTGATCTAACCAGCAACACCAATATTGACAACCTAGATCAATCAAGCCGTTTCGGTGGGTCCAAGTAGGAGTGTTAGTCGCATCGAAAATAACTTGAAGGTTTTGGAGGTCACCCTATTCGGATCAGTGGCTCCGAGTGCTCCTCACCCGGAGGGTCCGAAAGAGACTTGTTCAACTTTTGTGATATAGCATGAAAAGAATTTGAGACAAGAAAGCATAGATATCTAGAGAAGGTTCTTAGGCATTCTTGTACATCCACTTGGCTGGAAAACCAAGACAATCAAACCAACAAATGGATGTCCTTGAATGGAGAAAATATGCAACCAACATGATCACAAAAGAAAATAGTAAATGAAATATGTGTCGAACATGCAAAACCAATTCTAGCATCTATCAAGCAATTGGTCATGACTAGGTCATCTATATATGAGTATGTTTATTTAGGAGCCAAATGAGAACATTTGATCATAGGTCATACTCATCATTTAAGCACAAGTGGGGTTGCCACTTTTACAAAAAGCATTAATGTGTTCACACCATTAGAGTTGCTTTAGCTCAATTTCAGAGCAAAGCTCCCCCTAGATGTGATATCTGATACATCTCCAATGTGTCTATAATTTTCTATTGTTCCATGCTATTATATTATCTACTTTGGATGTTTTATATGCATTAATATGCTATTTTATATCATTTTTAGGACTAACCTATTAACCTACTGCCCAGTGTCAATTTCTGTTTTTCCCTTGTTTTTGTCTTTTACAGAAAATCACCAAACGGAGTCCAAACGGAGCGAAACTTTCTCATGATTTTTCTTGTACTATAAGGCAACCACGAAGCTTCAGGAAGAGGCCAGGAGATCCATGAGGCGGCCACAAGCCGCCAAGGCGCGCCCTAGGAGGGCGCCCCTATGGCTTGTGGGCCCCTCGTAGCTCCCCTAACCCTAATCTCAGCTCTATAAATACCCAAATATCCCCCCAATGTCATAGGACACACCAAAAATACTTTTCCACCGTTGCAAGTTTCTGTCTTCGTGAGATCCCATCTTGGGACCTTTTTCCCGTACTCCACCGGAGGGGGATTTGATCACAGGGGCTTCTAAATCAACCTTGCTACCCTACAATTGATGTGTGAGTATTTTACCATAGACCTATAGGTCCATAGCTAGTAGCTAGATGGCTTCTTCTATCTCTTTGATCTTCAAAACAATGTTCTGCTCGATGTTCTTAGAGATCTATTCGATGTAATCTTTTTTTGCGGTGTGTTTGCTGAGATCCGATGAATTGTGGGTTTATGATCGGATTATCTATGAATATTATTTGAGTCTTATCTGGACTCTTCATGCATGATTATGATAACTTTGTATTTCTATCCGATCTCTCGATTTGGTTTGGACTAGATTGGTTTTTCGTGCAATGGGAGAGGTGCTTTTTGATGGGTTCAGTCTTGCGGTGTCCTCACCAAGTGACAGAAAGGGTAGCGAGGCACGTATTCTATTGTTGTCGTTAAGGATAAAAGATGGTGTTTATATCATATTGCTTGACTTTATCCCTCTACATCATGTCATCTTGCTTAAAAAATTGCTCTGTTCTTATGAACTTAATACACTGGATGTGGGCAGGAGTCGGTCGATGTGTGGAGTAAGTAGTAGATGCATAATCATTTCGGTCTACTTGTTATGGATGTGATGCCTATATTCATGATCATTGCCTTACATATTGTCATAACTATGCGCTTTTCTATCAATTTCTCAACAGTAATTTGTTTACCCACCGTATGCTTTATTCGAGAGATAAGCCTCTACTGAAACCTATGGCCCCGGGTCTATTCCTTATCATATATTTTTCAGATCTATAAAACCAAAAACCCAAAAATACCTTGTTGCAATTTATTTGTATTTACTTTATTTTACCTTTTACCTATATTTTAAATCTATCTCGATTAGATCTCGCTCTTTCTAGTGACCGAGAAGGGATTGACAAACCCATTTTCGCGTTGTGTGCAAGTGTTTGTTAGTTTGTGCAGGTGCATCTATTGGGAACTTTCTTGTGCCTCCTAGTCGATTGATACCTTGGTTCTTAACTGGGGGGAAATACTTATCTCTACTTTGCTGCATCACCCTTTCCTCTTCAAGGGAAAAATCAACGCAAGCACAAGAACTAGCAGGAAGAATTTCTGGTGCTGTTGCCGGGGAGGTTCTACATCAAGCCTACCAAGTACCTATCATAAAATCTCATCTCTTGCACTTACATTATTTTCCATTTGCCTCTCATTTTCATCTCCACCACTTCTAAAACATTTTCAGAAAAACACAAAAATATTTGCCTTTTTGTTTGCCTTTTTCCGTTTGCCTTTATGTCTTACTTGGTTTGTTTGCTCATTTGCTTGTCATAATTGTGTGTTTATTACAATTCAAAAAAAGGGTTTATGGATCCTCGTCCACTTGCTAATATTTTTAAAATATCCAATTATGATGAACCAATTGCTAGTGAGTTGAGTGCACAAGATTATCTTTATGAAGTTTTGCTTGAAATTCGTGAATTTGAAAATTGTGATGAAGTGTTAAAAAAGAAATTTATAAAGTGATCCACGATAGCTCCTTGAATAAAAAGCATGATTGCAATGATGTAATTATAAATTCTATGAATATCAATTGTTTTAATGATTTGCAAAACCCTAAGCATGGGGATGCTAAATTTGCTATGTCCATTAATTATTGCAATGATCATGATTGGGGTGATGCTTCTTATGATCTTGAAACTTTATTTAAGCCTCATGATGAATATGGTCTTGATAATAATGTTTTCAATAACATCAAAAGTGGGTTTGATACCACTATGTAGGATCAAAAATAGGTCTAGAGGGGGGTGATTAGACTACTTGACCAAATAAAAATCTAGCCTTTTCCCAATTTTAAGTGTTGGGAGATTTTAGCAATTGGGACAAGTCAAGTAACCAACCTACACATGCAATTCTAAGAGTGTGGTATTGGAAAGTAAAACATTGCATATGAAGGTAAAGGGAGAGGTTTGGAGAGTGCAAATGCAGTGGAGACACGGAGATTTTTGGCGTGGTTCTGATAGGTGGTGCTATCGTACATCCACGTTGATGGAGACTTCAACCCACGAAGGGTAACGGCTGCGTGAGTCCATGGAGGGCTCCACCCACAAAGGGTCAACGAAGAAGCAACCTTGTATATCCCACCATGTCCATCGCCCACGAAGGACTTGCCTCACTCGGGTAGATCTTCACGAAGTAGGCAATCTCCTTGCCCTAACAAACTCCTTGGTTCAACTCCACAATCTTGTCGGAGGCTCCCAAGTGACACCTAACCAATCTAGGAGACACCACTCTCCAAAAGGTAATAAAGGTGTGTTGATGATGAATTCCTTGCTCTTATGCTTAAAGTGATAGGCTCCCCAACACTCAACTCTCTCTCGAAGATTTGGATATGGTGGAAAGATGATTTGAGTGGAAAGCAACTTGGGGAAGGCTAGAGATCAAGATTCGTGTGGTAGGAAAGGTATATCTTGGTCTCAACACATGAGCAGGTGGTTCTCTCTCGGAAAATGTGTAGTGGAAGTGTCGGCACGTTCTGATGTCTATTTCAAATGGAGATGGGGGTGGAGGGGTATATATAGCCTCCACGCAAAATCCAATTGTTACATACATTTGACCCAACTCGGTCAGACCGAATAGGTGAACTCGGTCAGACCGAAGCAGTACAAAATGTGAACGTTAGGAATCTCAGTGGACCGACAAGATCAACTCGGTGGGACCGATGTGCTAGGGCTAGGGCATGACCTCATCTCGGTGACGCCGATTGCATGAACTCGGTGAGACCGATTTCAGTAAATAGCAGTACAGAGAAGTGGTCAAGCAAACTCAGTGGGACCGATCGCTCATTTTGGTGGGAGCGAAACATTACAAAAGGATCATAGAGAGTTTACCATGCAAACTCGATGGGACTGATCAAATTCTCTATGAGACCGAAATGTTCCGAAAGGATCACAAAGAGTTTGTAATGCCATCTCGGTGAGACCGAGGTTCGTATCAGTGAGACTGAATTGTCTAGGGTTTGTGGCAGTGGCTATGTCAAATGAACTCGGTGGTGCCGGATGGATCAAATTGGTGGGGCCGAGTTTGACTTTAGGTTTTGGACATATGTGGAATTTGAGAAAGTGGCTGAGGATTTTGGAGCAATATCACTAAGAACTTGAGCAACCAGATCATTGAGCAACACCTCATCCCCTTTTAATAGTATTGGCTTTCCTATAGACTTAATGTGATCTTGGATCACTAAAATAGAAATGTAGAGTCCTGATCTATTGTCAATATTTGTCCTTAGCATTTTGAGGGGTCCACATCTCTAGTCCATGCCATGCCAATCATTGAACTTCCTAAAATATTTAACTTGAATGGATATTAGTTCAATGAGCTATATTTTGTTATTAATTTCCAAAACCACCCGGGGATTAGTTGCACTTTCAATCTCCCCCTTTTTGGTAATTGATGACAACATATAGATCAAAGCTTCGACAAATGATAATAAGAGTGGAATACATTGTCGCTTTGAGAAGTATGTGATAAGCAAGAGCTCCCACTAAATTTGTGCATTATTTAAAATTTGCTTTGGAATGCAAATGCACAATCAATTAGGATCATGGGCAACTCTTCCATGTCAAATACATCTTGGTGGAGCGCTCAAAATGATAAGATTTAAGTAATAAGCACTCATTACGAAAATAAACAAGTGAATGATCATACACAATCAAGCAAGCACACATTAAGCATAGTATGATCAAGCACATAAGTATCTCACCAGCATAAGCAAATTGTAGCAATAACCAAACGAACGAAGTAGCAAGCAAAAACCAACAAAGAGAAGCAAAATTCTCTCTCTCTCTCTCTCTCTCTCTCTCTCTCTCTCTCTCTCTCTCTCTCAGTCTAATGATCTATACAATTTCTCCCCATTTGGCAACAAATTAACAAAAAGCTCAAAAATCCATAATGTTATACGGCACTCTAGGCATGATCTCCGGGAGCGGCTGAAGAAGTCTTCTCGCTGGTGGCTCCGGTGTACGTAGACGGCACGGAGATAAGAGCATCAGCAAATGCTTCGGACAAAGTCTGTGGAGCTGGAGGAGTTGATACTGGAGGAACAACTGCGGCAGTGGCTCTAGGTGCTGAAAGTGTAGGCCTGGGCTCGACAACTGGCACAGCTGAAGATCTTGGTCCTCTTGGGACTCTCTGGAAAGCATCAGTGCTATCTCTATCCTCTTCATCTTCATTGAGATTCTCCAAAATTGTTTATCTTAGTGATCTTCACATTAAGATCATAGAATTTGGTTTCAACAATCCTCTCAAGACTCTCTTGATTTTGACTCAAAATGGCCAGGCTCTTCTCAATTCTCAGAGTGGCCTCAAGCAGATGGCTGAGCTGATCTTGCTTGGTCTTGGGGACTCCTGAAGCATTCGCTGCTTTTGCAGCTTTTGCTTTCTCAATCTTCCCTTGGCCTTCAACTGATGTAGGATGTGATGCATCCATGACAATCTCCTTGTCCTTGAAATATGTCCTAAGAGGTAGATGTTGTCGGCGTTCTGGGAACCAGGGTACCCAGACTAGCCTGCCTACGGATCATGATGTGGCACCTCCACCGGCATGGTATGGCCCATCTTTAGCGTTGACACTCAAGACCCTCGCGGGGGCCAAGCCGGGCGAGGCGGACGACATCAAGACCTCTGGAGGGGACGGTCTCGCTAGGCTGGCTCCCGAGGGGTGGAGAACTCTATGCAAGCCTCACATCATGAGGTTTAGATGACGCAAGCCATGAAGACCAAGGCCAGGCGGGTGCCAGCGGGCGTAGGACGACCAGTTTCTTCTTTGGTGCTAAAGAGGCAAGCGCAGACGCGGAGTCCCAAGGAATCAAGCAAAGGTTTCCATTTATATGCAACAAGACCAGGATCGCCAGGACGGCAGGACAAAGGTCATCGTCGAGCCCACCGTGGCGTCAGGATCAGAAGCTTTGCAGGCGAACACCACCTTTAGTCAGGATAAGATGTAATAGTTGTCTCCCTTCAAATTTGGCCATTGTGGGATCCCTTCCCGCCTATATTTTGGGGAAAGAGGACCAATGCCACTATAAATATAGGATAGCCACCACCGTAGATGGGACGGATCATTCGGATCATCATCACCACCACATAAGCAAGAACACACCTCCCGAGGTGATTCGCCCACTGTACTAGTTCTTTCTCAGGCCACCTTGAGGCAATCCACCACATTGCAGGAGTAGGGCCACTCACCGCTAGGTGGCCTGAACCTGGGTAAACTGCCCTGTGTTGTGTTCTTTCTTGTTCCTTGAGCTAGTTCGTAGGAACGATGAGTAGGCTCATAAGGGGAGTTGACTTCTTCCCACGCACCCTAGTGTTCGAACTTACAAGGGTTTTGCGGAGCCCTGAATCCGACATTTGGTGCACCAAGTAGGGCTGTGTATCGAGGAACCACCTTCCCCGTCGTCATGCTCTACCCTCACCGTCCAGCCTCCGACCATGGCAGGCGTCCCACCACCCACTGCCTTGTGGGCCACGCTCGGAGGTGGTGCGGGCCATTGATACGTCCAAAACGTATCTATAATTTCTGCTTGCTCCATGCTTCTTTTGTGTGATATTGCTATGATATTGATGCACTTCCATACACTTTTGATCATATTTTGACTAACCTATTAACTCAGTGCACCACAGTGCCAGTTCCTGTTTTCTGCTGTTTTTCTATTTCAGGTTTCCCCCATATTAAAAGTGCCCCAAAAATTCCGGGAAAAATACAGGAAAAATCAGCGTACAGGAAGCTTCGCGAAGAACCAAAGCGGGGCCAGAGGGGAGCCAGGGGGGCCCAGGCGGCCACCTGGCGAGGCCCCACCCCTGGCCGCGCCAGGGGGGCGCCTGGGGCCCCTGCTCCGCCTCTGGTTGCCCCCCTTCGCATATATATTCCTCTCGTCCCGAAACCCTCGAGAACGGAACCCTTTTTCGCGATCTCGCCTCTGTTCCGCCGCCGCAGCGCTTCTAAGATCGGGAGCATCAGGAGAACTCTTCCGGCACCCTGCCGGAGGGGAGAACCATCACCGGGAGCTTCTCCACCACCATGGACGCTTCCCGGATGAGTCGTGAGTAGTCCACCTTGGACCATGGGTCCATGATCAGTAGCTATGTGATGTTCTCCTCCCCTCTTTGCTCTTCATGGTTTAGACCTCGTGAGCTGCCCTACATGATCGAGGCACATATGTAATCTTTCTGCTGTTGCTCTACTGAGTTTGCTGGGATCTGATGGATTATGAGATTATGTTCAGATTGTGTTTGAGTAATATATTTGATTGACCTCTTTTATATCTTTGTTCTTGAGTAATTCTTGCATGTTCTCCGTTGTTGTTTATTGCTTTGGCCAAGTAGTAGGTAGTAACTCCAAGAGGGAGCGTTATGCTTGATTGTGGGCTCATGCCCCCCTGATGACTAGCTTGAGTGACAGAAACATGAGTCTAGGGGATGTGTTGTTGCCACAAGGGGGAAAACAACGGTGCTTGTACTTGCGGGTGCAATGATTGTTTACTTTATGCAAAGTTCTTTTAATGCAGTTGTCTGTTGCTTTGAGTTTACACTTTGGGTGGGATTCGCAACTTAATACCAGCGAGATGTTCTGGATAGATATCTCAAGGTGGATGATTAGTAGTAGATGCAGATGGATTTCGGTCTACTTGCCTAGGCGTACCGCCCATGCTTTTGAACCTCTACCTTTCTTTGCAGCATAGTTAGCATTGGTTTGCGCACATAATCCTGTCAATTGCCCAGCTGTAATTTGTTTACCTTGCTTTGCTGTTTTATCGTCTATTGGGAGAGGGACATCACAAGTGAACATCATGGGACCCCGGTCCATATTACCACCGTTGATCACACCTTCTATTTACTTCCTGTTTTTATTTCCTAGTTGCAGTCATAGCTATCATTATTATCTCTTGTGTTTGTTCCTTTGTAAACAACAAGGCCGGAGGGATTGTCAACCTCTCTGTACTCATTGGGAGCAAAGTTATCTGTATCTGTGTGCAGGTCCTGTCAACCGCTAAGTTTCTGGCGTCGTTGACACCTACTTGTCGACCCTCGGAGTCTCACGGGATTCGATCCTTGGTATCTTTGCCAAGGGAAATTTGCCGCTACGCTACATCTCAACCTTCCACTTGGGGTAACCAACGAGGGGCGAGAAGCCATCAAGCAAGTTTCTGGCGCCGTTGCCGGGGACTCCACTCTTCAAGATAGGGGAGTTACACGCGATCTTTTATCTTTGCTTTTAAGTCTTGTTAGTTTACCTTTCAGTTTTTGCTTTAGTGTCCTTTATCAAAAATCACAAAAATATATATTTGCTTTTCTGTTAGTAGTCCTTTCTGTTTAGTCAAGCATGTTAGGACTTGGTGCTTTGAGGGAATCAGAAGTTCTAGATTTCCATCAAAGGTATGGAGAAAATATGAAGAAGGCATGGGACAGAATTTCTGATGCACATAGGAGAATTATGCCTTGGATACCTATAAAAATTATGCTTAGAAATTTTTACCATGGTATTTTTAAATGGTGTAAACACTCTCTTGATATTATAGCTGAAGGAGATTTCCTAGAGTGTGATGAAGCTAGAGCTCTTGAAATTATACATGGTCTATCTAGTTACTTTGTTTATGATCATAGTTTTGATACTGTCATAGATAGACTTGCTACTATTGAGAAGAGAATGGATGCTCTAGACTTGATGAAGGTAGAGAAACCCAAACCCAATAAGAGAGATATTTTGGAAATAGACAATGATTGGGAGTCTTTTGTTAGGATTAGCATCTCTAATCAAGACTTCCTTGCTTATTGTGATATTGGATCTATGGTTTCTACTATGCCAAAAATTGTTCATGATTCTTTAAAATTTAACATGGAAAAATTATCATCCTATCATGAACATGCTAATGGAGATATTTCTGAGATCCAAGGAAGAATAAAAGACGTACCAGTTACATTCCTTAAAGGAATTGCAATGGTTGATTTCTTCATCATGAAGCCAAACCAAGGAAATATAGTGCTTGGAAGGGACTTCCTCCGAGCCGTAAAAGGCTTCATCGATATAGGTAAGGGACAAATCCACCTATGCGGGAAGGCAAAAGGTATGTACCCCTTTCCTAGAAGGAACAAGGATGAACTTGTTGAGGAACCATTTGA
This sequence comes from Secale cereale, assembly GCA_902687465.1. Classification (NCBI taxonomy): domain Eukaryota; kingdom Viridiplantae; phylum Streptophyta; class Magnoliopsida; order Poales; family Poaceae; genus Secale; species Secale cereale. The sequence goes on along the minus strand of LR738712.1, from coordinate 467,440,523 downwards.
AGCAATTTATAACTCCGAATATTATGATGACTTTTGATTCCTCCTTTTTGCATCATGCCTAGCTTAAAGGCATAAAAGAAAGCGCTTTTGGGAGGCAGCCCACAACGAATTAGGTTTTATTTTGCTTTTGTTGTGTCTTGATGTTTGTTACTACAGTAGCATCATCATTGTATCTTTTCTTTTCAGCTTTGTGCCAAGTTTAGCCTCCGATTGCAAGAAAGTTCAAAAGTTGTGACGTGCTGTCCAGAAAACAGATTCTGTCCTTGGACCGAAAAATTCGAATAAAATCACCAGATCATCTTTTTGATCTAAATTTTTTTGACAGCGTGCTATATAGAATTGGCTTTCGAGCGTCTGTTCTGAGTTTTTTGATTTGAGTAGCGGAAGTGCCCCGAAAAAATTATTTACTACCTGCTGGTCTGTTTTTCACAGATTCTGTCCTGTTTTGCCTTTTCTTCGTTTTGCAAACCTTGAGCTTGCTTTTTCTTTACAAAAACCTTTTGGCATTCTTGAGAAACAGTAGCTCTTCAAGATTATCTTTATTTCCAGTAGGGAAACATTATTTTATTGTGGGTACTAACCTCGCTAATCAGATTATGATGAGTTATGTATGAAGGGAGTTTTCAAGTGTGCGAGGGAAGATGATAAAAGAAGATTCAGGAGGGTCAAACGCTCAAGCTTGGGGATGCCCCCGTGCACCCCCAAGAAATATTCAAGAAGACTCAAGCGTCTAAGATTGGGGATGCCCCCATGCATCCCCTTCTCCATCAACAATTATCGGTTCGTCTTTCGTTCCACTATATTCTTATCACTTCATGTGTTATGTGCTATGCTTGGAGCGTCTTGCTCTTAGTTTCCTTTTTAGTTTTCTTTAGCTTTGCTTGCTGTTCATAACAAGTTAGAACCCAGCTTTCTTTGTGTGGGAGAGAAACACGCTCCACTTCAACCTAGAACACAACATAGGATTTTCATGCTTATCTTTGCTGTGTGTATTCTTTGTCTTTCCATAGCTGCTGTCATGTTTAGCTCTTAGTTTTCATGCTTTTCTTTTTAAAGAGCTTTTGTTTAGTTGGTTGTTGAACTCTCTTGAGTTTTCATGTTTATCTTGTTAAGAGAGTTTTCCTGTTGCACTGAGTTGTGTGTCTTAACTTAAAGTAGGTAATTGAGGTTGCTATTTAATTTTAGTAGTAACTTGCAATAGTTTTGAGGTATTGCCATGAGTAATGTCTGAACTTTTGGTCTCAAGAGCTTTAGCCTATTAGTGATAGATGTCGTATTTTGGGCAATCCGTGTTTATTTTCGAAAACCTACAAAATAGTTGAGAATTTTAGCTACTAGATGGATCACTAATCTTTGGAGGAATCGAATATTAGAGTACACTCACGTACCATGAGTCGAGGATGCGCAAGGATAACCAAACCCCCATACACTCCTCCTCGGTGTACTTGTCTCTTTGTGAACCTCCTAATTAGATTGAGAGTTACCGATAATAAGTGCATGAGTTCTTCGGACTAATGTGAGTATTCGAAAGTTGACACTTCCACCTAGCCATATTTTTCTAGCCTCTTCGGTACCGTGCATTGCCCTTTCTCACCTCGAGAGTTGGCGCATACTTCGCCGGTGCATCCAAATCCTTGGCACGATACGCTCTGTCATCATAAGCCTCATTATATCCTTCCTCAAAACAGCCACCATACCTACCTATCAAGGCATTTCCATAGCCTTTCCGAGATACATTGCCATGCAACATCCATCTTCTCATGACTTGATCCTCATGCCATACATGCTTTTTGCTTGATCGATGAGCCGCATGCTAGTTGGGCCTTGCCCTAATCATTGCTACATGGCGCGCTAGTATCATTGCATATCCTGCTACACTGGCAGAGGCATACATTTGCATACATCATGATAGTTTCATTTTCTTTATGTTGAGTACTTTTGTAAAGTGTGAAAGATCTTCTATACTTCTTGTAATACATAGAGTGTTGCCCCTAAAGTGAGGAAAAGATCCCAAAGAGGACAAAATCAAAAGATCCCAAAGAGGACAAAATCAAAAGATCCCAAAGAGGACAAATGAGAGTTAAATAGAAAGAGCCATTGAGGCCACACAAAAAAAGAGAAAAAAAGAGAAAAAATGAAATAAAAAGAGAGAAGGGGGCACACTACTATTCCTTTTGAGAGATCCACACTCGTACTCCATCTTATACCTTGTACTCCATAGAGATTATCATTCATGCATATAGCTATGTGGGGACCTTTACACTATAGAACTTGGCTTGTATATTCCAATGATGAGCCTCCTCAAAAGAGCTCTAGGTCTTCTTGAGCAAGCAAGTTGGATGCACCCCCACTAGTTCCATTGGAGAGCTTACCTTAGCTCATATGTGCATCCGTTGCATGGCAATCCCTACTCCTCACATCATATCTATCATTTGGCTTTCTCTCGCCTATGATTGTCCTCATTGATGTGAGCCTTTCACACCTTTTTTGTCTTCCCCCTTCATCATTTTTCTCTCTTTGCCATCCTAAGTGTCAACTTTCTTGCTTACGCTCATCCATTGCATGGGTGATCAAAATATCAAAAGGGAGTGGATCATTTTGACTTGTACCTGGCTGGTGGTCTGGGGATGAGTCAAGATAAGATTCCAAAGAAGACCAAGTGTGAAACTTTAGTAGATTAAGTTCTCAACAATACAAAAACTATGTTTTACTCTCTCGTATATCCCTATCCCTTTTCTTGCACGCAAACACCATTTGGAGACATTCGAGTCACGGACAGCGAGAGCTCTTGCACCTTTATGTTCTTATGTTGCGTGTTACAATGCTAATATAGACTCTTGCTTTTTATGACTTGAATTGAATTACATGCCTTGATTGCTTTACTTAAAAGTTCTTATATGGTTGATAGCATGTCACCATAAAAATTATGCTTGTTATCATTTACCTACTCGAGGACGAGCAGGAATTAAGCTTGGGGATGTTGATACGTCCAAAACGTATCTATAATTTCTGCTTGCTCCATGCTTCTTTTCTGTGATATTGCTATGATATTGATGCACTTCCATACACTTTTGATCATATTTGGACTAACCTATTAACTCAGTGCACCACAGTGTCAGTTCCTATTTTCTGTTGTTTTTCTATTTCAGGTTTCCCCATATTAAAAGTGCCCCAAAAATTCCGGGAAAAATACAGGAAAAATCAGCGTACAGGAAGCTTCGCGAAGAACCAAAGCGGGGCCAGAGGGGAGCCAGGGGGGCCCAGGCAGCCACCTGGCGCGGCCCCACCCCTGGCCGCGCCGGGGGGCGCCTGGGGCCCCTGCTCCGCCTCTGGTTGCCCCCCTTCGCATATATATTCCTCTCGTCCCGAAACCCTCGAGAACGGAACCCTTTTTCGCGATCTCGCCTCTGTTCCGCCGCCGCAGCGCTTCCAAGATCGGGAGCATCAGGAGAACTCTTCCCGGCACCCTGCCAGAGGGGAGAACCACCATCGGGAGCTTCTCCACCACCATGGACGCTTCTCGGATGAGTCGTGAGTAGTCCACCTTGGACCATGGGTCCATGATCAGTAGCTATGTGATGTTCTCCTCCCGTCTTTGCTCTTCATGGTTTAGACCTCGTGAGATGCCCTACATGATCGAGGCACATATGTAATCTTTCTGATGTTGCTCTGCTGAGTTTGCTGGGATCTGATGGATTATGAGATTATGTTCAGATTGTGTTTGAGTAATATATTTGATTCACCTCTTTTATATCTTTGTTCTTGAGTAATTCTTGCATGTTCTCCGTTGCTGTTTATTGCTTTGGCCAAGTAGTAGGTAGTAACTCCAAGAGGGAGCGTTATGCTTGATTGTGGGTTCATGCCCCCTGATGACTAGCTTGAGTGACAGAAACATGAGTCTAGGGGATGTGTTGTTGCCAAAAGGGGGAAAACAATGGTGCTTGTACTTGCGGGTGCCAGGATTGTTTACTTTACGCAAAGTTCTTTTAATGCAGTTGTCTATTGCTTTGAGTTTACACTTTGGGTGGGATTCGCAACTTAATACGAGCGAGATGTTCTGGATAGATATCTCAAGGTGGATGATTAGTAGTAGATGCAGATGGATTTCGGTCTACTTGCCTTGGCGTACCGCCCATGCTTTTGAGCCTCTACCTTTCTTTGCAGCATAGTTAGCATTGGTTTGCGCACATAATCCTGTCAATTGCCCAGCTGTAATTTGTTTACCTCGCTTTGCTGTTTGTTCGTATTTTGGGAGAGAGACATCACTAGTGAACATCATGGGACCCCGGTCCATATTACCACCGCTGATCACACCTTCTATTTACTTCCTGTTTTTATTTCCTAGTTGCAGTCATAGCTATCATTATTATCTCTTGTGTTTGATCCTTTGTAAACAACAAGGCCGGAGGGATTGACAACCTCTCTGTACTCGTTGGGAGCAAAGTTATCTGTATCTGTGTGTAGGTCCTGTCAACCGCTAAGTTTCTGGCGCCGTTGACACCTACTTGTCGACCCTCGGAGTCTCACAGGATTCGACCCTTGGTATCTTTGCCAAGGGAAATTTGCCGCTACGCTACATCTCAACCTTCCACTTGGGGTAACCAACGAGGGGCGAGAAGCCATCAGCCATCGGGCCCTCTCCCCCGCCCTGCGATAAGTGCAGTGGCCACTAAGGTTCAGGTTGGTGCTGCCACCATAGTACAACGGCATGGCCGACCCAGAGGCATTCCTCCAAGCCTATGCAGAAGCCATCTGGGCGGCTGGCGGCGACGACAAGGTGATGGCGAACTGGCTCCCCATGGCCCTGGTGGGGGAGCCATGTGCTTGGTTTCTAAGCTTGCCAGATTCTTCGGTGGCCTCTTGGGAAGATCTTCGTGACTTATTCGTCGCGCGCTTCGCGGCACCGGCACCCAATGCGGTCGCATCGCTCCTCGGCGGACCGAGGGCGCCGGCATCAGGGCACCACATCAAGTAGTTCATGCGGCAGGCAGGGGTCACGCAGTCGCCCCCAGGAAGGGCAGCCCCCGAATCCGACCTCACTTTCGACTCAAGTGACCACCCTACATACACAGCAGGTGTGGGCGCACTACCTATGCTCTGCACCCCCACCATATGCAATGTAGCTGTCACCAAGACCCTGGTCGACGGCGGTGCATGCCTGAACGTTCTCTCTATTGAGGCGTTTGACCTCCTTCATGTGCCCTACGGCTGGCTCCTCCCCACCAAGCCCTTCTCTGGGGTGCCCCCTGGGGCAGATCCGCCTTCCCGTCACCTTTGGCACGCGCAAGAATTACCGCACCGAGCTCATTGACTTCGACATCGCCCGCATCAACCTGCCATACAACACGATCCTCGGCTACCCAACGCTCGCCAAGTTCATGGTGGCAACTCATCCTGCCTATAACCTCAGGAAGATGCTGGGGAGCAGCGGAGTCCTCACCATGGTGGGCGATACCAAGAATGCACTCTTGGTCCTCAAGCTGGCCGCCAAGTCTGCGGCTGCCGCGCAACCAGGCAAGGAAGGAGCACCAGAAGCCCTGGGGGTTGCACATACAAAGAAGAAGTTGTTGTTCTCTCAAGATCGGGCCGAAACAAAGCAAGTTCCGATGGACGAAGATGGGGGGTCGGGCGCCACCTTCACCATAGGCGCTGGCCTCCCCCTGAACCAAGAAGAGGCTTTGGTCTGTTTCTTGCATGCTAACAAGGAGGTGTTCGCATGGGAGGCGGCAGACCTGGTCAGAGTTCCGCGAGGAGTGATCGAGCATCACCTGATGGTGTGCCCGAACGCACGCCCAGTAAAGCAGAAGGAACGACGGCAGGCCCCGGAGAAGCAGACATTAATCGCTCAGGAAACCCGCAAGTTGCTGGAGGTAGGCGTCATCAGAGAGGTGCGGCACCCAGAATGGCTCGCGAACCCCGTCATCATCCCCAAGAAAGGCGGGAAAGAGCGCATGTGCGTCGACTTCACCAACCTCAACAAGGCCTGCCCTCGGGACCCCTTTCCTCTCCCGCGGATCGACCAAATCGTCGACTCCACCGCCAAGTGTGATATGTTGTGTTTCCTGGACGCCTTCTCGGGCTATCATCAAATCAATATGGCGGTGCAAGACGTTGAGAAAACAGCTTCCTAACCCCTTGCGGGGTAAATTGCTACACTTGTATGCCCTTTGGCCTGCGCAACGCGGGAGCAACTTTCCAACGGTTGATGCACATCACGATGAGGGAGCAGCTTGGGAGGAATGCAGAAGAGTACGTCGATGACATAGTGGTGAAATCTCGGGAGGCCAGGACTCTTCTCGATGATATGTAGGAGACCTTCGCCAGCATGCGCAAGGTGGACCTGCGGCTCAACCCAGAGAAGTGTGTGTTCGGTGTCCCATCAGGTAACCTGCTGGGCTTCCTAGTGTTGCACAGATGAACCAAAGATAACCCCGAGAAGGTCAAGGCCATAGAGAAGACGAATCCACCGACGACCCTCAAGGAGATGCGGAAGCTAGTAGGCTGCGTGACATTGCTCGAGCATTTCATCTCCAAGCTAGGGGAGCGCACCCTCCCCTTCTTCAAGTTGATGAAGAGGGAAGGCCCGTTCGAGTGGACTCCAAAGGCTAACGCAGCTTTCCAAGACCTCAAGAGATACCTTACCAGCCCCCCGGTGATGGTAGAGCCATGCCTCCGCGAACCATTGGTGCTCTATCTGGCTGCCACGCCGCACTCTGCCAGCGTGGCGCTGGTGGCAGTCTGGGAGGAGCGCCAGACTAAGGGCCCGTAGAAGCGTGGCACCCCGCGCCTGGCCAAGACACCACCAACTCAGGACGGAGCTCCAGAAGCCACGGCCACCTCGCCAACTAACGGCGCTACTGACACCCTGGCCAATCCTCAAGATACCAAGGCTCCCGAAAATGGCGCTCCAGAGGCCTTGGCCGCCTTGGCAGGCGACGAGGTCCCAGAGGACCTTCCACCCCGGGAACTGCAGGACTCCACCAACACCTCCACCCTTGTCGAGCACCCGGTGTATTTCGTCAGCACAGTGTTGCGTGACGTGCGGGCGCGCTGCCCCATGCCCAGAAGCTCCTGCTGGCGCTCCTTGTGGCTTCTCGGAAGCTACGTCACTACTTCCAAGGTCACCCGATAAAGGTCATCTCAGCTTACCCCCTGGAAAGGGTACTCCAGAGCCCCAATGCGGTAGGAAGAGTTGCTGAATGGAATATCGAGCTACAAGCTTTCGAGTTCGAATTCAACATGACCTAGATCATCAATGGAGCAGCCCTCGTTGATTTCATGGCGGAATGGACTGATGTCCCAAACCAAGGAGTGAGCGAGGACCGCTCCCTCACCCCAGGAGATGAAGCCCCGAATGGCTGGGTCATGTACTTCGACGGCGCATTCGCGCGTCAAGGCGCGGGGGCTGGAGCCGTGTTCATCTCACCCACCATGGACAAACTCTACTACACTGTGCAACTATGCTTCCAGAATGGCGAAAAGGTCTCCAACAACATTGCAGAGTATGAGGGCCTGATTGCTGGCCTCAAGGCCGCAGCTGCGCTGGGGGTGAAGCGCCTTACCATCAAGGGCGACTCCCAGCTCCTCGTAAACTTCTCCAACAAGGCGTACACATCGAAGGATAAGCACATGGTGGCCTACCTTGAGTAGGTACGCAAGATCGAGAAACGGTTCCTAGGTTTGGAACTGTAGCACGTGCCGGGTGGCACAAACAAGGAAGCTGATGACATTGCCAAGAGAGCATCTCGACGATTGCCCCAAGAGCCTGGCGTCTTTGAAGAGCGGCTTTTTAAGCCAACGGTAGCCCTCCCCCAAGCGTCGAACTGGCGTCTCCTCAGGAGGAACTTCCTACAGCGCCAACCTCCGGCGCCCCGGCCTGTGGCCTGACCTCCGGATCCTGCATACTTCTCGCACTGGAACCTTAAGAGGGGTGCTGGACTGAGGTGTTCAGGGCTTACCTACTCCAGAGAACCCTGCCGAAGAAGGAAGAAGATGCGGAGCGTCTCGCACGGCAGGCCATCGCGTACTGCATTCAGGATGGTGAACTCTACCAGAAAAGGCCGAACGATGTCTCTCTGTGGTGCATTTCCAAGAAGCAGGGGAGCGACCTGCTGGTTGACATACATAGTGGAGACTGCGGGCATCACTTCTCCTCGCGCACCCTGGTGGGCAAGGCATTCCGCATGGGATTCTACTGGCCCACAGCATTCGACGACGCCACCAAACTGGTAATGTCCTGCGAAGCCTGTCAATTTCATGTGAAGCAGATCCACCAGCCCGCCCAAGGCCTCCAAACCATCCCACTGTCCTGGCCGTTTGCGGTCTGGGGGATGGACATCTAGGGCCCATTTCCTCGAGCGCCTAGGGGCTACCGATACCTCTACGTCGCCATCGACAAATTGATCAAATGGGCAGAGGTGGAGGCCGTCCGCACTATCCTGGCAGGATCGGCAGTCAAGTTCATCAAGGGCCTCGTGAGCCCTTTCGGGGTCCCGAACCACATCATCACCGATAACGGTTCACAGTTCACTAGAAATCTCTTTAGAACATATTGTGCTAACCTTGGAACGTAGATATGCTACGCCTCGGTGGCGCACCCGCGAAGCAATGGCCAGGTCGAGCGTGCTAACGCAGAGGTGCTGAGGGGCCTCAAGGCGAGGACTTTCAAGAAGAACATCAAGGCTTCCGGCAGGGGCTGGCTGGATGAGCTTCAGTTTGTGCTATGGTCCATCCGCACCGCAGCAACCAAGCCAACGGGTGAGACTCCATTCATCCTCGTCTATGGAGCTGAAGTGGTTCTCCCTCACGAGGTCAAGCATCGCTCCCCGCGGGTCTTGGCATTTGACGAGGCACACCAGGACGCCTCGCGGGGGGAGGACCTTGTGCTAGGGGAGGAGTGACGTCGACAAGCCTCACTCTAAGCAGCGAGGTACCAGCAGGCGATGTGGCGGTACCACTGCCGCAACATCCGTCCCAGGACACTCGAGGTAGGGGATATCGTCTTGAGGCGGGTGCTTTTCAGGGAAGGGCTACATAAGCTCTCACCCATGTGGGAGGGCCCTTTCAGGATTGCCCATGTCTCCAGGCCTGGCGCCGCGCGCCTAGAGACACAGGACGGGATCCCCATCCAGAACGCCTGGAAGATCCACCATCTCTGAAGGATCTACCCATGAAGCAAGGCCTCGTTCCTATGAAGGTCTCCGCTCATGACACTCTCACGTAATAATGTGTGGGGCTGTACATACCCCGGAGTCTCCTGAGCATCGCCCTTGGGCCTCACGGGGGCTCCCTCCCACGTCTCAGTGGTAGCACTTAGCTCCGCACTGGTGAGAAGATGAAGAGTAGCTTAGGTTCTGGACGCGGCTTTCTCTTTTGCTTGCTTTCTGTAGCTGGTTTGCTTTTCTTGGAATGAAGTTTGGAGGTTTTTGCGCTTTCTGTCTTCGCGGGTTTGGATTCCCTTGATTTTTATTAGCTCTTTTCACCCTTGCCCCAGGGGGAGCGTTAGTTGCTCGTCGCTCCTCCGCACGCGCCCTGCGTGTGGGGGCTAGGTAGGTGTCTACGTTGGGCTAGCCCACAACCACACCACGCCGAAGCCTAGGTGCCCTAGAGCCCTGACGTCTTTGATCCTCACGAGACACCCTCGAACGAGCTTGTTGGCATGCGTGCTCCTCTTAAATATGCGCCTCCGAGTATTGCGATGAGGCGCATCAGCCACGGTACACCTAAGCTAGGGGGATGTGCAAAGTGACAGGATGCCTCGCGGAGTCCCCAAACCCTGCAGCTACACAACACCTCCGGAGGCTAAACGGCTCTAGAGCTGTCAGGAAAGGAAGCTCCGGGTAAGTGCTCCTGGGAGGTGCACCCCCACAACAAGGGAATCTACCACGAGCTCGGCAAGCTAAGTCACCCTACCCACACTTAGTGACAATACAAACACCATAACACGATATGAAAAGCATAGCATGTGGCATAGGTGCCATAGTTCATTACATGCCCCAGCGGGGCCTTCTACCTTTTTCAGAGGATGCAGGGAAAAGATAAAATGGATGAACGGCCGCAGCGACTCCCGAGGCCTTGGCTCCAGCGGCCTGGGGGCTTAGTCCGAGCCCCCCTCCCGCTTCACTGAGGTGCGGCGGCAAGGCTCCTCGCCACTCTCCCCAAGTCGGGCCTGGCAACATGGCGGTTTGTCATAGACGATGCCACCAGCGCTCCCCCCCGAGGAGGAGGCGCCGCTGCTGGAGGAGGCGTGGACGTCGTGAAGGGCAAGCTCATCGTTGTCGTTCTTGTCCTCCGGACAGCACCCCGCACGCCGGCTATCTTCTCCGAACACCCTCATGTAGAGGGTCGCAAGCCCATCGTACTTGAAGTGGAGAGTGCACCTCTTGCTCAGGCCCAGCACTCGGGTGAACGCCTGCCAGCCGCGAGCCTAGGACACGCAGCCCGCGGCAGCAGCCTCGACCCCCACCCAGAGGCCCTACTGCAGCAGTCGTCGGACTGCAGCCAAAGGTTGTCGAGCCCCGACGACAGCGCCCTCGTCAAGAAGAGCGGAAGCTGGACACGGCGGGCCTCGCCAACCACACAACGAACTCAGGGAAGGCATCCGCTGAGCGGGAGCACGGTCGTGAAGGCCGAATGACTGTGATGCACCTCTCCTTAACACGGTAGCCGGCCCGCCCATGGCAGCCCTCATCTTGCGAAGGAGCACCACCGTGGCTCCCAGAAGCGGTGCCAGCCCTTGAAGAAACGTGCTCGCACCCCTGAGGGGTCACCACCGGGGTGGCGGCGTGTTTGCGGGGGCGCCCGCGGCCTCTATTGGGCGGTGGGGCACCTGGCCCCTCCTTGGGGGTTTTTCCTTTCTCTTCGGCGGAGAACTTCCTCAGCGGCGCCATGGGTACCTAGCAAGAAGGCAAAGGAAGGAAGGACGAGAAGAAAGGGATGGAAATGAGCAGAGGGCTCCATACCTCCTCATTTATAGCAAGAAGGAGGTGAGCCGCCGGCATTCGTGATCGTAGGTAATGATGATTCTCCTGGCATGCAGCAGGCTCCAGTCAAGTCGAAGCGGTTGCCGAGGCAGCATGGGGAAGTGGAGACGCTCACGTCCCATCCAAGCACCATGCGTCGAACTGGGCCATAGATGATTGGGGCCCGCGCCGCTTCACCTTGCCCTTTGGCTAAGCCTTGAAGCCATGTCCGAGCGCGCCTTGGGCCTGGGGGCTACTATCGGTGTTCTGGGAACCAAGGTACCCAGACTTGCCTGCCTGCCGCCGATGACATGGCACCCTTGCCGGCTTGGTACGGCCCATCTTCAGCATCGACACTCAAGACCCTCGCGGGGGCCAAGCCTCACGAGGCGGATGACATCAAGACCTCCGGAGGGGATAGTCTCGCAAGGCTCGCTCCTGAGGGGCGGAGAACTCTATGCAAGCCTCACCTCGTGAGGTTTAGATGACGCAAGCCATGACGACCAAGGCCAGGTGGTGCCAGCGGGCGCAGGACGACTAGTTTCCTCTTTGGTGCTAAAGAGGCAAGCACAGACGCGGAGTCCCGAGGAATCAAGCAAAGGTTTCAATTTCTATGCAACAAGACCAAGATCGCCGGGACGGCAGGACGGAGGTCATCATCGAGCCCACCGTGGCGTCAGGATCAGAAGCTTTGTAGGCGAAGACCACCTTTAGTCCGGATAATATGTACTAGTTGTCTCCCTTCAAATTTGGCCGTTGTGGGATCCCTTCATGTCTATTTTGGGGAAAGAGGACCAAGGCCACTATAAATATAGGATAGCCACCACCGTAGATGGGACGGATCTTTCAGACGATCCTCACCACCACACAGGCAAGAACACACATCGCGAGGTGGTTCGCCCACTATACTAGTTCTTCCTCAGCCCACCTTGAGGCAATCCACCACATTGCAGGAGTAGGGCCACTCACCGCTAGGTGGCCTGAACCTAGGTAATCTGCCTTCTGTCGTGTTCTTTATTGTTCCTTGAGCTAGTTTGTAGGAACGACGAGTAGACTGATAGGGGGAGTTGAGTTCTTCGCACGCACCCCAGTGTTCGAACTTACAAGGGTTTTGGGGAGCCCTCAATCCAACAGATGCCTCTTGTCAAGTATATATGTACCTTTTTCTAGTCTGGAGTTGATCAACATCTGAATGTGAGGGGCATATCCACAAGACCTCTTTTGGTCTACTGCATTTCTCTTAATTGTCTCAACAATCAGGCTCATGAGATTGAATTTCTCTGGAACATCAAACATGTGAAGCAAATTGATAGAGTGACCACAGATCATCATTTGATCTCCTAATTTAGGCAAAATAGTGTGCCTCAAGATGGTATTGATAGTGGCCAGTCCAGGCAACAAATGGTATATGGAACCAAGCTTGTGAGTCTTCAAGTCCTTCTCTGGAATAGGCTTATACATGTTGTCCATAGAATTATGATCCTTCCTAGGCTTAGCATACACATCTGTGTAGTTCTCATCTTCCTTGGGTGCATTGATCAAGTTTGCACATTCTGCAATGGTTGATTGATATCTAGTGCCTTCTGTCATCCAGACAATCCTTCCAGCGGGATAGAAATGAGCAGTGGAGTAGAATTGCATAATCATCTCATCTGGTCAGCTTCTGTCCAACAAACTTATCAACCTCATTCAACCTGAAACTCTCATGCACATGGGGAAAGTAATCTGCATTGTCGTCAATGTACTTCCAGTCAACCCATTGCATGTTGCAGACTATAGGCTTCTTGTCCAAAAGGACACTCTCATAGAAATCTTGTAGTTCTTAGTGTGGAACCTGTAATCAATAGTATTTCATCTCCTTGTGGCATAGGGATCAGTCTGTCTCCAAAGTCTCAGACCTGCAGCCTTTCTCGGCTTCATGTTCTCAGCACCAAGATGAACATCATTGTGATCTGGAATTTCTGGCTTGAGCTTCCTAAGCATCATAGACTCATCATCATATGAAGAATCTTCTCCTTGAACTTTCTCTTCTTCTGGAACTTCTGGCACTGGGGCCTTATTCTTCTCAACAGCGGGGATGTCTCTAGTGGATCTCTTGGGTACTGAAGTTTTGCGGGCAGCTTTGGGCTTAGATGGAGCAGCCCTAGACTTGATGGCATCCCCCTTCAGCTTCTGAGTCTATGCAGCAGGTGCAATAGGCTCATCCTCTTCCTCATCAGCATCCTCAACATCATCCCTCATGGATGGCCTTCCAATGACTCTGGCAGAAGTCTTCTTGACTCTCTCTTTCCTCCAGCAGCCTCATCATCTCTTGATTCAAGAGTGAATTCCATGATTTCTTGAGTTGAGGCTCTAGCTTTTTGCATTGGAATCCTCTTGGCAGGAGCTTCATAGTTCAAACCTGGCTTGATAGCTCTAGCAGTTTCCTCCTTCCTCATAGGCTGCTTCTTGGAAGTGACCTCTTGAGCCACAAAATCCTCATCTTCACTGTCAGAAGTCCTCTTCTTACTTGTCTTGGAAGCAGCTTTAGGTAGGTTGCTGGGTGTGCTTTTGCTACTTTCATAATAACTGTTGTTGGAAGGACTAGTACCATCACTAAGATTTGCCTGGTCCTCTGACCTGTTCTGACTGTCACTACCATCTGACATCTATGAAATTGACCTTGTGAATAGATAGGTATAGGTAGAGTAGATGAGCATCACAAAGCACATCTATTTTGGCAAAAAAATTGACACAATACTTTACTTTAGATTTCTACATAAAGTATTTCGGAGCTACCGATATGACTAACTCGGTGACACCGAAGCAGTAATAGAGTCTAAACATCCAATTTTGGTCAGACCAAAATGAAGTTCGGTGACTCCGAGATGCTAGGGTTTCACAGAGAAAGTGAACCTGGTCGCACCGATTTGTACACTTTGGTCAGACCGAGTAGTACATGTGCAATGTCCTGAGCCAAACTAGTGAGACCGATTTTTTCAGATCGGTCGGTCCGAGATGAATTCTGCGGAAACCTAACCCTAAATTTTTGCATCGAATCTATTCTGAACGAAGTTTTGAGTGTATAGAATAATCTCAATTGTGGCTAGAAACATGGCATTAATCTTTGTGCAAGAATCGGAGTTAAGGGGAGCACAAAGAGATCGAGTATGTACCCTAACTTGGTGACGAACTCGCTACGGCAACGACGGTGGTGAAGATTCCCGTTGCGGCATCAAAGACCAGCGGTAGGAGGACGCTGCCGAAGACGGAGACGACCCGAAGACCAAGTGGGTGGCAGAGCTGGGCAGGCGCGGTTGAGGGTTTGAAGGAATTTCCAAAATTCAACTCGCGGATATATATACCCAGTCACTATCGGTGTGACCTAGTAGAACGACTCGGTGGCACTGAGATGCAGAATCACAAGCGGTTACTGGAACTCGGTGTGACCGAACTGTTCTAATTAGTTGCACCGAGGTGAAAACCTAGATCAACGTAATGATTTCGATGAGACCGAATGGGATGGATCGGTCAGACCGAGAGGCATTAAGAGGTTTTGGAAGTTAAGCCCTTGACAGATCAGTGCCACAGAGTGCTCCACACCCGGTGGGTCCGAATTTGACGTGTTCAAACTTTGTGATGTAGCATGAATAGAGTTTGAGAAGAGAAAAGCATAGATAGCTAGAGGAAGTACTTAGGCATTCTTGTCCATCCATTTGGCAAAAGAAAAAGGCAAACTATCAAAGCAACAAATGGATGTCCTCGAATGGAGAAAGATATGCAACCAACATGCTCACACAATAAGATGGCAAATAAAACATGTGGCAAAGCATGCTCAAACACTGTAGCATCTATCAAGCAATTGGCGATGACTAGGTCATCTATATATGAGTATATTGACTTAGGAGTCAAATGAGAACATTTGATCATAGGTCATACTCATCGTGTAAGCACAAGTGGGGTTACCACTTTTACATAAAGCAATGTTGTGTTCACATCATTAGAGTTGCTTTAGCTTAATTCTTAGAGTAAAGCTCCCCCTAGATGTGATATCCCCCCTTAGCGGGATGAACTAACCTTGGGTTTTGTCGATGATGACTTCATGTAGGTGTTGAAGATGTGGATGCTCAATGTCGGTGTAGATCATTTGGAGCAATCCTTTGGAGTGAGTTGCACTTTTAATACCTACATGGGTTAGTCCCACAAGGAACATACAAGGATATCCATATACATAGAGTGAAGCACACACATAATGATGTCCATGAAATCATTAGATTACCTTGTCCCTTGTCTTACCAACAAGAGGGTTTGTGACTCCTTAAACTAGTGCAAAATATGGAAGTTGATTGCACTTGTCCTTGCCAAAATGAATATGAGTGAAATATGTTGGCGGAGTCACCCTCAAGAACTCTCTAGTTCTTGTTATTTGGGATCCACATCAACTTGATGGGAATCCTCGGAGTTGTAGTCGTACTTGATGAGGTAGAACTTGAAGTGGTCTTGGGAACCCACTTGACCAAGGCCTTAGGAGCTTCCTAAAATGAATCAATCCCTTCTTGAAGCTTGTCCTTGCATTTTAGCTTGTCGTCTTGTGGTGGAAGATCATCTTGAGTTTGTGTTCCCTTGAAGGAAGTGGGGTCGTACTTCTCTTGATGAGGAACAAACTTTGTCTTGGGGTATTGACTTCTTCCCACTCAACTCCATTGGCATTGATCTTTCGGTCGAAACCAACACCTTGATTCTTCCGGTGCCTTCCTAGCTTGCGTACAATTTCCTAAAATTGCTTACGCCCGTCAAGACTCTTGTAAACACCTTTCTCTATAATACCCTTCAATAAGCTATTTCCTTGATCAAGTGTAACTTGGCTAAGAGAATCATTAGTGGAATCAAGAGAACTACTAGAAGCAACAATATTGGATTTAGCATGATTATTGTTCCTACTAGAGGAAGAATATTTCTTGTTCTTATTGCTAGATTTTACTTGAGGCATATAAGCAGACAAGAGTAAACACTTGGCAATGTACGAAGAACTTTTCTTTCGAAGATCATCATTGATTGCCTTTAAGAACCCATGTTCTTGCTCTAAGTTGAGCTTCTCGAAGCATAGCTTCTCATGAGTTTTCAAAAGTTCTCGATGGTCCTCTAAGGTAGTTTCATGATCTAACTTAAGAGTGTTTAGTTCTTTAGTTACACGCTCAATCTCCTTCTTATCATTATCATTCATTTCATCTTGATTAGCATGATTAATAGCAATTTCATCATAGTTTTCATCACTAGTGCTATCAACAACAAAATCATCATCTCCTAGCAAATCATCTTCGTCACTATTGAAATCAAGATATTCGGGGTGTGATACTGATACATCCATTTTGCATCATGCTTATATGTTGATATTTATTGCATTATGGGCTATTATTATATGTATTGTCACAATACTTCTGCCTTTTCTCTCTTATTTTACAAGGTTTACATGAAGAGGGAGAATGCCGGCAACTGGAATTCTGGGCTGGAAAAGGAGCAAACTCTGGAAACCTATTCTGCACAACTCCAAAAGCCCCGAAACTTCACACGACTCCATTTCATAAAATATAAAAAGTATCTGGCAGAAGAAGATCACCAGGGGGCCACCAGCTGTCCACGAGGGTGGGGGCGCGCCCCCTTTCTCTCGGTGCGCCCCCGTGCCTCGTGGGCCCCCCGATTGCCCCCCAATGCCCATCTTCTCCTATATGAGGTGTTTTGACCTGGAAAAAATAATAAGGAGGCTTTCGGGACCAGACGCCGCCGTCTCGAGGCAGAACCTTGGCGGAAACCAATCTAGGGCTCCAGCAGGGCTGTTCTGCCGGGGATACTTCCCTCCAGGAGGGGGAAATCGCCACCACCGTCATCACCAACAACTCTCCCATCTTGGGGAGGGCTATCTTCATCAACATCTTCACCAGCACCATCTCCTCTCAAACCCTAGTTCATCTCTTGTATCCAATCTTTGTACCCAAACCTCAGATTGGTACCTGTGGGTTGCTAGTAGTGTTGATTACACCTTGTAGTTGATGCTAGTTGGTTTATTTGGTGGAAGATCATATGTTCAGATCCATTATGCATATTAATACCCCTCTGATCATGAACAATACTATGTCTTGTGAGTAGTTACTTTTGTTCCTGAGGACATGGGAGAAGTCTTGCTATAAGTAGTCATGTGAATTTGGTCTTTGTTCGGTATTTTGATGAGATCTATGTTGTCTCTCCTCTAGTGGTGTCATGTGAACATCGACTACATGACACTTCACCATTATTTGGGCCTAGAGGAAGGCATTGGGAAGTAATAAGTAGATGATGGGTTGCTAGAGTGACATAAGCTTAAACCCTAGTTTATGCGTTGCTTCGCAAGGGGCTGATTTGGATCCACTTGTTTCATGCTATGGTTAGGTTTACCTTAATACTTCTTCTGTAGTTGCGGATGCTTGCATTAGAGGTTAATCATAAGTGGGAGGCTTGTCCAAGTAAGGACAACACCCAAGCACCAGTCCACCCACATGCCAAATTATCAAAGTACCGAACGTGAATCAGACTATCGTGATGAAAACTAGCTTGATGATAATTCCCATGTGTCCTCGGGAGCGCTTTCCTCCATATAAGAGTTTGTCCAGGCTTGTCCTTTGCTACAAAAAGGATTGGGCCACCTTGCTGCACCTTATTTACTTTTACCTTTTGTTACTCGCTACCAATTACCTTATCACAAAACTATCTGTTACCTACAATTTCGGTGCCTGCGGAAAATACCTTACTGAAAACTGCCTATCATTTCCTTCTGCTCCTCATTGGGTTCTACATTCTTACTTGTTGAAAGGACTACGATAGATCCCCTACACTTGTGGGTCATCAAGACTCTCTTCTGGCACCGTTGCCGGGGAGTTAAGCGCCTTTGGTAAGTGGAATTTGGTAAGGAAAATTTTCATATAGTGTGCTGAAATTTATTGTCACTTGTTACTATGGCTCATAATCCTATGAGGGGCTTGTTCGGGGTATCTTCACCCCGACCAGAAGAGCAAAGAGTTGCTCCTCAACCTACTACACCTATTTAAAATGTTTGCTTTGAAATTCCTTCGGGTATGATAGAGAAACTGCTAGATAATCCCTTTACAGGAGATGGAACACTGCATCCCGATTTACACCTAATCTATGTGGATGAAATTTGTGGGTTATTTAAGCTTGCAGGTATGCCCGAGGATGTTATCAAGAAGAAGGTCTTCCCTTTATCTTTGAAGGGAGATGCATTGACATGGTTTAGGCTATGTGATGATATTGGATCATGGAACTATAATCGTCTGAAGTTGGAATTTCATCAAAAGTTCTACCCTATGCACCAGGTTCATCGTGATCGTAATTATATTTATAATTTTTGGCCTCGCGAAGAAGAAAGCATCGCTCAAGCTTGGGGGAGGCTTAATTCAATGTTATATTCATGCCCCAATCATGAGCACTCAAGAGAAATGATTATTCAAAAAAATTATGCTCGGCTTTCTCTCAATAATCGCTCCATGATCGATACTTCTTGTTCTGGCTCTTTTATGCTGAAGACTATTGAATTCAAATGGGATTTAATGGAAAGAATTAAACGCAACTCTGAAGATTGGGATCTCGATGAAGGTAAGGAGTCAGGTATGACCCCTAAGTTTGATTGTGTTAAAGCTTTTATGGATACCGATGTTTTCCGTGAGTTTAGCACTAAGTATGGACTTGACTCTGAGATAGTAGCTTCTTTCTGTGAATCATTTGCTACTCATGTTGATCTTCCCAAGGAGAAGTGGTTTAAATACCATCCTCCCATTGAAGTAAAAGTAGTTGAACCTGTTAAAGTTGAAGAAAAGACTATCACTTATAATGTTGATCCTATTGTTCCTACTGCCTATATTGAGAAACCACCCTTCCCTGTTAGAATAAAGGATCATGCTAAAGCTTCAACTGTAGTTCGTAAGAGTAATACTAGAACATCTACACCCCCTGAGCAAATTAAAGTTTAACGTAGTGTTGCTATGGTTAAAGATCTCTTGGTAGAAGATTTAGATGGACATGTTATTTACCTCCAAGAGGAATCTGCTAGAATAGCCAAACCCGATGCTAGGAATAAAAATAGACCTATTGTAGGCTTGCATGTTATCTCTGTTAAGATAGGAGATCATTGCCATCATGGTTTATGTGACGTAGGTGCCAGTCCAAGCATTATCCCTCATACCTTATATCAAGAAATTATGCATGACATTGCACCTATTGAGTTAGAGGGGATTGATGTTACTATTAAGCTAGCTAATAGAGACACTATTTCACCAGTTGGGATTGTTAGAGATGTTGAAGTCTTGTGTGGGAAGGTTAAATACCCTGTTGATTTTCTTATTCTTAGTTCCCCACAAGATGACTTTTGTACCATTATATTTGGTACATCCTTCTTGAATACTGTTAATGCTAAGATAGACTGCGTGAAAGATATCGTTACTGTTGGTTTAGGGGATATGTCTCATGATTTTAACTTTGCTAAATTTCATAGACAACTCCTTGATAAAGAACTACCTAGTAAAGATGAAATTATTGGTCTTGCTTCTATTGATGTACCTCCTAATGATCCTTTAGAACAATACTTGCTAGACCATGAAAATGATATGCATATGAATGAGAGAAGGGAAATAGATGAAATATTCTTTAATCAGGGACCCATATTGAAAAACAACTTGCCTATTGAAATCCTAGGGGATCCTCCTCCACCTAAGGGTGATCCCGTATTTGAACTTAAACCTTTACCTGATAATCTTAAGTATGTTTATCTTGATGAAAAGAAGATATATCATGTTATTATTAGTGCTAACCTTTCAAAGCAGGAAGAAGAAAAACTATTGAAAACTCTGAAGAAGCACCGTGTTGCTATTGGATATACTCTAGATGATCTTAAGGGCATTAGTCCCACTTTACGCCAACACAAGATAAACTTGGAAGAAAATGCTAAACTGGTTATTGATCGTCAGCGACGGTTAAATCCTAAGATGAAAGAAGTGGTAAGGGAGGAAATACTAAAGCTTCTAGAGGCAGGTATTATCTATCCAGTTGTTGATAGCCAGTGGGTAAGTCTTGTCCATTGTGTCCCTAAGAAAGGAGGTATGACTGTAGTTCCTAATGATAAAGATGAATTGACCCCGCAAAGAATTTTTACAGGTTATAGGATGGTAATTGATTTCCGTAAATTAAATAAAGCTACTAAGAAAGATCATTACCCCTTGCCTTTTATTGATCAAATGCTAGAAAGATTATCCAAACATACTCATTTTTGCTTTCTAGATGGTTATTCTGGTTTCTCTCAAATACCTGTGTCAAAAGGGGATCAAGAAAAGACCACTTTTACTTGTCCTTTCGGTACCTTTGCTTATAGACGTATGCCTTTTGGTTTATGTTATGCATCTGCTACCTTTCAAAGATGCATGATGGCTATATTCTCTGATTTTTGTGAAAAGATTGTGGAGGCTTTCATGGATGATTTCTCCGTTTACGGAACTTCTTTTGAAGATTGCTTAAGCAACCTTGATCGAGTTTTGTAGAGATGTGAAGACACTAATCTTGTCTTGAATTGGGAGAAGTGTCACTTTATTGTTAATGAAGGCATTGTCTTGGGACATAAAATTTCTGAAAGAGGTATTGAAGTTGACAAGGCTAAAGTTGATGCTATTGAAAAGATGTCGAGCCCCTAGGACATCAAAGGTATACGAAGTTTCCATGGTCATGCCGGGTTTTATAGGAGGTTCATAAAGGACTTCTCCAAAATCTCCAAGCCTCTGACTAATCTCTTGCAAAAAGAAAATCCTTTTGTCTTTGATGATGATTGTCTAGAGGCATTTGAAATACTTAAGAAAGCATTGATCTCTGCACCTATTGTCCAGCCTCCTGACTGGAATTTCCCTTTGAGATTATGTGTGATGCTAGCGATTATGTTGTACGTGTTGTTTTAGGGCAAAGAGTTGATAAGAAATTAAATGTTATCCAATATGCTAGTAAAACTCTAGACAGTGCCCAGAAAAATTATGCTACTACTGAGAAATAATTTTTAGCAGTTGTGTTTGCTTGTGATAAGCTTAGACCCTATATTGTTGATTCTAAAGTAACTATTCACACTGATCATGCTGCTATCAAATACCTTATGGAAAAGAAAGATGCTAAACCTAGACTTATTAGATGGGTTCTCTTGTTGCAAGAGTTTGACTTGCATATTATTGATATAAAGGGAGCTGAGAACCCCGTTGCAGATAACTTGTCTAGGCTAGAGAATATACTTGATGACCCACAACCTATTGATGATAGCTTTCCTGATGAACAATTAGCTGTCATAAATACTTCTCGTACTGCTCCATGGTATGCTGATTATGCTAATTATATTGTTGCTAAGATTATACCCCCTAGCTTCACATACCAGCAAAAGAAAAAGTTCTTCTATGATTTGAGATATTACTTCTGGGATGACCTACATCTTTATAAAGAAAGAGTAGATGGTATTATTAGACGTTGTGTACCTGAGCATGAACAGGAACATATCATACGCAAGTGCCACTCCGAAGCTTATGGAGGACACCATGCGGGAGATAGAACTGCACATAAGGTATTGCAATCCGATTTTTATTGGCCTACTCTCTTCAAGGATGCCCGTAAGTTTGTCTTATCTTGTGACGAATGTCAAAGAATTGGTAATATCAGTAGACGTCAAGAAATGCCTATGAATTATTCACTTGTTGTTGCACCATTTGATGTTTGGGGCTTTGATTATATGGGACCGTTTCCTGCCTCTAATGGGTACACACATATTTTAGTTGTTGTTGATTACGTTACTAAGTGGGTAGAAGCTATTCCAACTAGTAGTGCTGATCATAACACCTCTATTAAGATGCTTAAGGAAGTTATTTTCCCGAGGTTTCGAGTCCCTAGATATCTAATGACTGATGGTGGTTCACACTTTATTCATGGTGCTTTTCGTAAAATGCTTGCTAAGTATGATGTGAATCATAGAATTGCATCCCCTTATCACCCACAGACTAGTGTTCAAGTAGAACTAAGTAATAGAGAGCTGAAATTAATTTTGCAAAAGACAGTTAATAGGTCTATAAAGAATTGGTCCAAGAAACTTGATGATGCATTATGGGCCTATAGAACTGCATACAAAAATCCTATGGGTATGTCTCCATATAAGATGGTTTATGGAAAAGCTTGTCACTTACCTCTTCAGCTAGAACATAAGGCATATTGGGCTATTAAAGAGCTCAATTATGATTTCAAACTTGCCGGTGAGAAGAGGTTATTTGACATTAGCTCTCTTGATGAATGGAGAACCCAGGCCTATGAGAATGCCAAGTTGTTTAAAGAAAAAGTTAATAGATGTCATGACAAAAGCATACAAAAGTGTGAGTTTAACGTAGGTGATTATGTCTTGCTATACAACTCTCGTTTAAGATTTTTTGCAGGAAAACTTCTCTCTAAGTGGGAAGGACCTTATGTTATTGAGGAGGTCTATCGTTCTGGTGCCATAAAAATCAACAACTTCGAAGGCACAAATCCGAAGGTGGTGAATGGCGAAAGAATCAAACATTGTATCTCAGGTAATCTTGTAAATGTTGAAACCAATGTTATCGAAATCGTAACCCCGGAGGAATACATAAGGGACACTTTCCAGAACGATTCAGCCTCCGAAAAGGAAGAGGTATGTGGTACGGTAAGTAAACCGACTCCAAAATAGTTCTAAAGGCAAATTTTCTCCGTTTTGGAATAGTTAGAAAAATAGAAAATAAGTAGCAGTCCGGAAGAGACATGAGCCGTCCACGAGGGTGGAGGGCGCGCCCCTTGCCTCGTGGGCAGCTCGTGTGCCTCCCGGACTTCGATTTCTTGTATGTTACACCTTTTGGTCGGTACAAATTCATTATATATACTCCCGAAGGTTTTGACCTCTGTATCACGCAAAAATCCTCTGTTTTCGTTTTGAGCTGCTGTTATTGACAGATCTAAATCATCATCGCGTCCTCCAACACCCCCAAGGACAAGTTCTTCGAGAAGGTCATCAACCCCTACCTTGCGGAGGTGCTACATCACCCTCAAACCATGGAGTTGCATGAGGGGGTGCTGCACATCCGTGATGTTGAGGGGCCAAGGAGGACCGAAAGTGTGGAGTCAAGACTCGAAGCAGTGGAGCAGCAAGTTTTCAAGTGCCAAGGTATGGTGGAACGAGGTCTCAACGCCAACCACATGATGATCTCTGAGCTCGCCAACAACGTCAAGCTTGACTCAAGGATCTTCGGGGAAGCTATGTCCAATCTTCAAGAGAAAATCGAACACCTCCAAGCCCAGATCTATGACCTGCAAAACCAAAACTGTGAGTTTGAATATAGATTCAAGAAGATGAGTTTGGCTGCATATTTGAGTATCCCGGAGACTCGATCATCCTTCTACAATGGTGAGCCCATGCCTTGGAAGGTGGACAACAAGCCTACATCATCAACAACCACTACATCACCACCCCCAAAGAAGGAGACATAATCATATGGGTATGGGCACTCCCCTTGGCAACTGCCAAGCTTGGGGGAGTGACCCCGGTATCGTATCACCATCACTCCTATCTTTACCATTTTTCTTAGTTTGATCCTTTTGGTAGTATCTTGATCTAGTAGAATAAAGTTAGCATGATCTAGTTGTGAGCTTTTGCCTTATGATATTTACCCTTTGTAATCGAGTCCGTGAGCTATATAATAAAGATTAGTGTTGAGTCAAGGGCTTTATTTCCTCACTTTGGTCATGATAAAAAGAAAGAAAACACAAAGAGTATCCAAGAGATCATATTGATCTTATGGGAAGTAATGACTTCACATATAAAGAGTATGATGAACAAAAGTTGTTGAGGGTTGACAAACATAGTTTTGGTATCGTTGCAATTAATAGGAAGTAATAAAAGAAGAGAGGCTTCACATACAAATATACTATCTTGGACATCTTTTATGATTGTGAGCACTCATTAAAATATGACATGCTAAAGAGTTGATGTTGGACAAGGAAGACAACATAATGGGTTATGTTTTCTTATATCCGAAATAAAGTATATTGTCATGGATCATCCAACATGTTGAGCTTGCCTTTCCCCCTCATGCTAGCCAAAACTCCTCGCACCAAGTAGAGATACTACTTGTGCTTCCATACTTCCTTAAACTTAGTTTTGCCCTGAGAGTCCACCATACCTACCTATGGATTGAGAAAGATCCTTCCAAGTAAGTTGTCATGTTGCAAACTCGCTAAAATATGTATGATTTATTAGTGTGGAGGAAATAAGCTTTATACGATCTTGTGATATGGAAGTAATAAAAGCGACGGACTGCACAATAAAGGTCCTTATCACAAGTGGCAATATAAAGTGATGTTCTTCTGTGCTAAGACTTTGTGCACCCAACCATAAAAACACATGACAACCTCTGCTTCCCTCTGCGTAGGGCCTGTCTATTATTCTTGCCTTATAAGAGTCAAGGTGAAATTCACCTTTCCTTTTCACATTTTATCCTTTGACAAGCACATTGTGTTGGAGAGATCCTGACATATATACCCACTTGGATGTAAGTTTCCATGATCTATTACTGTTGACATTACCCTTGAGGTAAAAGGTTGGGAGGCAAGACCATAAGCCCCTATCTTTCTCTGTGTCCGATTAAAACTACATAACCATAAGTATTGCGTGAGTGTGAGCAATTGTGAAAGACTATATGATAGTTGAGTATGTAGGCTTGCTGAAAAGCTCTTATGTTGACTCTTTCCGATGTTACGACAAATTCCAATTGCTTCAATGACCGAGATCATAGTTTGTTGGTTTTCAATGAAGTTTCTGATTCATGCTTGATATTGTGAATGAATTGTTACTTTAGCATAAGAATCATATGACAATATATATATATATATATATATATATATATATATATATATATATATATTGTTATGAGAATGATCATGATGCCCTCATGTCCGTATTTTATTTTTATCGACACCTCTATCTCTAAACATGTGGACATATTTTTTGGTATTGGCTTTCGCTTGAGGACAAGCGAGGTTTAAGCTTGGGGGAGTTGATACATCCATTTTGCATCATGCTTATATGTTGATATTTATTGCATTATGGGCTGTTATTATATGTTTTGTCACAATACTTCTGCCTTTTCTCTCTTATTTTACAAGGTTTGCATGAAGAGGGAGAATGCCGGCAACTGGAATTCTGGGCTAGAAAAGGAGCAAACTCTGGAAACCTATTCTGCACAACTCCAAAAGCCCCGAAACTTCACAGGACTTCGTTTCAGAAAATATAAAAAATATCTGGTAGAAGAAGATCACCAGGGGGGCACCCCCCCCCTCTTTGGGTGCGCCCCCCTGCCTCGTGGGCCCCCCAATGCCCATCTTCTCCTATATGAGGTGTTTTGACCTGAAAATAATAATAAGGAGGCTTTCGGGACTAGACGCCGCTATCTCGAGGCAGAACCTTGGCAGAAACCAATCTATGGCTCCGGCAGGGCTGTTCTGCCGGGGATACTTCCCTCCGGGCGGGGGAAATCGCCATCGCCGTCATCACCAACAACTCTCCCATCTTGGGGAGGGATATCTTCATCAACATCTTCACCAGCACCATCTCCTCTCAAACCCTAGTTCATCTCTTGTAACCAATCTTTGTACCCAAACCTCAGATTGGTACCTGCGGGTTGCTAGTAGTGTTGATTACTCCTTGTAGTTGATGCTAGTTGGTTTATTTGGTGGAAGATCATATGTTCAGATCCATTATGCATATTAATACCCCTCTGATCATGAACAATATTATGTCTTGTGAGTAGTTACTTTTGTTCCTGAGGACATGGGAGAAGTCTTGCTAGTCTTGCTATAAGTAGTCATGTGAATTTGGTCATCGTTCGATATTTTGATGAGATGTATGTTGTCTCTCCTCTAGTGGTGTCATGTGAACGTCGACTACATGACACTTCACCATTATTTGGGCCTAGAGGAAGGCATTGGGAAGTAATAAGTAGATGATGGGTTGCTAGAGTGA
Organism: Secale cereale; assembly: GCA_902687465.1. Taxonomy (NCBI): domain Eukaryota; kingdom Viridiplantae; phylum Streptophyta; class Magnoliopsida; order Poales; family Poaceae; genus Secale; species Secale cereale. Next base: position 467,414,501 of record LR738712.1, on the reverse strand, counting down.
CAGAAGCTTAAACCCTAGTTTATATGTTGCTTCGTAAGGGGCTGATTTTGATCCACTTGTTTCATGCTATGGTTAGGTTTACCTTAATACTTCTTTTGTAGTTGTGCATGCTTGCACTAGAGGTTAATCATAAGTGGGAGGCTTGTCCAAGTAAGGACAGCACCCAAGCACCGGTCCACCCACATGCCAAATTATCAAAGTACCGAACGCGAATCAGATGATCATGATGAAAACTAGCTTGACGATAATTCCCATGTGTCCTTGGGAGCGCTTTCCTCCATATAAGAGTTTGTCCAGGCTTGTCCTTTGCTACAAAAAGGATTGGGCCACCTTGCTGCACCTTATTTACTTTTACCTTTTGTTACTTGCTACCAATTACCTTATCACAAAACTATCTGTTACCTATAATTTCAGTGCTTGCAGAAAATACCTTACTAAAAACTGCCTATCATTTCCTTCTGCTCCTCATTGGGTTCGACACTCTTACTTATCGAAAGGACTACGATAGATCCCCTACACTTGTGGGTCATCAGATACCTTAGGGCCTTTAGTCATGACGCATCTTCCAATACCTTCATTAGGTGAGTCAAATATATCGTAGGAGTTGGATGACACAAGAGCAATTCCGGCAACACCTTCATCTTGAGTATCTTTGGAGTCGGAGTAATAGCTTCTCTTGGAGTAGTCATCAGAGTCGGAACTGGATACCCATTCGCCAACATGAGCTTGCTGTCTTCGTCTTCTGTAACTCCTTGATGATTCTTCCTTCCTTTCCGAATCCTTGCTTCTACGAGAGGGTCTTCATTCATAACGATCATCTCTACTCCTTCATTCTCTTGGTGGTGATTCATCTCTTTACATCTTCTTTTGGGAAAATCTTCTCTTCTCTTGTATGGAGCGTTACACTCATCTGAGTAGTGTCCGGGTCTTCCACAATTGTTGCAGTTGCGATCATGACTAGAAGATATTTTGTCATTGTAGGACCTTGACTTGGAACTTCTCTCTTTGCTTCTATTCTTGTAGAATTTGTTGAAGTTCTTCACTATTAAGCTCAATTCTTCATTCAAGACTTGTTTCTCACTTGATGTGGTAGGAGCATCACATGAGGCTTTCTAAGCACCACTAGAATTCTTATGAAGCTCTTCCTTATCCTTGAGTGATATCTCATGAGAAACAATTATACCAATGACTTCCATTGGCTTGAGATCTTTGTAGTTGGGCATCATTTGGATCAAGGTGCACATGGTATCATATTTTCCATCCAAAGCTCTTAGGATTTTCTTGATGAAGAATTTGTCGGTCATCTCCTCGCTTCCTAAGCCGGCAATCTCATATGTGACGAGAGCAAGCCTAGAGTACATTTTAGCGAATCCTTCACCATCCTTCATCTTGAACTTATCAAGTTGACTTTGAAGCACATCCAACTTGGATTCCTTGACGGACTCGGTACCTTCGTGCACATCAACCAAAGTATCCAAAATTACCTTTGCATTCTCAAGATGGCTGATTTTGCTGAATTCTTCGGGGCACTATCCGTTGAAGAGAATATCGCAAGCTTGAGCACTTTATTGCAACATCTTCAATCCTTTCGCGGTCGTTGCATGATCTGGTTCTTTTCCATCCTGGAAGTATTCACCTTGCCAACCAATTCGCACAATAGCCCAGATAACATGGTTATGTCCAAGAATATGCATTTTCATTTTATGTTTCCAACTAGCAAAATTAGTCCATCAAAGTAAGGACCTCTACGGTGATAACCTCCCTCGTTAGACGCCATACTCTCCTAGGTTTTGAAACAAAGGATATGATCACCAAGGCTATGGAAATCACGGAAAATGGAGACCAAAGCTCTTATACCAATTGAGGATCGAAAGTAGGTCTAGAGGGGGGGGTGATTAGACTCTTTACCAAATAAAAATCTAGCCTTTTCCCAATTTTAAGTGTTGGTAGATTTTAGCAATTCGGACAAGTCAAGTAACCAACCTACACATGCAATTCTAAGAGTGTGGCAACGGATAGTAAAATATTGCATATGAAGGTAAAGGGAGAGGTTTGGAGAGTGCAAACACAATGGAGATATGGAGATTTTTGGCGTGGTTGTGATAGGTGGTGCTATCGTACATCCACGTTGATGGAGACTTCAACCCATGAAGGGTAACGGCTGCGCGAGTCCACGGAGGCTCCACCGACGAAGGGTCCATGAAGATGCAACCTTGTCTATCCCATCATGGCCATCACCCACAAAGGACTTGCCTCACTCGGGTAGATCTTCACGAAGTAGGCGATCTCCTTGCCCTTACAAACTCCTTGGTTCAACTCCACAATCTTGTTGGAGGCTCCCAAGTAACACCTAACCAATCTAGGAGACACCACTCTCCAAAAGGTAATAAATGGTGTGTTGATGATGAACTCCTTGCTCTTGTGCTTCAAGTGATAGTCTCCCAACACTCAACTCTCTCTCATTGATTTGGATATGGTGGAAAGATGATTTGAGTGGAAAGCAACTTGGGGAAGGCTGGAGATCAAGATTATTGTGGTAGGAATGGTATATCTTGGTCTCAACACATGAGCACGTGGTTCTCTCTCGGAAAAAGTGTAGTGGAAGTGTAGGCACGTTCTGATGGCCCTCTCTCAAATGGAGATGGGGTGGAGGGGTATATATATAGCCTCCACACAAAATCCAACGGCTACACACATTTGACCCAACTCGGTCAGACCGAATAGGTGAACTCGGTCAGACCAAAGCAGTTCAAAATGTGAACGTTAGGAATCTTGGTGGGACCGACATGATCAACTCGGTGGGACCGATGTGCTAGGGCTAGGGCATGACCTCATCTCGGTGGCGCCGATTGCATGAACTCAGTGAGACCGATTTTAGCAAATAGCATTACAGAGAAGTGGTCAAGCAAACACGATGGGACAGATCGCTCATTTCGGTGGGACCGAAATGTTACAAAAGGATCACAGAGAGTTTACCATGTAAACTCAGTCGGACCGATCGCTCTTATCGGTGAGACCGAAATGTTACAAAAGGATCACAGAGAGTTTGCAATGGCATCTCGGTGAGATCAAGATCCGTATTGGTGAGACCGAATTGTCTAGGGTTTGTGGCAGTGGCTATGTCAAATGAACTCGGTGGCGCCAGATGGATCAAATCGGTGGGGCCGAGTTTGACTTTAGGTTTTGGACATATGTGGAATTTGAGAAAGTGGCTGAGGGTTTTGGAGCAATATCACTAAGCACTTGAGCAACCAGATCATTAAGCAACACATCATCCCCTTTTAATAGTATTGGCTTTCCTATAGATTCAATGTGATCTTGGATCACTAAAATAGAAATGTAGAGTCTTGACCTATTGCCAATCTTTGTCCTTAGCATTTTGAGGGGTCCACATCTCTAGTCCATGCCATGCCAATCATTGAACTTCCTAAAATATTTAACTTGAATTGATATTAGTTCAATGAGATACATGTTGTTATTAATTACCAAAACCACCCAGGGATTAGTTGCACTGTCACACTACTTTGGAGATTGGTAAATCTTATGAATTTTTTATAAAAGTGAGCTTGGAGAAGTAATGACTTTATTCTATGTTAATCCCACTATTTTGGAAGAGTGTCACTTTGCATGCATGTGAAACAACTAAAGAATATGTTATGTGATAGCTATATTATTGAATTTGAGTATTATCTCACATGCAATTATTATGAGAGATGAACATATTATTGTAGAAATCTTCATGTTACTAAATTACCTCTCTTGATGCTTAAATTGTCAAAGTTCAATTCTTCTTCCTTGCATATGCTAGTTTTTGCTTGCCTTGATGATTTGTTTACTTATAACATGCCTATGAATAGGAAGTATGTTAGACTTAGATGTGTTTTTCACCTATTTTATGATGCTCTCTTTGTGCTTCAAATCTTGTCTTTCATATGAACATCATTAAAATTACCAATGCCTAGTTAAAAGGCTTTAAAGAAAAGCGCTTGTTGGGAGACAACCCAATATTTTTATTTTTCTATTTTTAAATAAATATATCTTGTAGCCTCTGGTTAGATGTTTTTTATGATTTAGTTAGTATTTGTGCCAAGTAAGACGGTTGGGATGATTTGGAAGAATGTTGATTTGATTCCGTAAGAAAACGGAAATGTTTGCGCCCAGTACAAAAAATTCTAAATTTCAATGGAGCGTGATAATTTTCTGAAAGTTTACACAAGATTGACATACAAATTTCCCACGTTGTCCTAATTTTTTAGAATTTTTAGAGTTGCATAGGTATACGAATTTCCAGATTGCTACAGACTTTTCTGTTTTGACATATTCTGTTTTCATTGTGTTGTTTGCTTATTTTGATGAATCTATGGGTACTAACGGGGGGTATGAACCATGGAGAAGTTGGAACACAGTAGATATAACACCAATATAAATTTAGAATGGGTTCACAACAGTACCTAAAGTGGTGATTTGCTTTATTATACTAACGGATCTCACGAGTTTTCTATTGAGTTTTGTGTTGTGAAGTTTTTATGTTTTGGGTGAATATTTGATGGACTGCTAAATAAGATGTGGCAAGAGCCTAAGCTTGGGGATGCACAAGGCACCCCAAGGTAATATTCATGGGATAGCCAAGCATCTAAGCTTGGGGATGCCACGGATGGCATCCCCTCTTTTGTCTTCAATACATCAGTAAATTTACTTGAGGCTATATTTTATTCATCACATGATATTTCTTTTGCTTGGAGCGTCTTGTATGATAAGAGTCTTTGCTTTTCATTTTAACACAATCATCCTTGCTGTACACACCTTTTGAGAGGGACACACATTAATCGGGAATTTATTAGAATACTCTATGTGCTTCACTTATATCTTATGCGCTAGGTACTTTCTTGTCAGGCCCAAGATGCGATTCTATCCCGATCACATGACCCTTACGTGATTGGGGCACAACCGCATTTCGGGCGCTTAGCAAGATGGATATCATTACATCGTACCATTACATACATACATGGGGGGTACAACAATACATACAAGTCACATGAATACAACGACATCAATACAAGGCATCCGACTACGGATACAAACAAGAAAAGCACAATGACATCCATCTGCTATCCCAGGCTGCCGACCCGGAACCTAACCCAAGACTGAAGAAGAAGAAGGAGAAAGAACTCCAAACAATGATCATTGCTCTCACGTCAAGTCATCGGAAACCTGCACCTGCAACTATTGTTGTAGTATCTGTGAGCCACGAGGACTCGCCAATCTCAGAACCATGGGTACCAAGACTATCAAAGCTTAATGGGTAGGAAGAGGTAAAGTGGTGAGGTTGCAGCAGCGGCTAAGAAATATATGGTGGCTAACTTACGAGTACAAGAATAAGATGAGCATAAACGTTTGAAGAATTAGCTGAACGTTTGAAGAATGAATTACTCGTGAAGAATCTCTATGAAGAACTCCGGTAACAAAAGGATGATGAAATAGAAATGACGGGTGAAAGGAATAAGATTAAAGCCTTGCAATGATTTAAGACGGGGTTCCGACGAAATAGCCGAGAAATACTGAGCTCCGGAAAGAAAAGATGAAAGGACTTGGAACTAGAATTTATTCATCAGAATAAACTCCGAAGGAAGGAATTAAACAACTTGAAGAATAAGAATTACGTTATGCTTATCCTCCACCAGTTAAATTGATGAGAAGCAATGGACTTGCATACTACTTATTCGTGTTGAAAAGATTAAAGAGGGATATATCGCGAACTTGCGAAATTCTTCATGAACACCGGTAGCATTGGAATAAAAGAATGAATGGATTGATATGATAACACCGGAAAAGAACTGTTGAGCGAATCACCATAAAGAATTAAAGCTGAGGGAAGAGAAAGGAACGAACCACCGGGAAGAATTACAATCGAGTGATGAAAGAGAATATCCATCGTGAAGAATTGAAATCGAGTGAAAACAAGAGAATGAATCACCAGGAAGAATAAAGCACTTGCGGAAAATTGAATGACGAGAACAAAGAGATCGTGAACTGATTAAAGAATACTTGACGAAGCACCGGACAAATGTGAGACGAACGAAGAGACAACAATGAAGAATATTTGGAGGACGAAGTTGAAAACTGAGAATGAAGAAATCTTCTGAAATGATGGCCTTCGGAGGAACACAAAGAAAAGAATTCCTGAAATACCCCGGAAAAATGACTAGAAGAAAGGTTGAACCAACGATGAAAAAGAATTGCAAGCGATCTTGGAGAAGGCATATGACTGATGGAATCCATACTTACGTCATACTTGAAAAGAATATAGGAATACTCCGGGAAATTAGTAGAGTCAGGTAAGATCCTGGGAATAGACCTGTGTGTTATGAGCCCACCAAAGAGAAAACCATCGTTGAAAAGGATCGAAAAGAAGATAATGCACCGGAATGATTGAAAGACTCAAATGAGGTGACAACCTCGAATTAATTGGAATACAGACGAATCTCCTGAGATGTTTTCGGAACTCCGAAATAAAATGCCGAGAGGTAAACGAGCAAGGGGAAACAATTGAGCTGAGGAAAGAATATGATGAGCACGGAATACAAATTGAATTGGAACCACCAGAAAAGAAAAGAGAAGAAGAATGACAAACTAGACAAGAATTCACCTGTTGAAATAACTGAGAAAAGAATGCAAAGGATTTACACGAGTAGGATGGGTACTCGATTAAGGACTCCGGCTCCGAGAAGAAAAGGGAAGGGCGGGTGGGAAAAGAAAGACAACTTCGGAAGGGGAAACAACACCATCGGTTGAAAAGAACTAAGGTTGAACTTGCAAAGAAGAAGAGGGTTGAATCCACTTGACGAGAGATGCACCAGATGAAAATACACCAGATGAAAGAACTATCATCGCAACGAACGAAAACTAACCACGCGATCCTAAAAAAAAATGAAGGGGAAGAGGAGCAATTCAAAACACCTTCGTCAAGATTCCTCACCAGAGCGACGAAGGGGCAGGGGAGTAAAAAGAATTCCTACTCTCCGATATAACTAGACTCCGATAAAGTTTCCTTCTAGACTCAACAACGGCCAGACTACGATCAATCAAGGGGGCTCCTATGGTCGATCGAGGCTCTGATACCAACTTGTCAGGCCCAAGATGCGATTCTATCCCGATCACGTGACCCTTACGTGATTGGGGCACAACCGCATTTCGGGCGCTTAGCAAGATGGATATCATTACATCGTACCATTACATCGTACCATTACATACATACATGGGGGATACAACAATACATACAAGTCACATGAATACAACAACATCAATACAAGGCATCCGACTACGGATACAAACAAGAAAAGCACAATGACATCCATCTGCTATCCCTGGCTGCCGTCCCGGAACCTAACCCAAGACTGAAGAAGAAGAAGGAGAAAGAACTCCAAACAACGATCATTGCTCTCACGTCAAGTCATCGGAAACCTGCACCTGCAACTGTTGTTGTAGTATCTGTGAGCCACGAGGACTCAGCAATCCCATAACCATGGGTAACAAGACTATCAAAGCTTAATGGGTAGGAAGAGGTAAAGTGGTGAGGTTGCAGCAGCGGCTAAGCAATATATGGTGGCTAACTTACGAGTACAAGAATAAGATGAGCATCTACGCAAACGGTCGCAAACTAGTAATGATCGCTAAAGATCCTGAACTACCTACGAGTCAAACATAACCCCACCGTGTTCTCTTCTCAAAGTGAAAAGAGACAATCACGGTTACTCACACAGTTGTGTGTTTTACTTCGGATCCTCTGTCAAGTTTTCTACAACCGGACATTAACAAATTCCAATCTGCCACATAACCGCGGGCACGGCTTTCGAAAGATCATAACCCTGCAGGGGTGTCCCAACTTAGCCCATCACAAGCTCTCACGATCAGCCGAAGTAATAATAATTATTACCCCTTATCTTAGGGAAATCCGATCAGGCTCGGTATCCCGGTGCACAAGACATTTCGACAATGGTAAAACAAGTCCAGCAAGACCTCCCGGTGTGCCGACACCCTGATAGTAGCCGCGCGTATCTCGTCTCAGGCCACGTCCGGATGGGCGATTATACGAGTAAAACCAGCCCTCGGGTTTCCCCAAGGTGGCCCCGCATACTCCCCGTTCGGGACCAACACCATCAGCACTGGCCCCCTTGCTATGTAGAAAGAATCCCTCGGGACGCGACCCCCAATGCAAATTTAATTAATTAATTAAGTTATTATTATGAGGAAAATTAAAACCAATGTTGGGCCTTGCTGGAGGAGTTTTATTCAAAGATGAAGTGTCAAGGGGTCCCCATATACCCAACCGTGTAAGGAACGCAAAATCAAGGAACATAATGCCGGGTTATCGGCTCCTAAGGTGGCATGAGTGGAACAAAACACCGAGCAAAAGGCCAAGCCTTCCACCCATGCCCAGTATATATGTGTGTTAATATAATAAGAGATATTGTGATATTCCAACAACAAGTTCCAACATGGAACAATCTTCATCTTCACCTGCAACTAACAACGCTATAAGAGGGGCTGAGCAAGCGGGTAACATAGCCAAACAACGGTTTGCTAGGAAGGTTTCAAAGGTTAGAGGTTTCATGGCAACAAGGAGAGGGGCTGACAAAATGATGGGTAGCGCGACATGTAACGATAGCATCGAGACAACTAAGCATGGCAATGATAGTAAAGGTATCCAAGGGTATGGTCATCTTGCCTGAGATCCCGCAAGGAAGAAGAACGGGTCCGTGAATAAGACGAAGAAGAAGCCTTGAAGACGAACCACGAGTAGACGAACGAATCCTCACGATCGCAACGGAACAAGCACTAACGAGAAGAAGCAAGCAATACGGTAAACACACAACACAAGAACATGACAATATGCTCAACCAAGTATGATGCAAGACAAGTCTATGTATGATGCAATACATGGCAAGGGGTGAAGCACACAAGAACAACACAAGTCAACAAGTTTAAATGAGGCCAGAAACTACATATAACAAATCCGGTAAGCCCTCATATGCATAATTTGAAATTAGTCCAGATCTGTACAAACCTTAAGATAAAGTTGTTAAACAGCAGGTTAACATGCACCATCATGATCTACACGAAATTCTAGTCAAGTTTCATATAAATTTTGTTTAATTCGGAGCTACGGCCTAGAAGATATGAGCAAAACAAGACAAGCATGGAAACGGTGCAAGATGCACCCCAAACATTAAGCAAACTCACTCCAAACATGAAAACAATATGATATTATGATTCTACATGCAAAATCACACAAGTTTCATATAGGACACACTCAAAACGGAGCAACGGGATATAAGATACACATGAAACAAGATATAACAACAAGCTGAAGTTAACAGCCACATAGCAACTTTGGAGCAAGGTAAATATATGCTATAGCACTCAAACATGTTTACAAGAAGCATGGATGTCAAGTAGACATTATACTTAACAATCATGAACTTAGAACACACCCAAAAGCTTGTTGGAACACATTTAAACAAGCATGGAAAGTTGCAATAAAATTATCCAGACTTAGCCAAAATCTGGGAAGGCAAAAACATCATCACGATGCTGCCTTCGGAGGCACAAAACATCAAGCATATCAACTCAACTAAGAATATAAAGAGCATGGACATGTAGTAGACATATCCTACAGCAAACAACTCCATTGGAGCAACTCCATAGGAGGCATGGATCAATAGCAACAAGCTACACCAAATTGAACATGCTGATAAAATCCTGACAGGTATAATTTATAGCAACTTGAGAGCAAGAAATAAATAAGCTACAGCAGGTCATAGGAGCAAGTAAGGACATGAATGGATAGACAATAACATGGACAACAAGGCATGATCATTGGCCACTCCAAAACAAGCATGTATTTGAGTGGGGCATCAAGCAAACATATCATCAGGTTATAACAGATTCCAGACTTAGTAGTTTTTTCGCCAAGTATAAAACAGCAACAACAACATGGCACGTTTACAAGCATGTTTAAGTATCTCAAGGCATATCATGGAAAGTTAAATGCACCACATCAAAGACCATATAATGGTGCTTCTAAAACATCTAGACATGTGGCATGAGGACAAACACATCAATAGCAAAGAGCAATTGAAATAAGCATCTCATAACAAGTTTCAGCACATAACAGCCAAATGCACTTTTGCAATAGAGATTAACATGGCAATATGGACTCAAACAAGCATGCTACAGCAACCATCATGTAGTACACTTCATAATTAACATTTTGACATATCATATGCATCATTTGGATAAACATGCACCAAGTTATCATATCTCAAACATGGCAACAAAATAACAAGTAGCAGCAGTTTATAACAAGTAGCACTCTTGCAATAGGGATTAGAGCATCTAGATGAAGTCAAACAAGCATGGCACAATGGAACAAAGTGTAGAGCATATCACCACGATCATTTTGGCATATCATTCACCCAATTTGGATCACCACACAAAAAGTTACCAGCAGTCAAAGATGCAACATAATATGGTTTTTCTCCCAGACTTAGCAGTTTTTTGAAGAAGAAAAACGAAGGGCGCAATATAACTAAAGTGTGACCGGGGCGGGTTTTAGTGGGTCTCTCACCATGGGCCTGGCCCAGATATGGAGAGGAGGAGGTGGGCTTGGGCCCTGGAGCTGGGCCGGCCGGAGGAGGCGGTTGGGGATGAGGCCACAGCTGGGCCGTGGCTGGAGAGGCCAGCCCAGGGAGGCGCTGGGCCACGAGGCCGGCTCGTGGGAGGCGAGGCAGAGGCCGGTCGCTGCCGTGCCCGCTCGACAGGAGCGGCGGCCATGGCAGGGCGGCGGCGCCCGGCGCCTGCGACGAGGAGAAGCGGCGAGGAGGGGTCACCGGCGGCGGGAACAGAATGGATCCGGTCGCCCCTGGCCGGATCCGGCCGGCGGCGGCTCCGGACGGGGCCGCAGGAGGAGGCCCGACGGAGGCTTCAGATCCGGGGCGGCGAGCGGCGCTGCAGCCGCCGGCGGCGAGCGCTCCGGCGAGGAGGCGGGGTCCGGCGAAGTCGAGCGGCGGCGGGGCGGAGCCGGCGCGCGGGTCGTGGCGGCGTGCGCTGGTGCGCGGGGCGCGGCCCGGTGCGGTGGAGGCGCGGGCCGGAGATGGGCTCGCGGGCCCGGCGGGGATGTGGGGCGTGGGAGGCGACGTGGCAAGCGGCGATTGGCTGCGGGGCGGCTGGACATGTCCGGCGGCGGAGATGGACATGTCCGGCGCGTGGTGGGAAGAGGGTTAGGGTTTATCTGCGTGAAAATGGAGGGGGAGGCACATATTTATAGGTAAAGGGAGCTAGGAGTGTCCAAATGAGGAGCGGTTTGCGGCCACGCGATCGTGATCGAACGGCCAAGAGCATGGAGGGGTTAGAATGGGCTAGATGGGCTGTGTGAAAGGGGTGCTGGGCCAAAAGAGAAAAGGCTTCCAGTGGTTAACGCGGTTAACCGTTGGGCTATCAAACCAACTCCGAACGCGACGAAACTTGACAAGCGGTCTGCCTATGCTATAATAAGACCACACGCCAAGTTTCAACCCATTCCGAGAACATTTTCCGGTCACTCGCAAAATAAATATTCGGAGGCACCGCGGGCGCGTGCAAGTGTGTCTGGGCTCAGAACGGACAACGGAAAGGACGAGGGACTCGGGCGGATGCAAGTTTTGAAAACATGCTGATGCAACACACACGATGACATGGCAAGATGCAACACGCAAGCATGTGACATGGCAACATCAACGAATAACTGGCTGACACCTGGCGCACCGGTCTCGGGGTGTCACATTTCTCTAGTACTTCACATGTATCTTTTAGAGCACAATAGTGGTCTTATTTTGTAGAAATTAATGAACTCTCATGATTCAATTATATTATTTTGAGAGTCTTAAAACAACATGGTAATTTGCTTGTTATGAATTTGGTCCTAATATGATGGGCATCCAAGGGGGATATAATAAAAACTTTCTTAAAGAGCATTGAATATATGAGAGGCTTGATTCCTTGCATTTGTTTTGAGACATAAAGATGGTGATATTAGAGTCATGCTAGTGAGTAATTGTGGATTAGTAAAAATACTTGTGTTAAAGTGTGTGAAACCCGAAGCATGCATGTATGGTCTATCGTTATGCGATGAAGTTAGACCATAATTTATTATTCATTGTCATCCTTTGTGTGGAGCTCGGGAACGCGCGATGGTTAACTCCTACCAACCTCTTCCCTAGGAGCATGTGTATTAGTACATTGTCTTGATGGCTAATAAACTTTAGCAGTAAGTATGTGAGTTCATTATGACTAATGTTGAGTCCATGGATCATACGCACTCTCGCCCTTCCACCATTGCTATCCTCTTTAGTATCGCGCAACTTTCACCGGTGCATTAAACCCACAATTTACCCTTCCTCCACCATACCTACCTATTATGGCATTTCCATAGACATTCCGAGATATATTGCCATGTAACTTCCATCGTTCCGTTTATTATGACACCTACCATCATTGTCATATTGTTCTCATATGCATGAGGCATTCATATAGAGTCATATTTTTGTTATCGAGTTGTAATTCTTGAGTTGTAAGTAAATAAAAGTGTGATTATCATCATTATTAGAGCATTGTCCCATGTGAGGAAAGGATGATAGAGAATATGATTATCCCACAAGTCGAGATGAGACTCCAGATTTCAAATAAAAAGAGGCCAAAGAGCCGAAACAAAAAAGAGAGGCCAAAGTGCCCAAAAGAAAAGAAAAAGGAAAAATAAAAGAAAAAACGAAAAAAATGAGAGAAAAAGAGAGAAGGGACAATGTTACTATCCTTTTACCACACTTGTCCTTCAAAATAGCACCATCTTCTTCATGATAGAGAGTCTCATATTTTATAACTTTCATATACTAGTAGGATTTTTTTTCATTATAGAACTTGGCTTGTATATTCCAATGATGGGCTTCCTCAAATTGCCCTAGGTCTTCGTGAGCAAGCGAGTTGGATGCACATCCACTTAGTGTTCTTTTGAGCTTTCATACACTTATAGCTCCACTGCATCCGTTGCATGGCCATCCCTACTTAGTTGCATCGATATCAATTGGTGGGCATCTCCATAGTCCATTAATTTGCCTAGTTGATGTGAGACTATCTTCCTTTTTGTCTTCTCCTCACAACCTCCACCATATTACATTCTACCCATAGTGTTATATCCATGGCTCACGCTCATGTATTGCGTGAAACTTCAAAATATTTGAGAACATCAAAAGTATGAAACAATTGCTTGGCTAATACCGGGTTGTGCATGATAAATACTTTATGTGATGAAGATAGAGCATGACAAGATCATATGATTTGTAGGGATAACTTTCTTTAGCCATGATATTTTGAGAATACATTATTGCTTTACTAATATGCTTGAAGTATTATTATTCTTATGTCAATATTAAACTTTTGTTTTGAATCTTATGGATTTGAACATTCATGCCACAATAAGAAAAAAATACAGTGATAAATATGTTAGGTAGCATTCCACGACAAAAATTCTATTTTTATCATTTACCTACGTGAGGACGAGCAGGAATTAAGCTTGGGGATGCTTGATACATCTCCAACGTATCTACAATTTTTTTATTGTTCCATGCTATTACATTACCTACTTTGGATGTTTTATATGCATTAATGTGATGTTTTACATCAATTTTGGGACTAACCTATTAACCTAGTGCCCAGTGCCTGTTTCGGTTTTTTCCTTGTTTTTTTCTTTACAGAAAATCTATACCAAACGGAACGAAACTTTTTGAGGGATTTTTTTGAACCAGAAGGCAACCACGAAGCTTCGGGAAGAGGCCAGGAGATCCACGGAGCAGCCACAAGTCGCCATGGCGCGCCCTAGGGGGCGCCCCTATGGCTTGTGGGCCCCTCGTCGCTCCCCTAGCCCTAATCTCAGCTCTATAAATACCCTAATATTCCTCCTATGTTACAGGACACACCAAAAATACTTTTCCACCGCCGCAAGTTTCTGTATTCGTGAGATCCCATCTTGGGACCTTTTCTGATACTCCGCCGGAGGAGGGTTCGATCACGCAGGGCTTCTACATCAACCTTGCTGGCCTACCGATGATGTGTGAGTAGTTTACCATAGACCTACGTGTCCATATCTAGTAGCTTGATGGCCTTTTCTCTCTCTCTTTGATCTCCAATACAATGTTCTCCTCGATGTTCTTGGAGATCTATTCGATGTATTCTTCTTTTGCGGTGTGTTTGCTGAGATTCGGTGAATTGTGGATTTATGATTATATTGTCTACGAATATTATTTGAGTCTTCTCTGAACTTTTTTATGCATGATTATGATAGCTTTTTGTTTCTCTCCGATCTATCAATTTTGTTTGGCCAACTAGATTGGTTTTTCTTGCAATGGGAGAGGTGCTTATTGATGGTTCAATCTTGCGATGTCCTCACCCAGTGACAGAAAGGGTAGCGAGGCACGTATTGTATTGTTGCCATTAAGGATAAAAAGATGGGGTTTATATCATATTGCTTGAGTTTATCCCTCTACATCAAGTCATCTTCTTAAAACATTGCTCTGTTCTTATGAAGTTAATACACTAGATGCAGGCAGGAGTCGGTCAATGTGTGGAGTAGTAGTAGTAGTGAATGCAGAATTGTTTCGGTCTACTTGTCACAGAGTGATGCCTATATTCATGATCATTGCCTTAGATATTGTCATAACTTTCTGCTTTTTTATCAATTGCTCAACAGTAATTTGTTTACCCACCGTATGCTTTCTTCGAGAGAGAAGCCTCTAGAGAAACCTATGGCCCCGGGTCTATTCCTTATCATATATTTTCAGATCTATAAAACCAAAACCCCAAAAATACTTTGCTACAATTTATTTGTGTTCACTTTATTTTACCATTTACCTATATTTTAAATCTATCTCTATTAGATCTCGCTCTTGCTAGTGATCGTGAAGGGGTTGACACCCCTTTTTCGTGTTGTGTGCAAGTGTTTTTTAGTTTGTGCAGGTGCATCGATTGGGGGCTTGATTGTGCGTCCTACTAGATTGATACCTTGGTTCTTAACTGAAGTAAATACTTATCTCTACTTTGCTCCATCACCCTTTCCTATTCAAGGGAAAAATCAACGCAAGCTCAAGAAGTAGAAATATCCTCCCTTAAGAGGGATGAACTAATCTTGGGTTTTGTCGATGATGACTTCATGTAGATAGTGAAGGTTTGGATGCTCAATGTTGATGTAGTCCATCAAGGGTTGGGAGAAATCCTTCAGAGTTTTGCACTTTCAATACCAACATGGGTTAGTCCCACAAGGAACATAGATGGATATCCATAGACATTAGGTTATGATGATGTCCATGAAAGCATTAGGTTACCTTGTCCCTTGCCTTACCAACAAGAGGGTTTGTGACTCGATGAACTTGGTGCAAGATGTGAAACTTGATTGCACAAGTCCTTGCCAAAATGAAAAACAGTGAAATATGTTGGCGGAGTCACCCTCAAGAACATCTAGTTCTTCTTCTTTGGGATCCACACAACTTGATGGGAATCCTTGGAGTTGTGGTTGAACTTGATGAAGTAGAGCTTGGAGTACTCATGGGAACCCACTTGACCATGGCTTTATGTGTTTCTTCAAATGAGTCAATCTCCTCTTGAAGCTTGTCCTTGCATTTTAGCTTGTGGTCTTGTGGTGTAAGATCATCTTGAGCTTGTGTTCCCTCAAAAGAAGTGGGTCATACTTCTCTTGTTGTGGAACAAATTTCGTCTTCGGTGTATTGATCTTCTTCCCATTCAACTCCATTGGTATTGAACTTTCGTTCAAAACCAACACCTTGATTCTTCTGGTGTCTTCCTTGCTTGCATACAATTTCCTCAAATTGCTTACTCAAGGCAAGACATGTGTAAACACCTTCCCATATAATTCCCTATGATAAGCTATTTTCTTGCTCAAGTGTAACTTGGCGAAGAAAATCATTAGTGGAATAAAGAGAACTACAAGAAGCAACAATATTTGATTTAGCATGGTTATTGTTACTACTAGAAGAAGAATCTTTCTGGCTCTTGTTACTAGTTTTAACTTGTGGCATGTAAGTAGATAATAGGATACATTTGGCAATGTAAGAAGAATTCTTATTTTGAAGATCATCATTGATACCTTTTATAAACTCATGCTCTTGCTCAAAATTTAGCTTCTCATGAGTTCTTAGGAGCGCTCATGATCCTCTAGAGTTGTTTCATGAGCTAACTTAAGAGTGTTTAGTTCTTTGGTTATACACTCCATCTCCTTCTTATCATTGTCATTCATTTCATCTTGATTATTATGATTACTAGCAAGTTCACTATAGTTCACATCACTAGTTTTGTCAACAAGTAAATCATCATCACCTAGTAAATCTTATTCATCACTATTGAAATCAAGATACTCGAGGTGTGATACCTTGGGGCCTTTAGCCATGAAGCATCTTCCAATTCCTTCATTTGGTGAATCAAATATGTCATGGGAGTTGGATGACACTAGAGCAAATCCAGCAACACCTTCATCTTGACTATAGTCAGAGTCGGAGTGATAACTTCTCTTGGGGATCGTTGCAGAAAAACAAAACAAAAATCCTACGCATCACCAAGATCCATCTATGGAGTTTACTAGAAACGAGAGGGAGGGAGTGCATCTTCATACCCTTGAAGATTGCGATGCGGAAGCGTTACAAGAACGCGGTTGGTGGAGTCGTACACGCAGCAATTCAGATCGCGGTCGATTCCGATCTAAGCGCCGAACAACGGTGCCTCCGCATTCAACACTCGTACAGCCCGGGAATGTCTCCTCCTTATTGATCCAGCAAGGGGGGAGGATAAGTTGGGGAAGAGCTCCAGCAGCACAACGGCGTGGTGGTGGAGCTTGCAGTTCTCCGGCAGGGCTTTGCCAAGCTCTACGGAGGAAGAGGAGGAGTTGGGAAGGGAAGAGGGCTGCGCCAGGGAAGGGGTGTGGCTGCCCTCTCTCTCCCTCACCATATATAGGGGGAAGGGGGAGGAGGAGGCACCCTAGGGTTTCCCTAGGGGAGGGGCGGCGGCCAAAGGGGAAATCCTAGATGGGTTTGGGCGCCCCCACCCCTAGAAAACTTGCCCCCCAAGCCGGGAGGGGCGGCTGCCCTAGGGGAGGCGCCCCCACCTCTCCAGGTTACGTGAGATGGGGTGGGAGGGGTGCTCATCCCCTTAGTGGGCTGATGTGCCCCCTCCCCTTGGCCCATAAGGCCCCCCCAACGCTTGTCGGGGCCTCTGAAACCACTTTCGGACGCGCTGGTCGTCACCCGGTACCCCCGAAACAATTCCGGACTCCAATACCCTTCGTCCAATATATCAATCTTTGCCTCCGGAACATTCCGGAGTTTCTCGTCACGTCCGGGATCTCATCCGGGACTCCGAACAACCTTCGGTAACCACATACTATTCCCATAACAACTCTAGCGTCACCGAACCTTAAGTGTGTAGACCCTACGGGTTCGGGAACCATGCAGACATGACCGAGATACCTCTCCGGCCAATAACCAATAGCGGGATCTGGATACCCATATTGGCTCCCACATGTTCCATGATGATCTCATCGGATGAACCACGATGTCGGGGATTCAATCAATCCCGTATAAAATTCCCTTTGTCTACCGGTATAGTACTTGCCCGAGATTCGATCGTCGGTATACCGATACCTTGTTCCATCTCGTTACGACAATTCTCTTTACTCGTTTCGTAACACATCATCCCGTGACCAACCCCTTAGTCACATTGAGCTGATTACGATGATGCCTTACCGAGTGGGCCCAGAGATACCTCTCCGTCATACGGAGTGACAAATCCCAGTCTCGATTCGTGCGAACCCAATAGATACTTTCGGGGATACCCGTAGTGTACCTTTATAGCCACCCAGTTACATTGTGACGTTTGGCACACCCAAAGTACTCCTACGGTATCCGGGAGTTGAACAATCTCATGGTCTAAGGAAAGGATACTTGACATTGGAAAAGCTTTAGCATACGAACTACACGATCTTGTGCTAGGCTTAGGATTGGGTCTTGTCCATCATATCATTCTCCTAATGATGTGATCCCGTTATAAATGACATCCAATGTCCATGGTTAGGAAACCGTGGCCATCCATTGATCAATGAGCTAGTCAACTAGAGGCTCACTAGGGACATGTTGTGTGATGGCCTGGCTTATTAGGGATGATAGACTACTCATATCAATAAGGAATTCCTTCTTTTCCGGGAGCCCATTCGGATAGAACTCCAAAGTTAAGCGTGCTCAGCTTGGAGTAGTTTCAGGATGGGTGACCGACCGGGAAGTTGCTCCCGGGTGCGCACGAGTGAGGACAAAGTGCGCAGAAAATACTAGTATTGATATGTGAGGCCAGTCTAGATCCCGCCAGGAGTAACGATCACCGGCGGGTGTGTCCGGGGCGTTACAAGTTGGTATCAGAGCCGACCCTCGCGGTTACACGGATGTTTGCGGACAGTTTGCAGTCATGTTGTGCATGACGTTTGTGACCCGTCGTGGCACACGACATGGCACGTGTGCTGTCCTGGAAGCACAGACGGTTGTGCCAAGAGGGAACGTTCCTGCGGCCCGACGAAGACGTCGGTTCCTCTGAGTGGGGGTGTATGTGATGGCCTGGCTTATTAGGGATGATAGACTACTCATATCAATAAGGAATTCCTTCTTTTCCGGGAGCCCATTCGGATAGAACTCCAAAGTTAAGCGTGCTCAGCTTGGAGTAGTTTCAGGATGGGTGACCGACCGGGAAGTTGCTCCCGGGTGCGCACGAGTGAGGACAAAGTGCGCAGAAAATACTAGTATTGATATGTGAGGCCAGTCTAGATCCCGCCAGGAGTAACGACCACCGGCGGGTGTGTCCGGGGCGTTACATGTTGTGGTCTATGTATTCACACATGTATTACTGTTTCCGGATAATACAATTAAAGCATGAACAATAGACAATTATCATGAATAAGGAAATATAATAATAACCATTTTATTATTGCCTCTAGGGAATATTTCCAACAGTCTCCCACTTGCACTAGAGTCAATAATCTAGTTACATTGTGATGAATCGAACATCCATTGAGTTCTGGTGTTGATCATGTTTTGCTCGTGGAAGAGGTAGTCAACGGATCTACAACATTCAGATCCATATGCACTTTACAAATATCTATGTCTCCATCTACACATGTAGATGCTGCCATGACGCTTTGCTTGCAACTGCACCAGCTGACTGCCCCACCATTCAAAATATACACGTATCCGGTTTGTGACTTGGAGTCATCCAGATCTGTGTTGAAGCTAGCATCGACGTAACCCTTTATGACGAGCTCTTCGTCACCTCCATAAACGAGAAACATATACTTAGTCCTTTTCAGGTACTTCAGGATGTTCTTGACCGCTGTCCAGTGTTCCATTCTGGGATCACTTTGGTACCTCCCCACCAAACTTATGGCAAGGTTCACATCAGCTCTGGTACACAACATGGAATACATAATAGAACCTATGGTCGAGGCATAGGGGATGACACTCATCTTTTCTCTATCTTCTGCCGAGGTCGGGCATTGAGCTTGGCTCAATCTCATACCTTGCAATACAGGCAAGAACCCTTTCTTGGACTGATCCATATTGAACCTCTTCACTATCTTGTCAAGGTATGTGCTTTGTGAAAGACCAATGAGGTGTCTTCATCTATCTCTATAGATCTTGATGCCTAATATGTAAGCAACTTCTCCAAGGTCCTTCATTGAAAAACATTTATTCAAGTAGGCCTTTATGCTTTCCAAGAATTCTACATCATTTCGCATCAGCAATAAGTCATCCACATATAATATGAGAAATGCTACAGAGCTCCCACTCACTTTCTTGTAAATATAGGCTTCTCCCCAAGTCTGTATAAACCCAAACGCTTTGATCACCGGATCAAAATGAATGTTCCAACTCCGAGATGCTTGCACCAGCCCATAGATGGAGCGCTGGAGCTTGCATACTTTGTTAGCATTCTTAGGATCGACAAAACCTTCCGGCTGTATCATATACAGTTCTTCCTTAAGGAAGCCGTTAAGGAATGTCGTTTTGACGTCCAATTGCCATATCTCATAATCATAGAATGCGGAAATTGCTAACATGATTCGGACGGACTTCAGCATCGCTATGGGAGAGAAAGTCTCATCGTAGTCAATTCCTTGAACTTCTCGATAATCTTTAGCAACAAGCCGAGCCGTATAGATGGTCACATTACCATCCGCATCAGTCTTCTTCTTAAAGGTCCATTTATTTTCTATGGCTTGCCGATCATCGGGCAAGTCAACCAAAGTCCATACTTTGTTATCATACATGGATCGTATCTCGGATTTCATGGCTTCAAGCCATTTGTTGGAATCCAGGCCTGCCATCGCTTCTTCAAAGTTTGAAGGTTCACCGTTGTCTAACAACATGATTTCCAGGACAGGGTTGCCGTACCACTCTGGTGCGGAACGTGTCCTCGTGGACCTACGAAGCTCAGCAGTAACTTGATCTGAAGCTTCATGATCATTATCATTAACTTCCTCTCTAGTCGGTGCAAGCACCACAGAAACATCTTCCTGCGCTGCGCTACTTTCTGGTTCGAGAGGGGCGACAATCACCTCATCAAGTTCCACTTTCCTCCCACTTACTTCTTTTGAGAGAAACTCTTTCTCCAGAAAGGATCCATTCTTGGCAACAAAGACCTTGCCTTCGGATCTGAGGTAGAAGGTATACCCAATAGTTTCCTTAGGGTATCCTATGAAGACGCATTTTTCTGATTTGGGTTCGAGCTTTTTAGGTTGAAGTTTCTTGACATAAGCATCGCATCCCCAAACTTTTAGAAACGATAACTTAGGTTTCTTACCAAACCATAGTTCATACGGTGTCGTCTCAACGGATTTAGACGGTGCCCTATTTAAAGTGAATGGGGTTGTCTCTAAAGCATAACTCCAAAATGATAGAGGTAAGTCGGTAAGAGACATCATAGATCGCACCATGTCCAACAGAGTACGATTACGACATTCGGATACACCGTTACGCTGAGGTGTTCCAGGCAGCGTCAATTGTGAAACAATTCAACATTTCCTTAGGTGCGTGCCAAATTCATGACTTAAATATTCTCCTCCACGGTCTGATCGTAAGAACTTTATTTTTCTGTCACGGTGATTCTCAACCTCATTCTGAAATTCCTGAACTTTTCAAAGGTCTCAGACTTGTGTTTCATCAAGTAGACATACCCATATCTACTTAAGTCATTAGTGAGGGTGAGAACATAACGATAGCCACCACGAGCTTCAACACTCATTGGACCGCACACATCAGTATGTATGATTTCCAACAAGTTGGTTGCTCGCTCCATTGTTCCGGAGAACAGAGTCTTGGTCATCTTGCCCAAAAGGCATGGTTCGCACGTGTCAAATGATTCATAATCAAGAGACTCCAAAAGTCCATCTGCATGGAGCTTCTTCATACGTTTGACACCAATATGACCAAGGCGGCAATGCCACAAGTATGCAGGACTATCATTATCAACCTTACATCTTTTGGCATTCACGCTATGAATATGTGTAACATCACGTTTGAGATTCAATAAGAATAAACCATTGACCAATGGGGCATGACCATAAAACATTTCTCTCATATAAATAGAACAACCATTATTCTCATATTTAAATGAGTAGCCATCTCGCATTAAACGAGATCCAGATACAATGTTCATGCTCAAAGCTGGTACTAAATAACAATTATTCAGGTTTAAAACTAATCCCGAAGGTAGATGCAGAGGTAGCGTGCCGACGGCGATCACATCGACCTTGGAACCATTCCCAACGCACATCATCACCTTGTCCTTCGCCAGTCTCTGCTTATTCCGCAGCTCCTGCTTTGAGTTACAAATGTGAGCAATTGCACCGGTATCAAATACCCAGGAGCTACTACGAGCGCTGGTAAGGTACACATCAATAACATGTATATCACATATACCTTTGACGTTGCCGGCCTTCTTATCTGCTAAGCATTTGGGGCAGTTCCGCTTCTAGTGACTCGTTCCCTTGCAATAAAAGCACTCAGGCTTGGGTCCATTCTTTGGCTTCTTCCCGGCAACTGGCTTACCGGGCGCGCAACTCCTTTGCCGTCCTTCTTGAAGTTCTTCTTACCCTTGCCTTTCTTGAACTTAGTGGTTTTATTCACCATCAACACTAGATGTTCCTTTTTTGATTTCCACCTCCGCTGATTTCAGCATTGAATATACCTCGGGAATGGACTTCTCCACCCCTTGCATATTGAAGTTCATCACAAAGTTCTTGTAGCTAGGTGGGAGCAACTGAAGGATTCTGTCAACGACCACGTCATCTGGGAGATTAATTCCCAGCTGAGACAAGCGGTTGTCTAACCCAGACATTTTGAGTATATGTTCACTGACAGAACTATTCTCCTCCATCTTACAATTGTACAACATGTCGGAGACCTCATATCTCTCGACTCGGGCATGACCTT
This sequence comes from Secale cereale, assembly GCA_902687465.1. Lineage (NCBI taxonomy): Eukaryota > Viridiplantae > Streptophyta > Magnoliopsida > Poales > Poaceae > Secale > Secale cereale. The sequence goes on along the minus strand of LR738712.1, from coordinate 467,391,939 downwards.
GAAAAACCATTTTCAGCTCTTGGAACATCTCATATGCTCCGTGCTGCACAAAACACTTTTGGAGCCCCGATTCTAAGCTGTAAAGCATGCCGCACTGAACCAGGGAGTAATCATCACTACGCCACTGCCAGGCGTTCATAACGTCTTGAGTTGCTGGGAAAACGGGTGCATCACCTAGCGGTGCTTAAAGGACATATGCTTTCTTGGCAGCTATGAGGATTATCCTCATGTTACGGACCCAATCCGTATAGTTGCTACCATCGTCTTTCAGCTTGGTTTTGTCTAGGAACGCGTTGAAGTTGAGGGCAACATTAGAGTGGGCCATTGGATCTACAAGACATATTGTAAAGATTTTAGACTATGTTCATGACAATTAAGTTCATTTAAACAAATTTAATGAACTCCCACTCAGATAGACATCTCTCTAGTCATCTAAGTGATACATGATCCGAGTCGACTAGGCCATGTCCGATCATCACGTGAGACGGACCGGTCATCAACGGTGAACATCTTCATGTTGATCGTATCTTCTATACGACTAATGTTCGACCTTTCGGTCTTCCGTGTTCCGAGGCCATGTCTGTACATTCTAGGCTCGTCAAGTCAACCCTAAGTGTATTGCATGTGTAAATCTGGCTTACACCCGTTGTATGCGAACGTTAGGACCTATCACACCTGATCATCATGTGGTGCTTCGGAACAACGAACCTTAGCAACGGTGCACAGTTAGGGGGAACACAATTCTTGAAATTTTAGTGAGAAATCATCTTATTTATGCTACCGTCGTTCTAAGCAAATAAATTGTAAAACATGATAAACATCACATGCAATCAAATAGTGACATGATATGGCCAATATAATTTTGCTCCTTTTGATCTTCATCTTCGGGTCTCCATGATCATCATTGTCACCGGCATGACACCATGATCTTCATCATCGTGTCTTCATGAAGTTGTCTCGCCAAACGTTACTTCTACTACTATGGCTAACGGTTAGCAATAAAGTAAAGTAATTACATGGCGTTTTCAATGACACGCAGGTCATACAATAAAATAAGGACAACTCCTATGGCTCATGTCGGTTGTCATACTCATCGACATGCAAGTTGTGATTCCTATTACAAGAACATGATCAATCTCATATATCACATATATATCATTCATCACATCCTTTTGTCCATATCACATCACACGGCACATGCTACAAGAACAAGTTAGACGTCCTCTAATTGTTGTTGCAAGTTTTTACGTGGCTGCTATAGGTTTCTAGAAAGAACGTTTCTTACCTACGCCAAAACCACAACATGATATGCCAATTTCTATTTACCCTGCATAAGGACCCTTTTCATCGAATCCGATCCTACTAAAGAGGGAGAGACAGACGCCAGCTAGCCACCTTATGCAACTAGTGCATGTCAGTCGGTGGAACCTGTCTCACGTAAGCGTACGTGTAAGGTCGGTCTGGGCCGCTTCATCCCACGATGCCGCCAAATCAAGATAAGACTAGTAGCGGTAAGTAAATTGACATGATCTACGCCCACAACAATCTTGTGTTCTACTCGTGTGTAGTAACTACGCATAGACCTAGCTCATGATGCCACTGTTGGGGATCGTTGCAGAAAAACAAAATAAAATTCCTACACATCACCAAGATCCATCTGTGGAGTTTACTAACAACGAGAGGGAGGGAGTGCATCTTCATACCCTTGAAGATTGCAATGCGGAAGTGTTACAAGAACGTGGTTGGTGGAGTCGTACACGCAGCGATTCAGATCGCGGTCGATTCCGATCTAAGCGCCAAACAACGGAGCCTCCGCGTTCAACACACGTACAGCCCGGGGACGTCTCCTCCATCTTGATCCAGCAAGGGGAGAGAAGTTGGGGAAGAGCTCCGGCAGCACGACAGCGTGGTGGTGGAGCTTGCAGTTCTCCAGCAGGGCTTCGCCAAGCTCTACGGAGGAAGAGGAGGAGTTGGGAAGGGAAGAGGGTTGCGCCAGGGAAGGGGTGCGACTGCCCTCTCTATCCCTCACTATATATAGGGGGGGAGGAGGAGGCGCCCTAGGGTTTCCCTAGGGGAGGGGCGGCGGCCAGAAGGAAAATCCTAGATGGGTTTGGGCGCCCCACCCCTAGGAAACTTGCCCCCCAAGCCGGGAGGGGCGGCTGCCCTAGGGCAGGCGCCCCCACCTCTCCATGTTACGTGAGATAGGGTGGGAGGGGCGCTCAGCCCCTTAGTGGGCTGATGTGCCCCCTCCCCTTGGCACATAAGGCCCCCCAACGCTTGTCGGGGCCTCCGAAACCACTTTCGGACACGCTGGTCGTCACCCGGTACCCCCGGAACAATTCCGGACTCCAATACCCTTCGTCCAATATATCAATCTTCGCCTCCGGACCATTTCGGAGTTCCACGTCACGTCCGGGTTCTCATCCGGGACTCCGAACAACCTTCGCTAACCACATACTATTCCCATAACAACTCTAGTGTCACCGAACCTTAAGTGTGTAGACCCTACGGGTTCGGGAACCATGCAGACATGACCGAGATACCTCTCCGGCCAATAAACAATTGCGGGATCTGGATACCCATATTGGCTCCCACATGTTCCACGATGATCTCATCGGATGAACCATGATGCCGGGGATTCAATCAATCCCGTATACAATTCCCTTTGTCTACCGGTATAGTACTTGCCCGAGATTCGATCGTCGGTATACCGATACCTTGTTCAATCTTGTTACGGCAAGTCTCTTTACTCGTTTCATAACACATCATCCCGTGACCAACCCCTTAGTCACATTGAGCTCATTACGATGATGCCTTACCGAGTGGGCCCAGAGATACCTCTCTGTCATACGGAGTGACAAATCCCAGTCTCGATTCGTGCCAACCCAACAGATACTTCCGGGGATACTCGTAGAGTACCTTTATAGCCACCCAGTTACGTTGTGACGTTTGGCACACCGAAAGTACTCCTACGGTATCCGGGAGTTGCACAATCTCATGGTCTAAGGAAAGGATACTTTACATTGGAAAAGCTTTAGCATACGAACTACGCAATCTTGTGCTAGGCTTAGGATTGGGTCTTGTCCATCATATCATTCTCCTAATGATGTGATCCCATTATCAGTGACATCCAATGTCCATGGTCAGGAAACCGTGACCATCCATTGATCAACGAGCTAGTCAACTAGAGGCTCACTTGGGACATGTTGTGGTCTATGTATTCACACATGTATTACTGTTTTCGGATAATACAATTAAAGCATAAACAGTATACAATTATCATGAACAAGGAAATATAATAATAACCATTTTATTATTGCCTCTAGGGCATATTTCCAACAACTTCTCCCAGAGTGAGTGTTGGAATCAGAGCCAGAGCTTGATGTCTTTGTCTTGTGTAGCTCTTTGATGACTTGTCTTTACTTTCCAAATCATTGCTTCATCGAGAGGGTCCTCGTTCATAACGATCATCTCTGCTCCTTCTCTCTCTATGAGGTGATTCATCTCTTCTACTCCTTCTTTTGGGTGAATCTTCACTTTTCTTGTAGTGAGTTGTACACTGATTAGAATAGTGTACGAGTCTTCCACAATTGTAGCAATTGCGACCATGGCTAGAAGATCTTTTATCATTGTAGGACCTTGACTTGGAGCTTCTATCTTTGCTTCGACTCTTGTAGAATTTTTTGAAGGTCTTCACCGTAAGACTTATTCCCTCATTGGAGACTAGCTGGTCACTTGATGTTGTAGGAGCATCACTTGAAGCTTTGTATGCACCACTTGACTTGTTGTGGAGCTCTACCTTATCCTTGAGTGACATCTCATGAGCAACAATTCTACCAGTGACTTATGTGGGCTTGAGATCTTTGTAATTGGGCATCATTTCGATCAATGTGCACACGGTATCATATTCTCCATCCAAGGCTCTAAGGATATTCTTGGTGATGAATTTGTAGGTCATCTCTTCACTTCCTAAGCCGGCAATCTCATTTGTGATGAGCAAGCCTAGAGTACATTTCAGCGACTCCTTCACCATCCTTCATCTTCAACTTGTCAAGTTGACTTTGAAGCACATCCAACTTGGATTCCTTGACGGACTCGGTACCTTTGTGTATATGAACCAAAGTATCCCAAGTTTCCTTTGCATTCTCAAAGTGGCTAATTTTGTTGAATTATTCGGGGCACAATCCGTTGAAGAGAATATCACAAGCTTGAGCATTGTATTGCAACATCTACAATTATTCCATGGTTGCTTCATTATCCGGCTCTCTACCATCCTCAAAATATTCACCTTGCAAGCCAATACGAACTACAGTCCAAACGGAGGGGTTATGACCAAGAATATGCATTTTCATATTATGCTTCCAACTAGCAAAATTTATACCATCAAAGTAAGGACCTCAACAGTGGTAGTTACCCTCACTAGACGCCATACTGTGACGCCCGAAGACCGACGATCCAGAAGATTCCAGATGTTTCGGGGTTTTGCCGTGTTTTTCTTTTGTTGGCTTTATTTATTTTTGCATTGCATCATGCCATCATGTCATAAATCTTTTGCATCTCAACTAAATAAATTGTATGGATCTTCGATCCATTTAAATCGAGGGAAGAGTGACTTCTCTTTATAACATATCCTCCCGGTATTAAGGAGCTATAATAAATATTCCATTAACTTGGAATCGCCTTTAACACATTTGCATTATTCTTCAAATCTTCTTATATCCGACTCTACTTCCTATCCTTCATTTTCGACCTTTTTAGTAAAATTTATTGCAATTTTACTTCTCCATAAATGTTCGAAATCTGCCCATAAATCACATCTAGTGTGTAGGGTCACCTCCTATAATTTCAACTCATTTGGAGTTTATTTGAATTGGTTTCAAAATTCAAACATGCCGAGTTAAATTCAACATGTTTGGATTTTACTTCCTCTAGAAAGCCTCAGGCCATTTTCTTATATTCCTCATATTTATGAGTCCAAGAAAATGGCCTTCTGCTCTAATCATTCCTCCAGACACCCCCCCTCCCCCTCTCTATTTTTTTTATTAGACCCTCTGTTTATTTGTTAAGCAGTAAAAAAAGGGATTTTAATAAAGAAAAAGGAGAGGCCCAGCCGCAGCCAGGCCTCTGGCCGTTTCCCCTCGCCGCCGGACTGGCCCAAGGCCCAATTCCAGCGCCTTAACCCTAGCGCTCGTAGCCCGTCGCTCCCTCCTCCCTTCGATCTCTCCTCTTCTCCCGCACCCCGCCGCCAGAACCGCTCGATCTCCCTCGCTCCCTCGCTCGATCCCTCTCCTCCCTCGTTTTTCCCTTGCGCCGTCAGCCACCTCGAGCGCCCTGCCTCGCCTCCCTCCTACCACCGCACCTCGCTGCACTGCTCTGCCCGGTGAGCCGCCGCCCCGGCGCCGGGCCCTCGCTCATCCTCCATCCCACGCCCGGAGCCTTCCCTATCGCCCCACGCCTTGGGTCCTGCTCCGGCCGCCGCCCGCGTCGGCCACTTCCTGCGCCAGCCTCAAGCCCATCGTCGTCGCGCCTGAGGCGCTCGACCCCGCCGCCCAGGGCTTCGCCCGTTGCCGCCATGGACGGCCTCGCCAAGTCCCATGCTTCAGCCCTGCTCGCGCCTCCTTCCAATGCCGGCCATCCCAATGGCCTCGAGGTCCTCGACGCCAGCCTACCGTTGACTTCTTCTCTGCTCGAGGAGCAGCCGCCCTCGACCCGTTCCCTGCCCCGTGTACCATGTTGTTGTTGCACTGGACACCAAGGCCGACCCGTGCTGTTGTGCACAACCGCTGCCGCTGCCCTGCTGGCCTCGGCTTCGAGTCTATTATGCGTGGTCAGAACCACACCAAGTTGCTGCCTATGCATCTCCAGTGCCTCTTTCGGGGTGACCAAGACCGCAAGTACCACTACCGCCAAGAACACCTCGAGTTCGACCACGACGACATGAACATCTATGGAACGGTACGACTACACGATGACCGTCAAGTACTACTCTCGTCGACCCCGAAGAGCTCGGATTCGTCAAGTTCTTCTACGTAACGTGTACATCTACCGCGGCCGTGGAATCGCCAAGACGACAAGTACCACTACGACGCGACAAGTACCTCTCTGAGATGAAACGAGAACGACTACATCCTCTACCGTCGACCTCGGAGACCCGTGGATGCGCCAAGTACCCCTTCGGTCTGGAACACGGCAAGTACCACGACGTGATAACGTGAACGGCTACAAAACGTGTACCACGACCCGCGAGTACCACTACTTCCTCTACGACCTCGAACCGCCCCGAGACGAACGCTCTGAAGGTATACCCCGAGTCGAATCCCGATGTGATGAACGAATGCTTGTTGTGTTCTATGAGATGTATCGAATGTTTGCATCGTGTCCGTTGTGCCCTTGTTTGCCTTGGCGGCAACCCGTGGGAACCCGGTGACGGGATCACCCCACCTTTCATCTTGTTCGACTCGCTCACGCCACCTTTCTTTTGCACCAGTCTCTCGACGAGCTACCGGTACCGATATGTTGCGTGGCATCATTTCGGACTCGTCGCCGTGGTCCCTTTCTTTACAGCACGGTGACAAATACTTCATATCTCTTCATGTTAACGTTTAACTAAAATTACATAAAACTTGATCATGTCATCCGCATCATGATAACAACCTTTGAATGTTTAATTGTTGTTGCTTTAATAATTGCTAAATTGGTCATGTGGGGTTTTCCAGAATTGTTGTTGTTATTTCCGGCCTCATTTAAAATGCCTAGATAGCTAGTTTACACTTGCTACCTTGCCATGTATTGCATCATACCTTGCCATGTATTGCATCATATATAGACTTGTGTTGTTTTTCTGTGCTTCCTACCTTGCCATGTATTGCTTCCTATATAGACTTGTCTTGCATCATACCTTGCCATGTATTGCATCATATATAGACTTGTGTTGTTTTTCTGTGCTTCCTACCTTGCCATGTATTGCTTCCTGTATAGACTTGTCTTGCATCATACCTTGCCATGTATTGCATCATATATAGACTTGTGTTGTTTTTCTGTGCTTCCTACCTTGCCATGTTTTGCTTCCTGTATAGACTTGTAGTGCATCCTATATAGAACTGACTTGCATCATACTTGGTTGAGCATATTGTCATGTCGCGTGTGGTGTGTTTACCGTGTTGCTTGCTTCTTCTCATTAGTGCTTGTTCTGTTGCGTTTGTGAGGATTCATACGTCTACCCGTGGTTCTTCTTCAAGACTTCTTCTTCGTCTTCTTCATGGATCCGTTCTTCTTCCTTGCGGGATCTCAGGCAAGATGACCATACCCTTGGATACCTTTAGTATCATTGCCTTTGCTTAGTTGTCTCGATGCTATCGTTATATGTCGCACTACCCATCTTATTGTCAGCCTCTCTCCTTGTTGCCATGAAACCTCTAACCTTTGACACCTTCCTAGCAAAAACCATTGTTTGGCTATGTTACCCGCTTGCTCAGCCCCTCTTGTAGCGTTGTTAGTTGCAGGTGAAGATGAAGATTGTTCCAGGTGGGAACTTGTTGTTGGAATATCACAATATCTATTATTATTATTAACACACCTATATACTGGGCATGGGTGAAGGCTTGGCCTTTTGCTCGGTGTTTTGTTCCACTCATGCCACCTTAGGCGCCGATAAACCGGCATTATGTTCCTTGATTTTGCGTTTCTTACACGGTTTGGTATATGGGGACCCCTTGACACTTCGTCTTTGAATAAAACTCCTCCAGCAAGGCCCAATATTGGTTTTAATTTGCCTCATAAAAACAACTTAATTAAATAACTAAATTTGCATAGGGGGTCGCGTCTACGGGGATTCTTCTACATAGCAGGGGGGCCAGTGCTGATGGTGTTGGTCCCAAATAGAGCACTGTGCGGGACCGCCCCTTGGCAACTTGGGGTATCTGGCTCCTGTGCGCTTCGCTCATCCGGACATGGCCTGAGACGAGATACGCGCGGCTACTATCAGGGTGTCGGCACGCCGGGAGGTCTTGCTGGACTTGTATTACCATTGTCGAAATGTCTTGTGCACCGGGATTCCGAGCCTGGTCGGATTTACCTAAGATAAGGGGTAATAATTATTATTACTTCAGCTGATCATGAGAGCTTGTGATGGGCTAAGTTGGGACACCCCTGCAGGGTTATGATCTTTCGAAAGCCGTGCCCACGGTTATGTGGCAGATTGGAATTTGTTAATGTCCGGTTGTACAAAACTTGACAGAGGATCCGAGATAAAACACACAACTGTGTGAGTAACCGTCACTATCTCTTTTCACTTTGAGAAGAGAACACAGTGGGGTTATGTTTGACTCGTAGGTAGTTCAGGATCTTTAGCGATCACTACTAGTTTGCGACCGTTTGCGTAGATGCTCATCTTATTCTTGTAATAGTAAGTTAGCCACCATATTATACTTAGCCGCTGCAGCAACCTCGCCACTACCCTTCTCCATACCCATAAAGCTTTGCTAGTCTTGATACCCATGGTTATGGGATTGCTGAGTCCTCGTGGCTCACAGATACTACAACACCAGATGCAGGTTCAGCCGAGAAGGATGCAGGAGTTGGATCAGAACTTCACTGGGAGTTCGATGAAGAGAGTGGTCGTATGTATGTGACGTTTTCGATGATCAGTAGTGGTTTCTACTAGGGGCAATTCGGACATGTGGCTTAATGTTTTTGGTATCTTTCATTTGGATCTTCGCCCGTAGTCGGGTTGTGATGTTATTTGGATGATGATTTGCTTATGTAATGTATTGTGTGACGTGGCGAGTGTAAGCCAACTATCCTTTTTGCAATTTCATCCCTATTTTTACATGAGTCGTGCAAAGATACCAAACTTGAGATCATTCTAGAATGGGCTTATACCTTTAAGTCATGCCTCGACACGTAGCAGGTATAGTCCCATCCTGGGCATTACAAGTTGGTATTCAGAGCCTTCTCCGACCTACAAGCCCCCACTGATTGATCGAATCATTGACGGTTGAGTCTAGGCACACACTTGAAAATGTTTTGAGTCCTATATATATATCGGAGAGTAGGTTTTCTTTTACTCCTCATCCTTTATCACTCTGGTGAGGACTCCTGACGATTACTTTATCTCTTCTACTCTCAAAAATTCACCAAATTTTTTTTAGGATCACGCGAGTATTGTTTGGATTGTTCCGATGTCTTTGTGACGAGAACATTGTTCTCGATGCCTCCTATCATTTAGGGGTTGTGGCAGTGTCCCGGGGAGTTGAGCTCCGAGGTGTTTTCGTCACAAATATATCGCATCAATTCTGGAATACTTAAGATGGCCGACATCGAAAACTCTCCTATGCGGTTAGTGGCATGATAACCCCGACATCACCCAGTACTGGGGAGGTAGTTCGGGAGTATTTCCATAGCTTGTATAGTAGATGCGTTTCGAAGGTCCGAGGTAGACGGTTTCCGGAAATAACTGGTTATGTGTTGAAGGATGGATACAGCTGGATGTAGGATTAGAGTTGAGTGCGTGATGCTTCCCCTGTATCCCCAACACATGATTGCATAACTGGAAACTTTCGGAAATTAATAGGTGGGTTTCAAGTAGCTCGTAGGCATTCTTCCAATGAATGCATGATATGGAGTTCGGGGTTCAACATCTAGTGAAGTGGTTTTATGGGCGTTGTTCCAATCGGGAGTTGCATCTTAAAGGGTCCTTAGCTATGCTGATCCGGGGATTGCAAAACCCTTTTGTAACACGTTCCATGAGCTTTCAGCACGAACATGTGGAATGAAGCTTCTATCTTGTATTTGTTCTATCTGCTCCTTGTTGTTTTATTTACCTTTTGTTCTCCCAAGTGGCTTCTCGACAAGTGTTGTACCATTAAGCTATGGAATTCATTCGTTCAATTCTCTGTTCGGATGATATTGTGAAGATTATGTTGCAACATATCTATCCTTTGTTTTCGTTTTGATTCTGGTATTCGAGTTGCTTCGATGTCAAATGTTGATTCCATACCTTTCATAATCGGTATTCTCATATTTCTATGGGAGTGCTAATCCTTCTTGATCATCGAGATTTTCATGTTAATCCTTTTCAACCGATGTGCCTTCTCTTCAAGTTATTCCATACGGACGCCGTTGACAAATCTGACGATTTGTCTGTTTCATTCATCCCAAATTGTCTTTGTTTTCCCCGCCCTCCCTCCCTTCTTATTCGAGGAGTCAGTAATTCTAGATTGAATTATCCATTTCATTCTTGTGATGGTTCCTCATTCTTTTCCTTCAATGTCCTTATCCGGTGATTTCTCGTGAAGATGCTTAGGAAGATTCAGTTTATCATTCTCTGTTTCTTGTTTCTTCTCCGGTGGATTTAATTCAAGCTTCGGTGTTGATCATATATGTTCCTCTTGTTCCGTATGTTTTCCGTGTTGGAATTTATTATCCATGACTCTCTTATTTCTTCACATCTCTTTATTCTTATCCGGAGTGTACAAGGTATCTCAGAAGATTCGCATTTCCATTCTTAATCCGTTCAAGCTATTTTGAGGATTGTCATCTTATTCAAGCCATTTAATTCAACCGGTGCAATATCTCTTAAGCAATCTTTTTCAACGGTGATTTATTTAGTGGGCCCTAACCCACAGGTCTTTTTCCAGGATCTTACCTGACTCTTCTAATTTTTCCGGAGTTATTCTAAAATTCTTTTCAAAGTGTGACGTAAGTATGAATCCCATCAGTCACAGTCCTTCTCCAGGACCGCTTTCAAATTCTTTTTCATCATTGGTTCAACCTTTAAATTCTTCGTTTCGGAGTGCCTCAACAATTCTTCATGGTATTTCTCGTCGTTCTTCTCAACATTTGAAGACCGAAGAAGAGTTTCTCTTAAATCTTGGCCCGTTCTCTTGAAGATTCGGGGTTCTAGCTTCATGCCATCCTCATTATTGTTCAGATTGTGAGGAATTCTTTTATACCATCCGAAGCATTTCATAAATTCTTTCCATTGTGATCCTCCGAAGGCCATCATTTCAGAAGATTTCTTTGTTCTCAGTTTTCAACTTCGTCCTCCAACTATTCTTAATTGATGCCTCTTCGTTCGTCTCCATATTCTGACGGTGGTTCGTTGAAGATTTCTCTTCCTTGTTATCATATTAATTGATTTGTTCTTTTCTTAATCCTACCGGTGCTTTGTTGAATATTTATCCAAGGTTGTGCTAGATCTCTCTTTAATTCCTTGCAACGAGAATAAGTAGTGTGCAAAATCCATTGCTTGTCATCAATTTAATTTGGTGAAGGATAAGCATACAATAAATCTTATTCTTATTTTCCCCGAAGTGATTGATCTCTTTTTCCAGAGCTTGTTCTTCATATCATATTCTCGGTTCTAAGTTGTTCATCTTGTTTTCCGGAGCTCCAAGTTATTTCTATTATATCATTTCAAAGCTCCATCTAATTCACCGCATGCCTTGAATCTTATTCTTTTCATCTTTCACTTCCCATGCTTTCGTTACCGGAGTTCTTCATGGTGGTTCATCATGATTTAATTCATCCTCGAAGTCTTCATCATGATTGTTGATCAATGTGCTCAAGTATTCTTCTTCTTGCATTCAAAAGTGCAATTCTTGCTCCCTTGTTTTTTTTCAGGTGGTGTTATGTCATTTTGACAATTTCCCTTTATGTTTCATGATTCACAAGTTGTCAGGAATGAGATATTTAAACCCATCATTTTCTTCATTCAGGAGATCTTTCTAACCTTTCAATTTATTCGTTGGATTAATCTTGGGTCGTATTTCACCTAAAAGCTTTCCCTAAAGATTGTTGCTATCGCGGTGCTTATAAATGACCCAAATTCTTCATTTATCCACTCGGTGAAAGAAGTTTTTCATATCTTCGTTGATCTCAATCCAATCAAATGTTTTCGTCAGTGGCTGGTTGTCACCTCATAATTTTGAGATGTTTTCCATAAGCCAACAACAAGCTTATTCTATGCTTGTTTATTCTTCCAACAACTCTGGTCAATCCATCTTTGTAAGGATTCTCTTTCAAATTCAATTTTGGGAGAAGTTGTCATTTTCTTCTCCGTTCTTTCTTTCCAACAATCTAGCATCTATTCTTTCATTCCGGAGGCATTGTAATATTGCTCTCTTCGTCCCATCATCTTGTCATATCAAGATCATATTCTTCCCTTGCTTGTCTATTTAACCGGAGTGTTGTGTCCTCCATTCAAGTTCCGTTATCTTATCTAGTTTTTTCCCGCTATTTTCAACCGGAGTGCTGTCGGAATCTTTCTTACCCCTCGTGCCATTCTTTCAATTGTTTCAGAGGCAGTGTGTTGTTAATTTTATCAAGTATCATTTCATCTGCTCAAGCTCATGTTAATTCCTTCGATTTTCAGACGGAGTGTTGTCCTAATTCTGTCATTCTTATTCCTTGGCTATACCGTTGCAGTTTCATATTCTTTTGGTTTGTAAGCACTTGTTTCGTGTCTTTCAACCTACAAGGTTCTCATTATGTTCCTTGTTCCTCCTTTTTACCGGAGTGCTCTTAACTTCGTTCATCTCCGTTGTATTCTTTCTTTCAAGATTGTTCAACCTCTCAAGGTTCGTGGTTTCACTCGTTTGTCGAAGAAGCAACTTTGTTTTACCTCTTCCTCTTCCGTTTTTTTTTACCCGGTGCCATCTCTAGGATCTCGGGTCGAGATCCTCTCTTAGTGTGGGAGAGTTGTGACGCCTGAAGACCGACGATCAAGAAGATTCCAGATGTTTCGGGGTTTTGTCGTGTGTTTCTTTTGCTGGCTTTATTTATTTTTGCATTGCATCATGCCATCATGTCATAAATCTTTTGCTTCTCAACTAAATAAATTGTATGGATCTTCGATCCATTTAAATCGAGGGAAGAGTGACTTCTCTTTATAACATATCCTCCCGGTATTAGGGAGCTATAATAAATATTCCATTAACTTGGAATCGCCTTTAACACATTTGCATTATTCTTCAACTCTTCTTTTATCCGACTCTACTTCCTATCCTTCCTTTTCGACCTTTTTAGTAAAATTGAGTTGCAATTTTACTTCTCCATAAATGTTCGAAATCTGCCCATAAATCACATCTAGTGTGTAGGGTCACCTCCTATAATTTCAACTCATTTGGAGTTCATTTGAATTGGTTTCAACATTCAAACATGCCGAGTTAAATTCAACGTGTTTGGATTTTACTTCCTCTAGAAAGCCTTGGGCCATTTTGTTATATTCCTCATATTTTTATGAGTCCAAGAAAATGGCCTTCTGCTCTAATTATTCCTCCAGACACCCCCTTCTCTATTTTTTTATTAGACCCTCTGTTTATTTGTTAAGCAGTGAAAAAAGGGATTTTTAATAAAGAAAAAGGAGAGGCCCAGCCGCAGCCAGGCCTCTGGCCATTTCCCCTCGCCGACGGACTGGCCCAAGGACCAATTCCAGCGCCTTAACCCTAGCGCTCGCAGCCCGTCGCTTCCCTCCTCCCTTCGATCTCTCCTCTTCTCCCGCACCCCGCCGCCAGAACCGCTCGATCTCCCTCGCTCCCTCGCTCGGTCCCTCTCCTCCCTCGTTTTTCCCTTGCGCCGTCAGCCACCTCGAGCGCCCTGCCTCGCCTCCCTCCTACCACCGTGCCTCGCTGCACTGCTCTGCCCGGCGAGCCGCCGCCCTGGCGCCGAGCCCTCGCTCGTCCCCCATCCCGCGCCCGGAGCCTTCCCTGTCGCCCCGCGCCTCGGGTGCTGCTCCGGCTGCCACCCGCGGCGGCCACTTCCTGCGCTGGCCTCAAGCCCATCGCCGCCGCGCCTGAGGCGCTCGACCCCGCCGCCCAGGGCTTCACCCGTTGCCACCATGGACGGCCTCGCCAAGTCCCCTGCTTCAGCCCTGCTCATGCCTTCTTCCGATGCCGGCCATCCCAATGGCCTCGAGGTCCCCGACGCCAGCCTACCGTTGACTTCTTCTCTGCTCGAGGAGCAGCCGCCCTCGACCCGTTCCCTGCCCCGTGTACCATGTTGTTGCTGCACTGGACGCCAAGGCCGACCCGTGCTGCCGTGCACAACCGCTGCCGCTGCCCTGCTGGCCTCTGCTTCGAGTCTATTATGCGTGGTCAGAACCACACCAAGTTGCTGCCTATGCATCTCCAGTGCCTCTTTCGGGGTGACCAAGACCGCAAGTACCACTACCGCCAAGAACACCTCGAGTTTGACCACGATGACATGAACATCTACGGAACGGTACGACTACACGATGACCGTCAAGTACTACTCTCGTCGACCCCGAAGAGCTCGGATTCGTCAAGTTCTTCTACGTAACGTGTACGTCTACCGCCGCCGTGGAATTGCCAAGACGACAAGTACCACTACAACGTGAAAAGTACCTCTCCGAGATGAAACGAGAACGACTACATCCTCTACCGTCGACCTCGGAGACCCGTGGATGCGCCAAGTACCCCTTCGGTCCGGAACGCGGCAAGTACCACGACGCGATAACGTGAACGGCTACAAAACGTGTACCACGACCCGCGAGTACCACTACTTCCTCTACGACCTCGAACCGCCCTGAGACGAACGCTCCGAAGGTATACCCCGAGTCGAATGCCGATGTGGTGAACGAATGCTTGTTGTGTTGTATGAGATGTATCGAATGTTTGCATCGTGTCCGTTGTGCCCTCGTTTGCCTTGGCGGCAACCCGTGGGAACCCGGTGACGGGATCACCCCACCTTTCATCTTGTTCGACTCGCTCACGCCACCTTTCTTTTGCACCGGTCTCTCGACGAGCTACCGGTACCGATATGTTGCGTGGCATCATTTCGGACTCGTGGTCGTGGCCCCTTTCTTTCCACCACGGTGACAAATACTTCATATCTCTTCATGTTAATGTTTAACTAAAATTGCATAAAACTTGATCATGTCATCCGCATCATGATAACAACCTTTGAATGTCTAATTGTTGTTGCTTTAATAATTGCTAAATTGGTCATGTGGGGTTTTCCGGAATTGTTGTTGTTATTTCCGGCCTCATTTAAAATGCCTAGATAGCTAGTTTACACTTGCTACCTTGCCATTTATTGCATCATACATTGCCATGTATTGCATCATATATAGACTTGTGTTGTTTTTCTGTGCTTCCTACCTTGCCATGTATTGCTTCCTATATAGACTTGTCTTGCATCATACCTTGCCATGTATTGCATCATATATAGACTTGTGTTGTTTTTCTGTGCTTCCTACCTTGCCATGTATTGCTTCCTGTATAGACTTGTCTTGCATCATACCTTGCCATGTATTGCATCATATATAGACTTGTGTTGTTTTTCTGTGCTTCCTACCTTGCCATGTTTTGCTTCCTGTATAGACTTGTAGTGCATCCTATATAGAACTGACTTGCATCATACTTGGTTGAGCATATTGTCATGTCGCGTGTGGTGTGTTTACCGTGTTGCTTGCTTCTTCTCATTAGTGCTTGTTCCGTTGCGTTTGTGAGGATTCGTACGTCTACCCGTGGTTCTTCTTCAAGGCTTCTTCTTCGTCTTCTTCATGGATCTGTTCTTCTTCCTTGCGGGATCTCAGGAAAGATGACCATACCCTTGGATACCTTTACTATCATTGCCTTTGCTTAGTTGTCTCGATGCTATCGTTATATGTCGCGCTACCCATCTTATTGTTAGCCTCTCTCCTTGTTGCCATGAAACCTCTAACCTTTGACACCTTCCTAGCAAAAACCATTGTTTGGCTATGTTACCCGCTTGCTCAGCCCCTCTTATAGCGTTGTTAGTTGCAGGTGAAGATGAAGATTGTTCCAGGTGGGAACTTGTTGTTGGAATATCACAATATCTATTATTATTATTAACACACCTATATACTGGGCATGGGTGGAAGGCTTGGCCTTTTGCTCGGTGTTTTGTTCCACTCATGCCACCTTAGGCGCCGATAAACCGGCATTATGTTCCTTGATTTTGCGTTCCTTACACGGTTGGGTATATGGGGACCCCTTGACACTTCGTCTTTGAATAAAACTCCTCCAGCAAGGCCCAACATTGGTTTTAATTTGCCTCATAATAACAATTTACTTAAATAATTAAACTTGCATAGGGGGTCGCCTCCCCGGGGATTCTTCTACATAGCAGGGGGGCCAGTGCTGATGGTGTTGGTCCCAAATAGAGCACTGTGCGGGACCGCCCCTTGGCAACTTGGGGTATCTGGCTCCTGTACGCTTTGCTCATCCGGACGTGGCCTGAGACGAGATATGCGCGGCTACTATTAGGGTGTCGGCACGCCGGGAGGTCTTGCTGGAATTGTTTTACCATTGTCGAAATGTCTTGTGTATCGGAATTCCGAGCCTGATCGGATTTCCCTAAGATAAGGGGTAATAATTACTATTACTTCAGCTGATCGTGAGAGCTTGTGATGGGCTAAGTTGGGACACCCCTGCAAGGTTATGATCTTTTGAAAGTCGTGCCCGCGGTTATGTGGCAGATTGGAATTTGTTAATGTCCGGTTGTAGAAAACTTGACAGAGGATCCGAGATAAAACACACAACTGTGTGAGTAACCGTGACTGTCTCTTTTCACTTTGTGAAGAGAACACGGTGGGGTTATGTTTGACTCGTAGGTAGTTCAGGATCTTTAGCGATCACTACTAGTTTGCGACCGTTTGCGTAGATGCTCATCTTATTCTTGTACTCGTAAGTTAGCCACCATATTATGTGTAGCCGCTGCAGCAACCTCACCACTACCCTTCTCCATACCCATAAAGCTTTGCTAGTCTTGATACCCATGGTTATGGGATTGCTGAGTCCTCGTGGCTCACAGATACTACAACACCAGATGCAGGTTCAGCCGAGAAGGATGCAGGAGTTGGATCAGAACTTCACTGGGAGTTCGATGAAGAGAGTGGCCGTATGTATGTGACGTTTTCGACGATCAGTAGTGGTTTCTACTAGGGACGATTCGGACCTGTGGCTTAATGTTTTTGGTATCTTTCATTTGGATCTTCGCTCGTAGTCGGGTTGTGATGTTATTTGGATGATGATTTGCTTATGTAATGTATTGTGTGACGTGGCGAGTGTAAGCCAACTATCCTTTTTGCAATTTCATCCCTATTTTTACATGATTCGTGCAAAGATACCAAACTTGAGATCATTCCAGAATGGGCTTATACCTTTAAGTCGTGCCTCGACACGTAGGAGGTATAGTCCCATCTTGGGCATTACACATACTCTCCTAGGTTCTGAAACCAAGGCTATGATCACCAAAGCAATGGAAAGTATGTCTATAGGGGGTGATTAGACAACTTGACCAAATAAAAATCTTCCTTTTTCCCAATTTTAGTTGTTGGCAGATTTTAGCAATTTAGAACAAGTCAAGTTTCACCCTACACATGCAAGTCTAAGAGTATAGCAGCGGAATGTAGAACATTGCACATGTAAGAAAAGGGAAGGATTTGGAGAAGGCAAACATATGGGACATGAAGATTTTTTGCATGGTTCCAATAGGCAGTGCTATTGTACGTCCACGTTGATGGAGACTTCAACCCACTAAGGGTAACGGATGCGCGAGTCCACGGAGGGATCCACCCACAAAGGGTCTATGAAGAAGCAACCTTGTATATCCCAGTATGGCCATCGTCCACGAAGGACTTGCCTCAGTCGGGTAGATCTTCACGAACTAGGCGATCTCCTTGCCCTTACAAACTTCTTGGTTCAACTACACATCATGTCGGGGCTCCGAAGCGACACCTAACCAATCTAGGAGGCACCACTCTCCAAAAGGTAATAGACGGTGTGTTGATGATGAACTCCTTGATCTTTTGCTTCAAATGATAGTCTCCCCAATAGTCAACTCTCCCTCACATATTGCTATGGTGGAAGAAGGATTTTAGTGGAAAGCAACTCGGAGAAGGCTAGAAATCAAGATTCAAATGATAGGGTTGGGATCTCTTTGATCTCAACACATGAGTATGTGGTTCTCTCTTAGAAGACGAATGGTAGAAGTGTAGGCACGTATGGCTCTCCTCAATGAGGAAAAAGGGGTGGAGGGGTATATATAGCACTACTCCAGGATGCTGCTAGTGCGCACTACAATCAGAGACCCTTCGATGAAACTATGTGCGATGTAATAATCACAAATGGTGGTGCAAAAACCGTCAAAAAAGGTGCAAAAGATTTGCGATGACGGATGCATCAAACACGGTTCATATTTTTGTTGCGTGTGGATGCAGGGCATACGATTCAGTTCAATGAATTGTTTGCGATGAGGAAGAAGAACAAAAACGGGCAGCCAGATGAAGGCATGTCTGATATATGGCATACGGTTCACTCGGATTAACTATTTGTGATGAGGGGGAACAACATAAACGGGCAGCTAGAGAAAGGTGTGTGCGGTTGAGGGCATACGCTTCAGAAGGATTAACTGTTTGCAATTAGGCAACAGAACGGAAATAGTCAGCCATATCAAAGTGTCTATGATTGATGTCATACACTTCAGATGGATGAACAGTTTGCGATTAGCCACAACAAACAAAAACTGTTAGACAGATCAATGTGTGTGCGCTAGACGGGCACACATTCTAATTAAAAGGAGCATGCGCAATGGTAATAACGAGCGCGCATGGTTCTTGGAACAAGACGTGTGCTGACATTGCCTCTTGCGGTGCACCCTATGGTGCTAACGCCACGTACGCGGCCAAGAAAGCATGCCCACGTTATGCCTTCTGGGAGTAGTGTCGCACTTAGAACCATCAATAAATTTTGAGCTTGCGTCCCGTCACATTACAAATTACTGCCACACGTTATTTAATTGGAAACCTGTTCACATCGATCAAAATCTAAACGGTTTCACACTTATGAGTGTATTAGTACTCGTTTATAAATACTACTACTCCATGATGACTACACGTTCCTCCTCAACTCCTCATCCACAAAAACAAACAAGTCATTCATCAGTGTTCCCTTGTGTCTGCCATGGCTAGCGTGAGTTCGGGGTTGAGAGATTGCCACCAGGGAGAGGCGAGCATGGAAGCAGAAGCACGAGAGATGTCCCGCCTCACCGCAAAAGCAGCCAGCATGTCCCATCGTGTGGCCGTAGCAGCACAGAGGTCCCACCGCGCCGCCGAAGCAGCACGGAGGTCCCGCCGCGCCATCGATGCAGCAGACTAGTCCGGCCGCACTGCGGAAGCAGAAGAGATGTCCCGCCACGCCGCGAATGCAGCAGAGATGTCCTCCCACATCGCGGTGGCCTGGGAAAATGTCGCGCGGGCAGCCGAGGACTCTTATAGGTGCATGCATGCGATCGTCCATAGCCAGATGGATCAGATCTCCGGTTGGGCGAGGTCGTAGTACGACATGAAAGGGTCTTTTGAACAGGCTATTGGCATCATTCGGCAACTAAATGAGAGCAATGTGAACCTCCTGGACGAGCGCGACCCGCTGAGGGCGAAGATCGTCGGAGCGCGGAGCAGCAGGAGGAGACCACTGCCTTGTTGAAGAGGACCAGCGTCATCGTCGAGAAACTTATGGACAAGAATGCCATGCTGCACATCGAGCACAGAAGGCTGGTGGAGGAATCCTTGGATGCTCTCAAGCATCATCTTGAGGACAAGAAAGAGCTTAACGTCGCTCGCCGCGGAGACGAGTTCTCGTGGTCTACACCAACACATCAAGAAAGTAGAGATCAACGAGCAAGATCATTGTCTTCCTTCTTCTTTTGCCCTTGTGTATTCGGGTGTTGTCGTATGTGTCTTTTTTAATTAGGTTCCCAAATATGTAAGACAATTATTATCCACTGCCATCGTCCTTATATTCATCATGCTTGCTACAAGTCGCAGTCGATGCTATATAGGTCCATCGGATCTTACATCAAAATCCGTGCAAAACTTTCTTTTCAGATTTTCATTTTTCTCTCTTAAATCTCAGTACAGTGAGACATAGCCATGCCACAAAACAGGGGCTCGGGCGCCATTAATGGAGACATTGGGAGGGAGGTGCGCGGCGGATAGAGGTCAAAGGGCTCTCCTCCCGATGAGCACATGCAGGGGTCTGATCGCACGCCTCCCGTACTCAAATAGCTACCCCGCACGGCACCTCCTAGCCAATAAAAAAGGGGACGCGTGGCGGCACATAATTGGTAAGTAGAATGCCCACGGTTTCAATAATACTTGTATTTCCGATTTGTAACATGACAGCACTTGTTCCAAAATGACTTTGTTGATTGTTAATGGGTGCGCCTATACAAATCGGACAGAACAATTACCACATCATGTTGGTGCCATGTCATGACATCATGCCAAGTTTCATGATTTTTAGGCGTGTTTTGGATTTAAAAGAATTAAAAAACCAAGTTTCTCAATCCTTCCGGCCGAGCCACGACGCCTAGATGTTCGAATTCCATTCCCGTTTCTTGCATGGGACCTAGAAATTCACCCAAGGACACACATGTGATTTTTAAACCAACTTTGGTGCACTCGAGCATGTGCTTGTAGTTCAAATTTGAATTATGCACATTAAATGCCCTGAAAATCAATTAATGTATAAAAAAGGCCAAACGAACCCGGAATAATTCCAAAATTTAGCATGATACTTCTATTTGGTCTAATATGCCTGTGTCGAAAAATTATGGTGGGAGAAGGCAGTGTATGTATGTCGTTTCGCACACGGAGGTGACCCGTTCCCTCTCGGAACCACGAGCCTTCTTGAGTGAAGCTCCGATTTGCAAGAAGCTTATACCAAAGCTTGTCCCAATTCGGCCAAAAAATTACAGCAGCATGTTGGTGACATGCCATAACACCATGCCAAGTTTCATGATTTTTATGCGTGTTTTGGATTTACATGAATTAAAAAACCAAGTTTCGCAATCTTTCCGGCTGAGCCACGACGCCCAGATGTTTGAATTTCATTCCCATTTCTTGCATGGGACATAGTAATTCACCCAAGGACACACAAGTGATTTTTCAACCAACGTTGGTGCACTGGAGCATGTGTTTGTAGTTCAAATTTGAATTATGCAATTAAATGCCCAGAAACTCAATTAATGTATAAAAAAGGCCAAACGAACCCGGAATAATTCTGAAATTTAGCACGATACTTCTATTTGGTCTAATCTTCCTGTGTAAAACAATTACCACAGCATGTTGATGCCGCTCCATGATAGCATGCCAAGTTTCATGAATTTCAGACGAGTTTTGGATTTACTAGAATTTCAAAACAAAGTATCTCAACGTTTTGCCAGCAATCAACAGTGCCTTGGTGTAGGATTCCCATTTCTTGCATGGGACCTAAGAATGCACCAAATTACACAAATTTGATTTTCAACTAATTTATATGCACTTGAGCATGTGCATGTATTTCAAATTTGAATTATGCACATAAAATTCCTAGAAAACCCAATTAATGTATAAAAATGTCCAAACAAACCCCGAAAAATTCCAAAATTTAACACAACACTCCTCTTGTTCTATGTTGACACAAGAAATTTTTTGAAAGCAATAAGAGGCAACGGATATCGTTCCGTCCCCAAAGGTGGCACATTCCCTACCAAAACAATCACGCTTGTTGTGAGAAGCTCTGGTTTGTGAGAAGCTTATACCCAAACCTGCCCCAAATGGGACAATTTTTTTACCATGACATGTAGATCCCGCTCCATGATACCATGCCAAATTTCTTGAATTCTAGGCAAGTTTTGGATTTACTAGAATTTAAAAACCAGGTATCTCAACGTTTCGCCGGCAATCAACAGTGCCCTTGTGTTTGAAATTCATTATCATTTCTTGCATGGGACTTAAGCATGCACCCAAGGACAGAGATTTGATTTTCCAACCAATTTATATGCACTGGAGCATGTGCATATGTATTTCAAATTTGACTTATGCACATAAAATGCTTAGAAAACCCAGTTAATGTATAAAAATGTCCAAACAAACCCCGAAAAATTCCAAAACTTAACACAACACTCCTATTGTTCTATGTTGAAACTAGAAATTTTTTTCAAAGAAATAAGAGACAACTGATATCGTTTCGTCCCCAAAGGTGGCATGTTCCCTACCGAAACCATCAGGCTTGTTGTAAGAAGCTCTGTTTTGTGAGAAGGTTATACCCAAACCTGCCCCAAATGGGACAAAAAATTTACCATGACATGTTGATGCCGCTCCATGATACCATGCCAAGTTTCATGAATTTCAGACGAGTTTTGGATTTACAATAATTTTAAAACCATGTATCTCAGCGTTTTGCCGGCAATCAACAGTGCCGTGGTGTTTGAATTTCATTCTCATTTCTTGCATGGGACCTAAGCATGCACCCAAGGACACATATTTGATTTTTCAACCAATTTATATGCACTAGAGCTTGTGCATATGTATTTCAAATTTGAATTATGCACATAAAATGCCTAGAAAACCCAGTTAATGTATAAAAATATCCAAATGAACCCCAAAAAATTCCAAAACTTAACGCAACACTCCTGTTGTTCTATGTTGACACTATAAAAATTTTGAAAGCAATAAGAGGCAACGGGTATCATTTCGTCCCCAAGGGTGGCACGTTCCCTACCGAAACCATCAGGCTTGTTGTGAGAAGCTCTGGTTTGTGAGAAGCTTATACCCGAACCTGCCATAAATGGGACACACAATTTACCACGACATGTTGGTGCCGCACCATGATAGCATGCCAAGTTTCATGAGTTTCAGACGAGTTTTGGATTTACTATAATTTAAAAACCAGGTAACTCAATGTTTGCGACCGAGTGACGGTGGCAGGGTGTCTGACATTTATTCCCATTTCTTGCTTGGGACCTAAGCATGCAACCAAGGACACACATTTGAATTTTCTACCAATTTGTATGCATTAGAGCATGTGCATGTAGTTCAAATTTGAATTATGCACATAAATGCATTGAAAACTCAATTAATGTATAAAAATGTCCAAACGACCCCCAAATAATTCAAAAAATTAACACAACATTCCTGTTGTTCTATGTTGACACTAGGAAAATAATTGAAATCAAGAAGAGGCAACTGATATCGTTTCGTCCAAAAAGGTGAAATGTTCCCTACCGAAACCATGACACTTGTTGTGAGGAGCTCTGGTTTGTGAGAAGCTTATACCCAAACCTGCCCCAAATGGGACAAAAAATTTGCCACTCCATGTTGATGCCGCTCCATGATAGCATGTCAAGTTTCATGAATATCGGATGACTTTTGGATTTACTAGAATTACAAAAGCAAGTACGTCAACGTTTGCGGGAGAGCCACGGTGCCGTAGTGTTCGAAATTCATCCCCATTTCTTGCATGGGACATAAGCATAAACCCATGGACACATATATGATTTTACAACCCATGTTGGTGCACCGGAGCATGTGCATGTAGTTCAATTTTGAATTGTGCACCTGAAATGGCTAGAAAACCAATTTAATGTATAAAAGTCCAAACGAACCCTGAACAATTCCAATTCTTTTACGACACACATATAGTTGCATGTTCACTGTAGATAAAAGTTCTAGCAATTCAAACACCATCCATTGCCGCTGTGACCTCATTATGTAATTCAAATCAAGATGAAAAATCAAGTAGATCCCACACAGTTTATTATCACCAACCGTATGAAATGCAGTACAAAATATCCTGGAGCACCGTCGGTGTATAGTACGCCTATGGCTTACGCGAGAAGGTGCGCCGGCTATAGTCCACAGCCGGTGTGTTAAGCACACTAGTTCGCTCCCCAAATACTCCCGCATCCGCATCCCTCGCAATCTCGAAAATATTACTGCCTCGTAATGTCGAAAATATCTACCGTGTGGAAGATTTTAATGTTTGATAGCACACGATTAGTATGTGCGGACCGTGTGCGATGTCTGTTACTCCCGCTCTGCTTCAGTCACTTGATTCAAATTTTCAGTAGCCCCCGCATTTTACTCCCGCCTCTGCATCCCTCGCAATCTCAAAAATATCTGCTCGCCCTTGATCCAAATTTTCTGTAGCCCCGCCTTGTTACTCCCGCCTGGTAAAATTTTCAGTTGCCGCAGTATTTCCTCAAACACCACCTTGCCCCCCCACACACCACACACTCCCCAAAACCTCCGCTCACACCGACACACACAACCCCCGAAACCATTGGTAGGTCGCCGCCATCGCCGCTGCCTCCATCCTCAACCTCTGCCTGTGTGCCGGGGAGCTCGAGGAGCCAATGGCCAAAAATAGGTTTATCGCGGACTTTTCGCCCGACGCCGGTGAGGTGGCCGCCGAGGTGTCCCCGTCGTCCTCCGCGGGCTCGATCCGCCATCACCGGTCCCCCGATCTGCCCGACGCCGTGCCCCTACGTCGGTTCGAGGACTTCCCCGTCCACCCTCGGACCCGGCTGCCGATGAGGTCCTACCTCGCGGTCCGGCAGCGGTAGTGGGGGACGTGGGTCGCCGAGATTACAGATCGGGAGACCCACACCTGCCGGTGGCTCGGTAGCTTCCACTCGGCCGAGCTCGCGGCCATGGAGTATGACCGCTGGCAGGTCCGCTACCACGGCGCGGTGGCTAGGCTCAATTTCCCCTTCACAACACATTCAGTCGACCTCGTTCTGCCGGAGCTAGGAGTGGTGAGCTCAGCTATGACGCGGGAGGACCGTGAGGCGTGGGAGCGCCTCGAGGCCGAGGCCGTCGACGAGGCCTACATGCAAGATCTCCGCCGGCAGCACCCAGAGCTCGTGGAGGCGGAGCGGGCTATCTTTGCCGGTGCGAAGGGCGGCGAGGTTATTGCGCTCTCCTCCGATGACAAGGTTGAAGGTGGCGAGGACAGCGGCGAGGTGGGCCCCGAGGACGAGGAGATCAGCGTCGACGAGTGGAGGAGTGCCTTCCCCAACGACCCCGGACACGACACCGGATCGGACATGGCTCGCGGCACACCGTACATGATGAGGAAGGATTGGCTCGACCTCTACTTTGACCAAAAGTAGTTCAACTTAGTTTAAATTTATGTTTTATGCTCGGTTATGCAAAACTATCTATGTTTATGTTTGAATGCATGCTACTTCCGGTTGAACATGCTTTGAACTTGATCAAATTGAAGTTTACAACGTTAAGTTTAGGGGAACGACTAGAAAAGGCCAAAAATTGTTGGTGTATATATATATCCACAAAGGGTTTTAGTCCTTTAAATTTTAAAGGATCAGCCAGAGATGGACTTATGACTTGTTTATTTCAGTTCTTCACAATCTGATGCTCTATATGTGCAACTATTTGCCGCGCAGTTCAATTTCATCAATAACAGTTTCAACAATACCACTATGAATTACGATATTTGGTTGTTGTTAAGGATAGTGCAGTTAACATGCCTTTTTGTTTTTTTAACAATAAGTAGTGTACTTTAGACCTGCACAATAACAGTTTGAATGACTATTTGCTTGTTTTTAAATGTTATGCCTGATGCAGTTAACACACCTTTCCACTTCTTGTTTTGCTTAACTAGCGTGCTTAAGCCTGCACACTGAAGCTACATAGCAATATGCATTGTACTGAATGGCTAAATATGCAATCCCATGCTACATAGCAACAAGGAAGAGTGTTACCTTAATGTACTGATGATGTCTAGATATACATGTAATAAAATCTTATATAATGGGATGGAGGGAGTGTTGTACTACATCATTTTAGAATTGTTGTTTAGCTTCTAATATTAACATGGTGCTTTTAGGTACACATGTCATTGCCAAAGATCCACACTTCGACCCTTTCTGCGTATGGGGCAATGAGATATTCATGAACCAGCACCAAGTGAGGAAACTGATAAAGATTGTTATTAAAATGGGTCAAAAGATGTCAATCGAACTATTTGTTTACACTTTATGCAAGACAACAGTGAACTGTAGGATGGTAAGTAAGAACCCTGTAGCCTTCTTTTTACTGCCGTAATGACCTGTGTTAGATGACAATGTCTGAATCTTTTTTCCATTGCAGTGGATCTTGAAGTAGTTTACTCAAGATTACCTCTCAAACTACATGATTGGCGGCCGGCCGTCACAAGGGGTTGGCTAGAGTCATGTGCGCCTTCTGCATCCAGTAGAGCACAATAAGGCCATTCCGCTTCACCTTGTTTAGCAACCAGAATGTATGTCGCCTCTTTCTTTTCCATCTATAATAGTACAAGTATAGAACCCTGGTTCATCATTCTTTATTTGGTGCTTATGTAATTCTTACACAAATGTACCTATGAATCGAATAATGCATTGCTTGTTTCAAGCTGATGGATATGAATAAAGCTATAGCCTACTTTCAAGTTTAAATTAGGTACAATTTTAAATAGCGGCAATTAAATTAGGGGAAAATTACGGTGTGCAGGTCATTACGACGCACGGGGTTAATAAAGCACAGCGTGTGCGATATACATCATAATCCCACACGGTTCACAGAGAGGAAACGTGTGTAACAATGCACACAATTGTCGTTTGCAAAGCATGTGTGATGTTAGACACTATCACATACGATGCGGGAAAACTAAATGTGTGTGATTGTCTACCTATCATGCACGGTTTATAATCATGAACTGTTTGTGATGTGCCAGGCATCGTAAATGTAGAGCCAGTTTGGTACGTGCCTGGAAAACTCCCGTGCGTGGAATCTGCCTGGTTTTTGGTAAAACCACAAAACTCCGACTGCGATGGCAATGCGAGAACAAACGAGTAGCAAGGATGAAGCGTTTGGGATATTCGAGATATCAGAAATGATTGTATAGGGACAACTGTATGCATCAAGGCTCCCTATCCTCGACAGTTTCTGGGTCGTATAGAAATGACCCCCTATCGCCCACACTCACTTGGCGACGGTTCCAAATGCCGTCGCGGAAAGGGGTTAAAAACCGTTTGTATAGCACCAACCCGTACCAGTTTAGCCTGCACCCAAAATCCAACCGTTACACACTTTTGACCCATCTCGGTGGCACCGATCAAAAAACTCGGTGGCACCAATCTGTGTAAAAATATGAACGTTAGGAATCTTGGTGTGACCGACTAGGACAACTCAGTGGAACCGATGTGGAAGGGCTAGGGCAAAACCACATCTCGGTGGCATTAATTTATTGTATAAAGTCGGTGGGACCAAAATGAAGCAATAGGCTAACAGAGATTTGGTCAAGCCAACTTAGTGAAACCGAGTGCAATTCTCGGTGAGACCGAATCAATTGCTTTAAGCAATAGAGAATTGGCAAGGCCATCTCGGTGGGACCGAGATGCATATCGATGGATCCGAATTACTAGGGTTTGGGAAGTGGCTAAGTCAAATGAACTCGGTGGCTCCGTGTAGGAAATATCGGTGGCGCCCAGTTTGAAATTTAGGTTTTGGACGTTTTTGGATGGAGAAAGTGCCTGAGGATATTGGAGCAATATCGCTAAGCACTTGAGCAACCAGGTCATCAAGAAACACCTCATCCCCTTTTAATAGTATTGGCTTCCCTATGGACTCAATGTGATCTTCAATCACTCAAATGAAAATGTAGAGTCTTGAGCTTTTGCCAATCCCTTTCCTTAGCATTTTGAGGGGTCCACATCTCTAGTCCTTGCCATGCCAATCATTGAACATCCTGAAATATTTATACTAAATGTCCATTAGTTCAATGAGATATATGTTGTTATGAATTACCAAAATCACCTGGGGATTTGTTCCACTTTCAAGATGTAGCTGGTGGTTCCCAGCTGTCAGTCTATCCACATACTCCATGTTAGCTCTAGTTGTTGACCACATCTCATCGAGCGCACCACGGCGGTTTGAATGATTTGAATGAACTGGAGTAGGGGTAGAAGGGGCACCGGAGTCCGGGCAGAGGGGGGTACGATGGTTGACTCGTTCGGCTGTGGGGTGAGGCTACCGTCGTCGGAGATTAACAGAAGGTGTCAGTGAGTACTTGTATGACCTAGCCGTCGTTTGGAGTATGGTGGGGGCGGCGAGACCTACGCGGCAACACAGTCGGCCACGGGGGGCAGATGCAGGCGCTCCCGCCTACATTGGTGTTGGCGGCTAGAGCAAGAGCAGCTAGATTGGAGATTGAAGAAGCGGGCTGGGCGTTGGATGTCAATCCAACGACTACAATTGTTAGACTAATATTTTGACTTTTTTACCATTAAATCACTTAGTTTTTTTTTTGCGAACAAAGTCACTGTTTAGTATTTTTTACCATTAAATTGACAGTGGCTTAGTTGACTAAATGGATGATACCTTGCGCATGCTTTGTCCTAGTGGGCCAACAAAGTCAGTTTCGAAAGTTGAACATGCAGCCCATTTATTCAGATTTTACAGCCCATTTCATTTTGTTTTCCCATACATGTATTTTCTAGGCCTTGACTAAAAAAATAATCTATTTCCTAGGCTGGGTACAAATAATAATAGCCAGTTTAGTATTTATGAGAATTTACAACGCATTTGATTATTTATTCGAATACCCGTATTTACTGGGCTGGGTGAAAAAATAATATTGTGGACATGCAACCCATTTATTATTTGTGATAATTTAGAACCTATTTGATTTTTTTAGAAATGGACCCATTTTCTGGGATGGGTGAAAAAACAATGTTGGCCTGGACAGAGCATTTCTTATAAAAATACTGAGCTAGGTATTTTATTATTAGAAAAACTTAAGTTGGGCTTGATAATTTTATTATATAAAAATTGAGCTGAGTTATGCATTTTGTTGAAAAAACATAGGCTAGTGTCGGTGTCAAAACTGGTAGGTCTCGGGTAGGGGGTCCCGGACTATGCGTCTGAGGATCGATGGTAATAGGAGACTAGGGACTCGATGTTTACCCAAGTTCGGGCCCTCTCGATCGAGGTAACACCCTACTTCCTACTTGATTGATCTTGATGAATATGGGTTACAAGAGTTGATCTACCTCGAGATCGTAATGGCTAAACCCTAAAAGTCTAGCCTATGTAATATGATTTTGTTCTTCGTCTCTACATACTAAACCCTCTGGTTTATATATGCACCGAAGGGACCTAGGGTTTGTACATGATCACCTTGCAAAGGAAGAAAAGTATTACACCCGGACTCTAAACTTGCTATTTTACACATATGGGAGTCCTATCCGGATACAGGAAACAATCTTCATCAATAGTATTCACGTCCTACCAGTCCGGCCCACAATGAACGATCCGGTCACTTGAGGACCCCTTAATCCAGGACTCCCTCAGTAGCCCCTAAACTAGTCTTCGATGACGATGAGTTTGGCTTGCGTACTGTCTTCGGCATTGCAAGGCGGGTTCCTCCTCCCGAACATATTGAAGCAAAATTCCCTACAAAGGGGTATTGTGTCCGACCCTTCATGGTTAGTACAACCCTTAGCCTCAAAGGCAAGGTATTGAAAACAGATATTGTGTCTTTACTCACAACTTTCAGCGAAGCGCCACGTCTGTCCCTTTAATATATGGAACCGTTTTCTCTGGCTCCACTTTCGCGTTTCGAGGTATAGCCCCATTGGCACGTCTTGTCAAAACATAGATCGTGCCCGCTTATTACGGGATCCTTATCAACGTGACGTGAGCATATTAACAGTGCCTTACGCATGACCTCGTTGGGAACCGGCAAGGTTTACGGCTGTAGTGGGGGCGTTTACCATTCACCTCTTATAAAAAGGACTCAAATCTTTCTTTTTAACCCCATGCTCTCCTCAAGACCTAGTTCTCCAATCTTCCCAGCTCAAGCGCCCACATCCTTTGCGCCCTCAATTCTCAAACCCTCCACCACCGTCGCCCTTCCCAGGAATGGCTGGTTCTGGTTCCAAAGGCAAGTGGGAGGCATCCACGGTCATCGAAAAGACCGTGAAGAGCCTCCGGAGCGCGGGCTATCTTGCCGACGACGTGGCGCACTGAGTCCCCGAGAAGGACCAAGTGATTCCCGTCCCTAAGGCGGGTGAGAGGGTCGTATTCCTCTCGCATTTTATTCGGGGGCTAGGATTTCCTCTCCACCTCTTTGTACGGACCTCTTGTTTTTCTATGGGCTAGATTTCCATGATCTAGTCCCGAATTCAATTCTCCACATATCTGCTTTCATAGTGGTATGTGAGGCGTTCCTCCGAGTCCCCCCACACTTGGGCCTATGGCTCAAAACCTTTAATTTGAAGCCGAAGGTGGTCGACGATCAGCACGGGGAGTACGGAGACGCCATGGTAAGCAAACTCCCCAACGCTACCTGGCCAAAGGGGGCGTTTGTGGAGACGAATAAGGTCTGGCAGCAGGAGTTGTTTTACATCACTAAGCCCCGCGACACCAAATGGGTGGTGGCGGCCACATTTAGATCTGGACCCCCGAAGAGGCTAACCTCCTGGACCGACAAGAGTCCGGATTGGGGGTCCCAGGCGGAGGTACTGGCGCTCCAAAGCCGTATCTCCGGCATGATCTCCAAGGGCACCCAACTCACAAACGTGATTCAGGTAATGCTCGTTCGTCTCGTCCTCCCCTGCCAACGCCGAGACTCCTATTTATGGGAGTTTCAATCCGGAAGGGTCCTGACCCTTGAAGCACCCCTTCAGCACCACGCACGAAGACATCTGGAAGCACCTCTTCATGGCCCAAAAGGGGTGGCCGGCGGAGACTGAGGACAGTGGCTTCAGTACCGCCCTTACTGCATCAGAGGTAATTAGAATTTCTGCGAATATATACCCTGTCCATGCTTCAATTATAACAGGAGTTGGAGTTTTTGCATTCTATCCAGGCTTGGACGAAAAAGGCAGAGCGGATCAAGTGTCCAGCTCCCCTACCAGAAGACCCGGAGACACCTTGGCTGACGGCGATGTTGGTCCCGGCGCCGTACAAGGCGCCGAAGAAGAAGGCCAAGAAGAAGGGCACGGAGGTCAAGAGCGACCCCCGCCCTGCAGGTCCCGCAGACACAAGGTCCGGGGAAACTGACTCCCACCACTCTCCCAAAGAAGAAGAGGAGGAAGAGGAAGAAGAAGACTCCCTCGTCCTGACAAAGGGGAGGAAAAGAGCGGCCTTGCTGACACAGGCAAGGTCGTCCCCACGAAGAAGCTGAATCTTCCAGATAGTTCGGACCCATCGTCCGAACACAGCTATCGGGTTCAGCCCAGGATCAAGCCCCTGGCCGAATCGTAAGTATTTAAACTGCTTTATATTCGGATAATTTTCCTTTTCAGCATCTAATTTTTATTCTGTCTTTATATAGCCCTCCGCACGATATCCCCGTGGCTTCACTATCCTCGGGGAATTCTCTAGCGTTCAGAGAGATGGAAAGCGATACGCCTCCGCGGGGCTCGTCGCCCACCGTAGGGGATACCGAGGTATCCTCTCTACAAACTCCCCCTGCTCCAGCAGGTGGGAGTGGGGCGGATGAAAGGGCGTCTGAGGTTAATCCCTCGGCCGCTGCCGACCAAGGGGAAGCGATCCCCATGGTGACCGAAGGCGGGGGGGCAAGCAATCCGGGGCCCCGCCGAACACTGTGCCGGAGTCCACTGCGGCTCTAGAATCAAGAGACCAACCCCCCATGATGGGGAGGGAGCAACTGCTCCTGTGGCGCCTGCCGTCAATTCGGAGGCATCGAACACTCTGGAGGGAGCACTGCAAAGTGCTTCATCATAGAGGAACACTGCACTCTGATGAGTGCGGTCATGGAGAAAATTCAGTCCGTCAAATGCGGATTGAACGAAGCTTTCAACAGCCTATTGATAGGCTTTGAGGTATGTGACGTAATGTTTTTTCAAAGAGAACTATATATATATATATATATATAGCCAGTCTATTATCATAACATTATGAGAATAATATTCTCATAATACTTCCGAATTGCTTTGTTTTACTGCATTGGAAAGCTATGCGCACTGCACAGATACTACAACACAACCTCATGTTTGAAAAAATTGTATGTGTTGTTTTTTCGGTACCTTTTTCCTCTAGTTTTTTAACCGTTTATCGGAATTATGCGTGTAATATACCGTTGAAAATCTATGGAGTAGATGCAACTTCGCCATGTTGAACACTTTTCAAAATTCATCATAGTTTAAGAGCAGTTTCGAAAATCGTGCGGCTCACAACGAATGGCAGCGAGCGTTTTTTGCGGTTTTTTTTCTAAACCGCTCGTCGGAATGAAACGTATGATACACCGTTGGAAAGGTATCGTCGGCGCGCATCTTTTTCATATCTATTATTTTTTCTAATTCGCTACGGTTTAAGAGCAGTTTTGAATTTATTAAATCGCGGAATTGTGTTTTTCGAATTTTTTCAAATTTTCGATAGTGTTTTCACTCCAGTTTTCTAACCGTTTGTCGAAACAGGGCGTGTAATATACCGTTGGAAAGCTACGAACGAGGCGCAACTTTCATATGTTGAAATGTTTTTTTGAGATTCGTTACGGTTTTAGTTAAATTTGAAAATCGTGCGGCTGACTACGAAGGGCAGTGGTCGTTTTTCGTGAAATTTTTACAAAACTTTGGTCGAAATGATCCAAATGATACACCGTTGGAAAGATATCGTCGAGACGCTACTTTTTCATGTAGAACACCCCCTCTAATTCATTGCGGTTTAAGAGCAGTTTTGAAATTACAAAAACGCGGAAACTCTGTTTTTCGCGACACCTAAATCGACCTGTTTTTTTGAGCTTCCGAACTGCATGTTACTGCAACACAGAGACCAGTGAACTGCAAGTTTGAAAAAACTGTACGTGTTGTTTTTTCGGTACCTTTTTTGCTCTAGTTTTTTAACTGTTTATCGGAATTATGCGTGTAATATACCGTTGAAAAGCTATGGAGTAGACGCAACTTCGCCATGTTGAATACTTTTCGAGATTCCGCACGGTTTAAGAGCAGTTTTGAAAACGGTGAACTGCATGTTTGAAAAAACTGTACGTGTTGTTTTTTCGGTACCTTTTTTGCTCTGGTTTTTTAACCGTTTATCGGAATTATGCGTGTAATATACCATTGAAAAGCTATGGAGTAGACGCAACTTCGCCATGTTGAACACTTTCCGAGATTCCGCATGGTTTAAGAGCAGTTCTGAAAACGGTGAACTGCATGTTTGAAAAAACTGTACGTGTTATTTTTCCGGTATCTTTTTTGCTCTAGTTTTTTAACTGTTTATCGGAATTATGCGTGTAATATACCGTTGAAAAGCTATCGAGTAGACGCAACTTCGCCATGTTGAACACTTTTCGAGATTCTGCACGGTTTAAGAGCAGTTTTGAAAACGGTGAACTGCATGTTTGAAAAAACTGTACGTGTTGTTTTTTCCGTACCTTTTTTGCTCTAGTTTTTTAACCGTTTATCGGAATTATGCGTGTAATATAACGTTGAAAAGCTATGGAGTAGACGCAACTTCGCCATGTTGAAAACTTTTTGAGATTCCGCACGGTTTAAGAGCAGTTTTGTAAACGGTGAACTGCATGTTTGAAAAAACTGTACGTGTTGTTTTTTCGGTACCTTTTTTGCTCTAGTTTTTTAACCGTTTATCGGAATTATGCGTGTAATATACCGTTGAAAAGCTATGGAGTAGACGCAACTTCGCCATGTTGAACACTTTTCGAGATTCCGCACAGGTTAAGAGCAGTTTTGAAAATGGTGCGACCGACGAATAATGGCAGCGAGCGTTTTTTTGCGCTTCCGAACTGCACAAGAAAACCGCACTGCATCAGGGTAGGACCCGGCGCGACGGTGCTGGGGGAAGGAGGCGGGGCGGCAGCGCGGGGGTAGGAGGCGGGGCAGTGGTTGCTGTCCTCGGGGCGCTTCGAGCTAGAAACCTATTTAAGTGGGGGTGTTATGAGAATAAGGTTTTTGTTATGAGAATAAGGTCTTAAGGGGTGTTATGAGAATAGACCCACCCTATATATATATATATATATATATATAGGGGCGATGACTATTTGGATTAGAATAACTATTTGGATCATAGCGCCCTATATAGGGGCGATGACACCTTCCCGAACCCACGAGTGCCTCGCCAAGCCCCCACTCTCCCTTATCTACCGAACCTCCACATGCCCCCGCTCCCTCTCTGATCCAGCCACCCATCCTCGCCGGCGTCGACACGCCCCGGCCCCGGGAACCAGCC
>LR738712.1:467326531-467357676 GCA_902687465.1 Secale cereale | reverse complement strand
ACGGATCATGCCGCCGCCGCCGCCTCCATTCCCAAATCGCGTCGCCGCTGTCATCCACTAGCTACCGCTGCATCGGCAGTCCTTCGCT
The DNA here is from genome assembly GCA_902687465.1 of Secale cereale. Lineage (NCBI taxonomy): Eukaryota > Viridiplantae > Streptophyta > Magnoliopsida > Poales > Poaceae > Secale > Secale cereale. Next base: position 467,357,588 of record LR738712.1, on the reverse strand, counting down.
ACCTGCCTCGACAATCCACCGCTAACTCAGGCAGGGAGCCGATGCTGCTCCGGTTAACCGTCACCGGTTGCCGCCCTGAATAGCCTCCGGACGCCACCCACAGATTGCCCCGTGGTGCCGCTCGAACTTCTCCATGCGGGCGACTGGCCACTCGAACTTCCCCTCGTTGGCCATCGTGGACCTTTGTAACCTCTCATGGCTGATCCTCCTCCCCTGTAGTACAAGTGGGGTCAACTGCGGTTCGATGGAGACGCACAAGGTAGTGGTATGCACTAACAAATCCTTCTACTTGCGTGTGTTAATAGCGGCAGAAGGTGGTTCAGGTAGTTCAGTTACGATTTCTTCAATCCACCCTCATCAGAGCTCGTGGCATCTCTTCCGTATTTTTCCATGTTAAAATTTATGAAAAGGAAGGGATTGTGTCGCTAGATGAGCAGTTCCCGTCGAGTTCTCCCTACTAAATCTTCAATTTTTATTTCCCAAGTATTAAGTTCTCTTAGATACTAGATTAGTACTCTATCTTGCAAGCAAGGATGCTCTGAAATCAAACACATGATGTTTGATACACCATGGCTCAAGTTCTCTGCAATTTGTTTGAACGTCATCGGCCAGTGTACGTGTTGTACCTCTTCTACGCAATCGGCATGCCGGCAGTCCGTCCAACGACCTCGTCTGTCCTTGAGCACCTCTTTCCACAGAATCATCCACACATACACAGACACACTTGTACCCCATCTGCTTGAGCTTCAGAGCTTCTCTGTCCATCCAACAAAAAGATTCTCCTTCCAATAGTTGTTTTGCATCTGCTACAAAAAATACATCGACGGTAGAAGTTCAGATATACTTGCAAAGGAACAACTATAGCTCTCTCTATGCGCAAGTTGTGTTTGGAGAGGCACGGTTTTGATTTTTGATTTTAGGCTTGGATGTACGAGGTATATGATGAAGGTGAGACAACTAAGTAAAGCCCATTTGGACATGCTAAATTCAGTGGTACAGAAGGGAATAAGATCATTTGTTTATTTGTCCCCCATTTGTACATCGTTTTGTCTACTTTCTTTTTTTGTCTTGTTTCTTGAAGTTCAATAGTATGTATTGTTTTCTGAAGTTCAATAGTATGTATTGTTTTCTGAAGTTCAATAGTATGCATTGATGAAAAAAATGTGTCTTTAGAATGTTGGTTTAATGTCAAAAAACTACAAAAAACAGACGAGCCTTGAAAAAGTTCAAAAACTAAGACATTGAGACGTCCAAAAAAGGACAAATATGAACAAAAAAAATTACGTCATGAAAAACAACAGAAGAAAACAAAATCCCCAACAAGAAGAAAATTAACTCTAGAAGTTCAAATATTACAGATTTGCAATATTTTTCCAATGGATTTTCCATTTTTTTAAAACATAAAGTTTAAATTACAATAACACAACAATTAGATCTTTGAAACAAAAACATATTCTTCAAGTTTCTAAAAGAACCAAGAAGGTAAAACTTAAACAACGAAAACATTTCAAAAAAGTTCATAAAAATATAAATTTACCCATTTCTAAAGAAAACCTAGAAGTTCAAATTTAAATAATATGGTGGTTCAATGACTATAACAAACTATCATTTTGTTTCCCGCTGCAAAAGAATATAACACAAAGAAGTCCAAAATTTTAAAATGGAGAAGTTCGATGGTTGTAAAAACTCAAATTTTCCTTGTTATTAGAAAAATTGCTTGCACTACTTGCTTCTAGCATCTTGTCCATGGAGTCAAGGCGTTGCGTGGTGTGCGATCTCAATTTTTGGATGGGGCGCCGTCGCGACCAAGCGTGTCTCCCCTGAGCTCTGAATCCTGTCCGTCGCTGCAGCTGCCCTATGTCCTCACGACCTCCGCGAGTAGTCCACCAACGCCTTGCGAGTGCGCCCCGAGCAAAGGCATATGGTATGTTCTAGTGCGTATGTTCATGCACTAGTGTGTGTGTGTGAGTGCTGGCGTTGGTGTGTGCGCTTGGTGTGCTGTGATGTATGATGTATTTTTTTGAAGTACATGTTGTGAACCCAACTAAGTTAGAACACAACCGTTTAGATCGCAGCTACTTTGAATTTCGGAAGAAGAAATCTCGTTTTCGTTCTGCTGTACTATGTCCACTTATGTAGTGTTTCTAAATAGCTTCTCGTCTGAAGTTCAGTCGTACATGTGTGTGCAAATATGTTGGTGTTTGAGCCCCAAAAAAACTGACTTGGAGCAAGTGTAGATAAAATTATTGTGTGTAGCAATTCATTGTGTTTATTGAAAAGACAGAAGTTCACCATGCAAAAATTGCACAGTCCAATTAGTATTAAAAAGATAGAAAATAAAACAACATTAAAGTTTACAAAAAATGTAACTTTTCACGCTAAAGATTAAAACCAAGAAGTTCAATTAAAAAAACGGAGTAGCTCAATGTATACAATAAACTCAGGTTCTCTCGCTAATATAGAATAAAACCAAGAAGTTCAATTTGTAAAAGCGGAGGAGTTTGATATTTATCAAAGAATAAAACAAAATAAGTTCAATTCGAGATAACGAAGAAGTCTGATGTGTCTAAAAAATTCCAAATTTCACATTTCTAAAAATACACAATGAAGTTCAAATAGAAATAGGTAGAGCGGTTCAATGTCTATAAATAATTCAGATATTTTCATGTAACAAGGAGAAGGTCACCATAGAGGTAGGGAGAAGGTCACATAACATAAGTTCATGCACTATATGATGTGCATTTTGTATGAAAAAAAGAATGAAAAAACAAAGGCTAAAAGTTTTGTTGCTAGAAGTTCAAGTACTCGGGCCAAGAAAAATTCAAAATTCTTGTGAGAGAGGTTCAACAAAAATACGTGACAGAAGTTCAAGATGAAAACAGCGAGAAGTTCAACTACTACACGAAATGCGTTTCACGTAAGAATATGTGAATAGAAGACAAAGAGCTTAAAATGTTTGTTAGAAGAAGTTCACGTGCTCCTCCCGGTGAAGTTCAAGATCTCTAGTGTGAGACGTCCGACCTTCAATTACATGCAAAAAACGACGTTTTTGCCATTTTTAAAACTGCTCTCAAACGACAACAAATTTGTAACACCTGTCTACATGAAAAACTTGCCGCTATTCATAAGCTTTTCCAACAGTATATTATGTGCTACATTTTGATGAACATTTTAAAATTTTCATGTATACCGTTTAAAGCACATTTTTATGTATTCGGAAAAATTCTTTTGAACCATCACGAGTATGAAAAACTGATCAACATGGGAAAGTTGCGTGTTTTCGACAACTTTTCATCGTAATATCATTTGCTCAATTCCGGTAAGGGGTTTGAGAGTTACGGGAAAAAAAACATCATGTCAAAAACAGAGTGAAGTTCAAGCAGACCTGCCACAGAAGTTCAAGTACTTCACGCGATGCATTTTCGACGAATCTGTTTCGCGATGAACATAGAAATTATGATCCTGCCATTTTCTAAATTACTTGAAAATGACTGAGAATCATAGAAAACCGTCAACATGAAAAAGTTTCGCATTTTCCATAGCTTTTCAACGGTATATTATATGCCCCATTTCGATAATGTTTGTAGAAAATACAACGAAAATACATTTTTAGCCATTTTCGAAACTGACTTAAAATCGTAAAGAATTGGGAGAAACAATACATACCAAAAAGTTTTGCATTTGTCCAAGCTTTCCAACGCCATATCACTTGCTGCATTCAGTCGCATGGTTAAAAAATTAACTCGAAAAAACAAACTCGATAGGACCTGTACCGTTTTCTAGATTACTCTTAAACCTTTCAAAAATAGAAAAAAGTTTCAACCTGAGAAAGTAGCGCACTTTCATAAGCTTTCCAACGCCATATAATATGCCCTAATTGGATTAGCCATTTATAAATTACAGCGAAAATACGAATTTGGTTGTTCGGTTCATGAAATTTTACGTTTTCCAAATAACGTTTTAACCATAGGGAATTAGAGAAAACTTTCAACATGTGGAAGGAGCGGTTTTGCAACATCTTTCCAACAACATATTATATGCCGCATTCCGATAAACGGTTTAGAATTGAGATCGAAAATACGATACACGTTTTTTTTGTGAAGAAAAAACGGTTTTCAAAACTGCTCTTAAACCGCTTACATTTTGACAAAAATTTAAGTTGGGTCGTGATACTGGTGTCCATAGCTTTCCAATGGTATATCGCAAGCCCCGTTTGGGCAATATTGGCGGAAGTTCAACCTAGCACATGGGGAAGTTCAGGCATGCAACTCAGGCAGTAAAATTGCAAAAAACACAAGTTCATCATGACCCGAGAGCAAAATCCGCCCATGAGTGAGATTTCTATTTACAAAGAGTATTTAGTTGCTAGAAATCGTTTGAAGATTACACTTACATTACATAGAACACGGCTAACCAGAAAAATTCGCGAGGAGAGACACGGTTGCGAAGATAGCCCGAAGGTCGGGTTCCTATAGAGGGAAGTTCAGGCATGTATCTCAGGAAGTATATGTTGTGATCAGAATAATATTCTGATCCCGTGATCAGAATAGTGTTTATATATATATATATATATATATATATATATATATATATATATATATATATATATATATATATATATATATATATATATATATATATATATAGAGAGAGAGAGAGAGAGAGAGCATGGTTTTTCTATCAACGCTTGCTAGGGTCATTGCTATCTGAACCGTTTGTCCACCTTTAGATTAGAACTTGTGACTGGATAAGGTTCCTATTTCCTGATTTAGTGGTGATCGCTCTGACCAAAGAGGAAGGCAAGAGGCAGACCAAAACGGCAGCCTATGGCCTGACATTTCAAAAACATTTAGAGGTTGTGTGCAGCTTGTTTCCAACATTGGAGCTCGTGCATGCATGCATGCAACTGTTTGGGCAAGGCTATGCAGTAGGTTTTGTTGTGATGCTAACTTCGAACGGTTCCTATGGCTACCTTCTCTTAGCAAATTGACCAGCCATGATTTGCTTCCATTGCGGTTTTTTTTTAAACGGGCAAAAGATTTGCCACGTATATTAATTAAGAGAGAATAGAGTTTGTGTTACAAACACCCCTTAACAATACATGAAAGAATCACTCTCCCTACATGATGGACCCTAGTTTCTTAGCTCCGGCGGCAACCCAGAATGATGCCTCCCTTTTGATGTTGTCGAGAAGAACCGTAGGCGGAGCGGCCATGTTGCGGAATACACGGCTGTTTCGCTCGTTCCAGATCATCTAGGTAGTGAGCATGGTGAGCGAGGCCATGGCCTTCCGGTTGGGGACGGAAGCATCAGTCAACCCAAGCCACCAGTCTAAGGTGGAATGCCTCATAGGCCAAGTAGAGGTGTCAACGTGAATGAGCTGCAGCCACGCCTTGACCAAGCCCCATAGGCGAATGGTGAAACGGCATTTGAAGAAGAGATGGTCAACCGATTCATTCTCATGCATGCATAGGGGGCACGAGCCACAATTAGGCCAACCATGCTTCGCCAATCGATCCGCAGTCTAGACTCTATTTTGGATAGCCAGCCAAGCAAAGAACTTGACCTTGGGTGGAGCCCAGATTTTCCACACTGCATGCTCCAAGGGAGAGCGAATGAGGCCAAGAAATTGCGCTTTGTAGGCGGACTCCGCTGTGTAGAGACCACTATTGGAATGCTTCCAAACAATGTCGTCGTCAATATCCTCCTGTAATTGAAAATCCCGGATGGTGGCCCAAAGCTCGAGAAATTGTCTGAAGTGCTCTATAGAAAAACTGGACGTCATCTTAATCTTTCTAACCCAAGTGCCATCCTTTAGTGCTTCTCGCACCTTCCAATTCTTCCTCGTTGACGCTGCATAGATGAGAGGGGCATATCCATGGGTTTGCGGTTGTGCACCCATGGAGAGTCCCAGAAAGGGGTGTGCGCGCCATTTCCCACGATAATAGTTGAGGAGGCATAGAAGAAGTTGTAGTCTGCGTTATCGCACGGGTTGCCCATGCCAACCCACATCTTAGTTGGCTCCTTCTACTCAAACCAAATCCAACGAAGCCTCAGTGCCCTAGCAAATTTCTCCGTTTTTAGCACTCCAAGACCCCCATTGGCAATTGGGCGGCAAACAGTGTCCCAATTAACCTTGCATTTGGCCCCGGTGGTCTTGTCTGATCCCTCCCAAAGGAACGCTCGCTCAAGCTTGCTGAGATTTTTGAGGGTGTTTTTGGGGACAACGAGCGTAGTGATGAAGTATATGGCTTGGGAGGCAAGCACCGACTTGACCAAGGCGGTGCGTCCCATAGACGTGATGTTTTGCCCATCCCAAGGGACCAACTTTGCCGCCGCCTTATCCTCCGGGAACTGAAAGTCCACCTTCCTGAGCCGCCACACAGAGAGCGGGAGGCCTAAGTATTTCATGGGGAAGGATCCGCGCGCCGCCGGAAGGTTTTGAAGGATGTCCGACAAGTTGATGTGCCCACAACGGATTGGGACGACCGAGCTTTTGTGAAAGTTGGTGGCTAGACCTGTGACATCGCCAAAAAGATGAAGGATGTTGGAGAGGTGGTCAATATCGCGCTTGATGGGTGCCATGAAGACCGCTGCGTCATACGCATAAAGGGATGTTCGTAAAAGAACCCCACGGCCACGAATTTTATGAAATAGTCCTCTAGTTGCCGCCATCTCAAGAATTCTTTGGAGCGGGTCGATCGCGATCACAAATAGCAAGGGGGAAATAGGGTCCCCCTGCCGGAGACCCTGTCCATGGATGATGGGGCTGCCAGCGATGCCGTTAAGAAGAATCCGCGAGGAAGAGGAGCAAAGTAGGGTGGTGATCCAATCTCAGAAAATGCTCGGGAACCCCCTACGGTGGAGGAGGTCAATGATATACTCCCACTTGACTGAATCAAATGCCTTCCGAATGTCCAACTTGAAGAGAAGCGAAGGAGTTTTGCACTTCTGGAGCCTCCGCGCAAGATTCCTCACATACATGAAATTGTCATGGATGCTTCTTGTCTTGATGAAAGCACTCTGCGCGTTGGAGACAAGGTGGAGCATGTGGTGGCTAAGACGGATGGCGAGGACCTTTGCAATGATTTTGGGAATAGCATGAATCAGACTAATCGGACGGTAGTCGGAGATTTCTTCAGCTCCATCCTTCTTTGGGAGCAGTACAATGTTGGCAGAGTTGATCCAATGAAGGTTGGCCGTGCGGAGGTTACCGAAGCAAAAGATGGCCTTCATAATATCATGCCTGATGATGGACCAACAACTCTTGAAGAAAAGCCCGGTGAAGCCATCCGGGCCAGGCGCCTTGCCAACATGCATCTGGTTGATGGCCTCACGCACCTCCTCATCGGAGAAAGGGTCAGCGAGGTTGCCCAAATCATCACGGGCCTCAATGCCCAATCCCTCCCAGTTGAAGTCTGTGGTCGCCGTGGGGCCTTTTCCCAAGGTTGAGGAGAAATAGTCGTGGACAATAGCCTCCTTTTGAGAGTGCTCAGTGACCCATCCACCGTTGTTCTTGATACGGTGTATGTGGTTCTCGTGTCTTCTAGCGTTCACTCGACGGTGGAAAAATTTGGTGTTCGCATCCCCCTCTTTGAGGTTTGAAATCCTCGCACATTGTTTTTTTCTCGCACTCTCAAGAACTGCCAAGGCAATGACTCTACGCTTCAGCCTAGAACGCAGCTCCAGCTCCTCGACAGAGAGGTGCCTTGAGTCTTGAGCCATGTCCAGATGAAGAATTATTAGCAAGGCAGTGTGATGCATGATCTTGGCCTTTGAGAATAGGCCCTTACTCCATCTCAAGAGTTTGGCGCCAGTGTGTTGGAGCTTGTGGTGCAATATCCGAAAGGGGTCGGTGTGCTGAGTGTGCTCATTCCATGCATTAGCAACCACATCGCTAAACCCCGGAAGAGAAGCCCAAAAATTCTCAAATTTGAATGAGCGAGGCTTGTGAGGCCCCCTATCGTCGGCGAGAAGAAGAGGACAATGGTCTGAGAGCGAAGATGACAGATGTAATGCCCAAGATGGGACTATATCTCCTACGTGTCGAGGCACGACTTAAAGATATAAGCCCATGCTAGAATGATCGCAAGTTTGGTATCTTTGCACGACTCATGTAAAAGAGGGATTAAATGCAAAAGGAGATAGTTGGCTTACACTTGCCACTTCACACAATACAATACATAAGCGAAACATCATTCAAAACATCACAGCCCATCTAAGGGTAAGATCCAAAAGACAAGATACCAAACATAACGTTAAACCACAGGTCTAGGTCGAATCCTAGTAGAAACCACTACTGATCGTCGAAGTGTCACAAACATACGGTCACTCTCTTCATCGAACTCCCGGTGAAGAACTTGAACCAGCTCCTGCATCATTCTCGGCTGAACCTGCATCTGGTGTTGTAGTATCTGTGAGCCACGAGGACTCAGCAATCCCATAACCATGGGTATCAAGACTAGCAAAGCTTTATGGATAGGAAGAGGTAAAGTGGTGAGGTTGCAGCAGTGGCTAAGCATAATATGGTGGCTAACTTACGAGTACAAGAGTAAGATGAGCATCTACGCAAACGGTCGCAACTAGTAGTGATCGCTAAAGATCCTGAACTACATACGAATCAAACATAACCCCACCATGTTCTCTTCTCAAAGTGAAAAGAGACAGTCATGGTTACTCACACAGTGGTGTGTTTTAGTTCGGATCCTCTGTCAAGTTTTCTACAACCGGACATTAACAACTTCCAATCTGCCACATAACCGCGGGCACGGCTTTCGAAAGATCATAACCCTGCAGGGGTGTCCCAACTTAGCCCATCACAAGCTCTCACGATTAGCTGAAGTGATAAATATAATATCATCACCCCTTATCTTAGGGAAAACCGATCAGGCTCGGCATCCCGGTGCACAAGACATTTCGACAATGGTAAAACAAGTCCAGCAAGACCTCCCGGTGTGTCGACACCCTGATAGTAGTCGCGCGTATCTCGTCTCAGGCCACGACCGGATGGGCGATTATACGAGTAAAACCAAACCTCGAGTTTCCCCGTGGTGGCCCCACATACTCCCCGTTTGGGACCAACACCATCAGCACTGGCCCCTCCTGCTATGTAGAATTAAGAACCCGGGGACATGACCCCCTATGCAATTAATTAATTAATTAAGTTGTTATTATGAGCAAATTAAAACCAATGTTGGGCCTTGCTGGAGGAGTTTTATTCAAAGTCGAACTGTCAAGGGGTCCCCATCCACCCATCGTGTAAGGAACGCAAAAATCAAGGAACATAATGCCGGTTTATCGGCGCCTAATGTGGCATGAGTGGAACAAAACACCGAGCAAAAGGCCAAGCCTTCCACCCATACCCAGTATATAGGTGTGTTAATAATAATTATAGATATTGTGATATTCCAACAACAAGTTCCCTCCTGGAACGATCTTCATCTTCACCTGCAACTAAAAACGCTATAAGAGGGGCTGATCAAGCAGGTAACATAGCCAAACAGTGGTTTTGCTAGGAAGGTGTCAAAGGTTAGAGGTTTCATGGCAACAAGGAGAGGCTGACATAAAGATGGGTAGCGCGACATGTAACGATAGCATCGAGACAACTAAGCATGGCAATGGTAGTAAAGGTATCCAAGGGTATGATCATCTTGCCTGGGATTCCGCAAGGAAGAAGAACGGATCCATGAAGTAGACGGAGCAACATAGTCGAGCGAATCCTCACAACTCCGGAACTAAACCGAAGCTAACAAGAGAAGCAACCGGAAAGAAGCAAACAACACGGTGAACACACAAGCATAAACATGTCATACGATGCACATCCAAGTATGATGCATGTCCGGTTTAATTATGCATGGCATGGCAATGTGCACAAACAAAACTACAAGTTATGTGGAGCTCAATATGCAACGAGTTGCATATTGACGAAACACCACATTTATTTATTTAGTTGATTTTTGTTTATTTACAAGACAAGGTTAAATGTTGGTTAACATGGCAAGAGGTGAAGCAAAAAACAAACCAGCTATTTAGGCATTTTAAATGAGGCCGAAAATAACAACAACAATTCCGGGAAAATCCCCATATGCATGTTTAGCAATTTTTAAGCAAACAACAATTCACACATATAATGTTGTTAACATGATGCGGATGACATGATCAAGTTTTATGCAAGTTTATTAAAAGGTTGACATGAGAGATATGAAGTATTGTCACCATGGTGGAAGGAAAGGGTGCCACGGCAACGATCCGAAAAAGACGCAATGCAGCATCTCGGTTCCGGTAACTCGTTGAGAGACCGGTGCAAAAGATGACGGAGAGCGAGTCAAACAATATGAAAGGTGGGGTGATCCCGTCACCGGGTTCCCACGAGTCGGCGACGAGGCAACCGAGGAGCATGACAAAGGACGAAACGGGCACGGTGCACACAAGGGCAAACATTTCATACAACACACAAGCAACAACCACGGGTCATCGTCTCGGTGGTATACCTTCGAAGCGTTCGTCCTCGGAGGGGTTCGAGTCATCGAGGGAAGTAGGCGTTCACGTGACGGTAGTCGAACTTGACGCTTGCATTACACGAGTCCTCGGCGACGGTAGTGGAAGTAGACGTTCTCGGTCATCGGTAGGGGTACTTGTCGCATCGCCATGTGTAGTGGTACTCGGGGTCGTTGTGGAACTTGTCGGTCTCGGGACTTGGCGACGGTAGTGGTACACGTTTTCTTGACGACATCACGACGGCGGTAGTTGTACATGTTCCGTAGAGGTACACATTCGTAGATGTTCGGGTCGGTGTCGAGGTACTTGTCGCATCGCTGATCGTAGTGGTACTTGTCGTCTCATCGTGTAGTCGTACTCGGTGTCCTCAGGGCATCGGCTGTAGTTGTCGTTGAACTTGGTGATCCGAAGGGGTACTTGATGTTGTCGGTGCGGTAGTCGTCCGGGGGTCTTGTCGTTGGTGTACTTGGTGCTTGTCCATGCTGGCACTGGAACGGGTCAACGCAGGGGGCGGCTTCCTTGGTCTGCTCCCGACAGAAGGAGGCAGCGATTGGGCTGTGACATGAAGACGGCGGCAGCGACGCGGGATCCGGCCGGCGGGCTGCCGCTGGAGGCGAAGCGCGCGGAGGAGGCTGGCGCTGCGGGGCGGCTCGCGGGGCAGCTCGCGGGGCAGGGCGCTGGGCGTCAAGCACGATGGGGAGGAGCCGGTGAGGACGGGGCGAGACGGTAGCAGGTGCTCCGGCGCCTGGCGATGCGGGGACGGGAATCGCGGGGTGCGGTGCTGGAGATCGAAGGGAGCATGGCGCGGCGGGGACCTCTCGACGAGGCTCCAAGACAGGCGGCGCTCGGGCCGGCGAGCGGACGAGCTGGGCACGGGGAGGCGCCGGACTTGTTGGAGGAGCTCGGGGCGACGAGGCCATGGCGAGGAGGCGGCGGACGGCGCGCTCCTGGCCGGCGCTGGAGGAAGGAATGGCCGTGGGCGGAGGGCGTAGGCTGCGGCTTCGGGCGATGAGGGACTTGGAGAGGAAGGGAGCGGGCGAGATGAGAGGTGCGGGCGACCGAAGGGAGGAGGGGTTCGGGCACTGGGGACTGGGTGCGGGCTGCGAGGGGAGAGCGAGGGGTGGCGGCGGTAAGCGGGAGAGAGCGAGGGGAGAGCGAGGGAAGAGATTGGGCTTAGGGTTAGGGATCGGTCGGGCTGCGGCCTGGGGTTGGCCTGGTGGCTGAGATGGCCAGGGAGGAGATGGGCCAGGGAGGCCTGGGCTGGTTCTCTCTTAATAAAAAAGAGAGAAGAGAAGAAGAAAAAGAAAAAGAAAATAGAGAAAAGAATAAATGAAAAGAAAGAGGGGGGTTAAGGAAAAAGTTGCACAAGGGATAATTTTTCTCGGGCTCATAAAAATGAGCACGGTCCGAGAAAAATAGAAAAGGCATGATCGAGATATAATTCAAACTTATTTGAATTTACTTCAAATGGGTTTGAACTAAGACTTGACTTTGAAGTGTCCCAAAAATGTTGAGGTTTTTTGGAGGAACCTCGATAAACGAGAAAAGAAATATAGGGAAGGTTTTTGACGGTGAAACTTGAATTAAGAGGCATGGGCATATATGCAAGTGTGTTGGTTAATTCCAAACAAATGGAATATTTATTATATAGCTCCCTAATTATTGGGAGGATATGTTATAAAGAGAAGTCATCCTTCGCTCGATTTAAATAGACCGAAGGTCCACACGATTTATTTAAGTTGAGATGCAAAATTAAAGTCATGATGGCATGATGACATGATGCAATGCAAAATAAATAACACTAGCGCAAATGAAACACACGGGAGAACCCGGAACATCTGGAATCTTCTGGGACGTCGGTCTTCGGGCGTCACAACTCTCCCACACTAACAGAGGATCTCGACCCGAGATCCTAGAGATAGCACCTGATAGAAACGAAAAAGAAGAGGTAAAACAAAGTTGCTTCTTTGACAGACGAGTGAAACCAAAGAACCTTGAGAGGTTGACCAAAATGAAAGAAGAATACAACGGAGATGAACGTGATGGGGAACGTTGCATGGGAAACAAAAATTTTCCTACGCTCACCAAGATCAATCTAGGAGATGCATCTACGAGGGAAGAGTAGGATCCACATACCCTTGTAGATCGCAATGCGGAAGCGTTGCAAGAACGCGGATGAAGGAGTCGTACTCGCTGCGATTCAGATCGCGGTTGATTCCGATCTAAGCGCCGAACAACGGCGCCTCCGCGTTCAACACACGTGCAGCCCGGTGACGTCTCCCACGCCTTGATCCAGCAAGGAGAGAGGGAGAGGTTGGGGAAGACTCCATCCAACAGCAGCACGACGGCGTGGTGGTGGTGGAGGAGCGCGGGACTCCAGCAGGGCTTCGCCAAGCGCTGCAAGAGACGAGGAGGGAGAGGGGTAGGGCTGCGCCAAGAGGGAGACGTTCTCGTGTCCCTAGCAGCCCCAAAACCTCACATATATATAGGGGGAAGGGGGGGCTGCGCCCCCTTTAGGGTTTCCCACCCCTAGGGGTGCGGCAGCCCCAAAAACCCATCTAGGGTGCGGCCAAGGGGGGGGTGGAAAGAGAGAGGGGGCGCCCTAGGGTGGGCCTTAAGGCCCATCTGGACCTAGGGTTTGCCCCCCTCCACTCTCCATGCGCCTAGGGACTTGGTGGGGGGGCGCACCAGCCCCCTTGGGGCTGGTCCCCTCCCACACTTAGCCCACACAGCCTTCAGGGGCTGGTGGCCCCACCTGGTGGACCCCCGGGACCCTCCCGGTGGTCCCGGTACATTACCGATATCGCCCGAAACTTTTCCGGTGACCAAAACAGGACTTCCCATATATGAATCTTTACCTCCGGACTATTCCGGAACTCCTCGTGACGTCCGGGATCTCATCCGGGACTCTGAACAACATTCGGTAACCGCGTACATACTTTCCCTATAACCCTAGCGTCATCGAACCTTAAGTGTGTAGACCCTACGGGCTCGGGAACCATGTAGACATGACCGAGACAACTCTCCGACCAATAACCAACAGCGGGATCTGGATACCCATGTTGGCTCCCACATGTTCCACGATGATCTCATCGGATGAACCACGATGTCAAGGATTCAATCAATCCCGTATACGATTCCCTTTGTCTATCGGTATAGCACTTGCCCGAGATTCGATCGTCGGTATACCGATACCTTGCTCAATCTCGTTACCGGCAAGTCTCTTTACTCGTTCCGTAACACATCATCCCGTGATCAACTCCTTGATCACATATTGTGCACATTATGATGATGTCCTACCAAGTGGGCCCAGAGATACCTCTCCGTCATACGGAGTGACAAATCCCAGTCTCGATTCGTGCCAACCCAACAGACACTTTCGAAGATACCTGTAGTGCACCTTTATAGCCACCCAGTTACGTTGTGACGTTTGGTACACCCAAAGCATTCCTACGGTATCCGGGAGTTGCACAATCTCATGGTCTAAGGAAAAGATACTTGACATATAGAAAAGCTTTAGCATACGAACTACACGATCTGTGCTAGGCTTAGGATTGGGTCTTGTCCATCACATCATTCTCCTAATGATGTGATCCCGTTATCAACGACATCCAATGTCCATGGTTAGGAAACCGTAACCATCTATTGATCAACGAGCTAGTCGTCTAGAGGCTTACTAGGGACATGGTGTTTGTCTATGTATCCACACATGTATCTGAGTTTCCTTTCAATACAATTCTAGCATGGATAATAAACGATTATCGTGAACAAGGAAATATAATAATAACCAATTTATTATTGCCTCTAGGGCATATTTCCAACAGTCTCCCACTTGCACTAGAGTTAATAATCTAGTTCACATCGCCATGTGATTAACACTCATAGGTCACATCGCTATGTGACTAACATCCAAAGAGTTCACTAGAGTCAGTAATCTAGTTCACATCAATATGTGATTACCACTCAATGAGTTCTGGGTTTAATCATGTTATGCTCGTGAGAGAGGTTGTAGTCAACGGGTCTGCAATATTCAGATCCCTATGTACTTCGCAAAACTTTATGTCATATCGTAGATGCTGCTACCACGTTCCACTTGGAGCTATTCCAAACTGTTGCTCCATTATACGTATCCGGTATCTCCACTTAGAGTTATCCGGATAGGTGTTAAGCTTGCATCGACGTAACTCTTTACGTCGAACTCTTTATCACCTCCATAACCGAGAAACATTTCCTTATTCCTCTAAGGATAATTTTGACCACTATCTAGTGATCCACTCCTAGATCACCTTTGTACCCTCTTGCCAGACATGTGGCAAGGCACACATCAGGTGCGGTACTTAGCATGGCATACCGTATAGAGCCTATGACAAAAGCATAGGGGACGACCTTGTCCTTCCTCTTTCTTCTGCCGTGGTCAAGCTTTGAGTCTTACTCAACTTCACACCTTACAACTCAGGTAAGAACTCCTTCTTTGACTGATCTATTTTGAACTCCTTCAAAATCATGCCAAGGTGTGTGTTCTTTTGAAAGTATCATCAGGCGTCTTGATCTATCTGTATAGATCTTGATGCCCAATATATAAGCAGCTTTATCTAGGTCTTCCTTTGAAAAACTCATTTCAAACAACCCTTTATGCTTTCCAGAAATTCTACATCATTTCGGATCAATCTTATGTCATTCACATACACTTATCAGAAATGTTGTAGTGCTCCCACTCACTTTATTGTAAATACAAGTTTCTAACAAACTTTGTATACCCAAAAACTTTGATCACTCCATCAAAGCATATATTCCGACTCCGAGATGCTTGCTCTAGTCCATGGAAGGATCGCTGGAGCTAGCATATCTTTTAGCATCCTTAGGATCGACAAAACCTTTCTGATTTTATCATATACAACCTTTCCTTACGAAAACTGGTAAGGAAACTTGTTTTGTCATCCATCTGCCAGATTTCATAAATGCAGCTAATGCTAATCATGATTCCGACGGACTTAAGCATCGCTACGGGTGAGAAAATCTCATCGTAGCCAACTCCTTGAACTTGTGGAAAACTCTTCGCCACAAGTCGAGCTTCATAGACGGTGACATTACCGTCCACGTCCGTCTTAGTCTTAAAGATCCATTTGTCTCAATGGCTTGCCGATCATAGGGCAAGTCCACCAAAGTCCATACTTTGTTTTGATACATGGATCATATCTCGGATTTATCGGCTTCTAACCATTTGTCGGAATATGGGCCCACCATCGCTTCTCCATAGTTCGTAGGTTCATCGTTGTCCAACAACATGACCTCTAAGACAGGATCACCGTACCACTCAGGAGTAGTACACATCCTTGTCGACCCACGAGGTTCGATAGCAACTTGATCTGGAGCTTTATGATCACTATCATTAGTATCCTCTTCAACTGTCGTAGGTTCCACAGAAACATCTTTCTGTGTTGCACTACTCTCCGGTTGAAGTGAGGGTTCGACAACCTCATCAAGTTCTATCTTCCTCCCACTCAATTCTTTCGAGAGAAACTCCTTCTCGAGAAAGGACCCATTCTTAGCGACAAACATTTTTGTCCTTGGATCTGAGATAGAAGGTATACCCAACCGTTACCAGTGGGTATTCCATGAAGATGTATTTGTCCGCTTTGGGTTCGAGCTTTTCTTGGCTGAAGCCATAAGCATCGCAGCCCCAAACATTTAAGAAAACGACAACTTTGGTTTCTTGCCAAACCATACGACGTCGTCTCAACGGACTTAGATGGTGCCCTATATAAAGTGAATGCAGCTGTCTTTAATGCATAACCTCAAAATAATAGCGGTAGATCGGTAAGACACACCATAGATCGCACCATATCTCATAAGGTTCGATTACGATGTCCGGACACACCATTACGCTGTGGTGTTCCAGGGGACTTCAACTGCGAAACAATTCCACAATGTCTTAAGTGATTGCCAAACTCATAATTCAGATAATATCCCCTTTGATCAGATCGTAGGAACATGATCTTCTTGTTATGATGATTCTTAATCTTCACTCTGAAATTTTTGAACCTTTCAAACGTTTCAGACTTTTGCTTCATTAAGTAAATATACCATATCTACTCAAATCGTCAGTGAAGATGAGAAAATAACGATATCCACCACACGCCTTAATTCTCATTGGATCACATACATCAGCATGTATGATTTCCAATAAGTCACTTACCCATTTCATTGTACCTGAAAACGAGATCTCAGTCATCCTGCCCATGAGGCATGGCTCGCATGTGTCAAGCGATTCAAAATCAAGTGACTCCAAACGTCCATCAGCATGGAGTTTCTTCATGCATTTTATGCCAAAATGACCTAAGCGGCAGTGCCACAAGAGAGTGGTACTATCATTATTAACTCTACATCTTTTGGCATTAATATTATCATTATGTGTATTACCATGATCGAGATTCAACGAACCATTGGGTGCATGACCATAAAGGTATTATTCATGTAAACAGAATAACCATTATTCTCTAACTTAAATGAATAACCGTATTGCGATGAACATGATCTAATCATTTTCATGCTCAACGTAGACACCTGATAACATTTATCTAGGTTCAACACTAATCTCGAAAATAGAGGAAGTGTGCGATGGTGATCTCATCAACCTTGGAAACACTTCCAACACACATCGTCACCTCGCCCTTAGCTAGTCTCCGTTCAGTCCGTAGCTTTTGCTTCAAGTCACTAATAATAGCAACTGAACCGGTATCCAATACCCAGGTGCTACAAGGAGTACTACTAAGGTACACATCAATAACACGTATATCAAATATACTTTGTTGAAGTTGCCAGCTATCATATCTACCATGTATTTGGGGTGGTTCCGCTACCATGTGACCGTTCCCCTTACAATAGAAGCACTTAGCCTCGAGGTTTGGGTTCAACCATGGGTTCCTTCATCAGAGCGACAACAGGTTTGCCATTCATGAAGTTTCCCTTCTAGCCCTTACCCTTTTGAAACCAGTGGTCTTGTTAAACCATCAACACTTGATGCTCCTTCTTGATCTCTACTTTTGCGGTACTAAGAACCGCTGACAGCACCGGGATTATCACCATCCTTTGCATGTCATAG
Source organism: Secale cereale (assembly GCA_902687465.1). Taxonomy (NCBI): domain Eukaryota; kingdom Viridiplantae; phylum Streptophyta; class Magnoliopsida; order Poales; family Poaceae; genus Secale; species Secale cereale. Next base: position 467,339,989 of record LR738712.1, on the reverse strand, counting down.
TTCATCACGAAGTTCTAGTAGCTTGGTGATAGTGTCTAGAGAATTCCGTCAACCACTATCTCACCTGGAAGATTAACTCCCACTTGGTTCAAGTGATTTCAGCACCCAGACATTCTGAGCACATGCTCATTAGTTGAGCCATTCTCCTCCATCTTTTTGGCAAAAGAACTTGTCAGAGGTCTCATACCTCTCAACACGGGCATGAGCCTGAAATCCCAATTTCAGCTCTTAGAACATCTCATATGTTCTATGGCGTTCAAAACGTCATTGGAATCCCGATTCTAAGCCGTGAAGTATGGTGCACTAAACTATCAAGTAGTCATCAGGACGTCTCTGTCAGGTGTTCACAACATCCACAGACAACGTTGTAGGGGTTTGCACATCGAGCGGTGCATCAAAGACGTAAGCTTTCTGTGCAGCAGTGAGGACACTCCTCGGACTACGGACCCAGTCCGCATCCTTGCTTACATTATCTTTCAACTTAGTCTTTCTCTAGGATCGTATTAAACAGGGAGCTACAACGCAGTTATTGGTCTACAACATAATTTGCAAAGTCAACTTAGACTATTGTTCATGATAAGTGAGTTTAACTAATCAAATTACTTATAACTCCCACTCAAATTGACATCCCTCTGGTCATCCGAGCGTGACATGACCCAAATCCACCAACCCAAGTCCGATCATCACGTGAGATGAGGTGGTGTCAATGGTGAACATCTTCATGTTGATCATATCTACTATATGACTCATGCTCGACCTTTCGGTCTTCCGTGTTCCGAGGCCATGTCTGTACATGCTAGGCTCGTCAAGTCTAACCCGAGTGTTCTGCATGTGCAAAACTGGCTTGCACCCGTTGTATGCGAACGTAGAGTCTATCACACCCGATCATCACGTGGTGCTTCGAAACGACGAACCTTCGCAACGGCGCACACTCGGGGGGAACACAATTTTATCTTGAAATTTTAGTGAGGGATCATCTTGTAATGCTACCGTCGTCCTAAGCAAAATAAGATGCATAAAAGGATTAACATCACATGCAAATCATAAGTGACATGATATGGCCATCAACTCGTGCTTTTGATCTCCATCTCCAAAGCACCGGCATGATCTCCATCGTCACCGGCGTAACACCATGATCCCCATCATCATGATCTCCATCATCGTGTCGCCATCGGGGTTGTCGTGCGCCCACCATGCTCTTACTACTATTGCTACCGTTTAGCGATAAAGTAAAGCATTACATAGCGCTTAATGATTGACACGCAGGTCATACAAAAATTAAAGACAACCCTATGGCTCCTGCCGGTTGCCGTATACATCGACATGCAAGTCGATATTAACTATTACAACATGATCATCTCATACATCAAATATATCTCATCATGTCTTTGGCCATATCATATCACATACATACCCTGCAAAAACAAGTTAGACATCCTCTAATTTGTTGTTGCATGTTTTACGTGGCTGCTATGGGTATCTAGCAAGAACGCTTCTTACCTACGCAAAGCCACAACGGTGATATTTAAGTTGCTATTTAACCTTCTACAAGGACCGCCTTCGTCGAATCCGATTCAACTAAGATAGGAGAGACAGACACCCGCCAGCCATCTTATGCAACAAAAGTCGCATGTCTGTCGATGGAACCGGTCTCATGTACGTGGACATGTAAAGTTGGTCCGGGCCGCTTCATCCCATAATGCCGCTGAATCAAGAAACACCAAAGAGGGAAGCAATCTAAACATCAACGCCCACAAACCCCTTTGTGTTCTACTCATGAAAACATCTACGCAAGATCCTAGCTCATGATGCCACTGATGGGGAACGTTGCATGGGAAACAAAAAATTTCCTACGCTCACCAAGATCAATCTAGGAGATGCATCTACGAGGGAAGAGTAGGATCCACATACCCTTGTAGATCGCGATGCGGAAGCGTTGCAAGAACGCGGATGAAGGAGTCGTACTCGCTGCGATTCAGATCGCGGTTGATTCCGATCTAAGCGCCGAACAACGGCGCCTCCGCGTTCAACACACGTGCAGCCCGGTGACGTCTCCCACGCCTTGATCCAGCAAGGAGAGAGGGAGAGGTTGGGGAAGACTCCATCCAACAGCAGCACGACGGCGTGGTGGTGGTGGAGGAGCGCGGGACTCCAGCAGGGCTTCGCCAAGCGCTGCAAGAGACGAGGAGGGAGAGGGGTAGGGCTGCGCCAAGAGGGAGACGTTCTCGTGTCCCTAGCAGCCCCAAAACCTCACATATATATAGGGGGAAGGGGGGGCTGCGCCCCCTTTAGGGTTTCCCACCCCTAGGGGTGCGGCAGCCCCAAAAACCCATCTAGGGTGCGGCCAAGGGGGGGGGAAAGAGAGAGGGGGCGCCCTAGGGTGGGCCTTAAGGCCCATCTGGACCTAGGGTTTGCCCCCCTCCACTCTCCATGCGCCTAGGGACTTGGTGGGGGGGCGCACCAGCCCCCTTGGGGCTGGTCCCCTCCCACACTTAGCCCACACAGCCTTCAGGGGCTGGTGGCCCCACCTGGTGGACCCCCGGGACCCTCCCGGTGGTCCCGGTACATTACCGATATCGCCCGAAACTTTTCCGGTGACCAAAACAGGACTTCCCATATATGAATCTTTACCTCCGGACTATTCCGGAACTCCTCGTGACGTCCGGGATCTCATCCGGGACTCCGAACAACATTCGGTAACCGCGTACATACTTTCCCTATAACCCTAGCGTCATCGAACCTTAAGTGTGTAGACCCTACGGGCTCGGGAACCATGTAGACATGACCGAGACAACTCTCCGACCAATAACCAACAGCGGGATCTGGATACCCATGTTGGCTCCCACATGTTCCACGATGATCTCATCGGATGAACCACGATGTCAAGGATTCAATCAATCCCGTATACGATTCCCTTTGTCTATCGGTATAGCACTTGCCCGAGATTTGATCGTCGGTATACCGATACCTTGCTCAATCTCGTTACCGGCAAGTCTCTTTACTCGTTCCGTAACACATCATCCCGTGATCAACTCCTTGATCACATATTGTGCACATTATGATGATGTCCTACCGAGTGGGCCCAGAGATACCTCTCCGTCATACGGAGTGACAAATCCCAGTCTCGATTCGTGCCAACCCAACAGACACTTTCGGAGATACCTGTAGTGCACCTTTATAGCCACCCAGTTACGTTGTGACGTTTGGTACACCCAAAGCATTCCTACGGTATCCGGGAGTTGCACAATCTCATGGTCTAAGGAAAAGATACTTGACATATAGAAAAGCTTTAGCATACGAACTACACGATCTGTGCTAGGCTTAGGATTGGGTCTTGTCCATCACATCATTCTCCTAATGATGTGATCCCGTTATCAACGACATCCAATGTCCATGGTTAGGAAACCGTAACCATCTATTGATCAACGGGCTAGTCGTCTAGAGGCTTACTAGGGACATGGTGTTTGTCTATGTATCCACACATGTATCTGAGTTTCCTTTCAATACAATTCTAGCATGGATAATAAACGATTATCGTGAACAAGGAAATATAATAATAACCAATTTATTATTGCCTCTAGGGCATATTTCCAACAGAACGAAGTTAATAGCACTCCGGTAAAAGGAGGAACAAGGAACATTACGAGAACCTTGTAGGTTGAAAAACATGAAACAAGAGTTTACGAACCAAAATAATATGAAACTGCAACGGTATAGCCAAGGAATAAGAATTACAGAATTTGGACAGCACTCCGTCTGAAAATGGAAGGAATTGAACATGAACTTGAGGAGATGGAATGATACTTGATGAAATCAACAGCATATTGCCTCCGAAACAATTGAAAGAATGGCACAAGTGGTAAGAAGGATTCAGACAGCACTCCGGTTGAAAAGTGGGGCAAAACTAGATAAGATGACGGAACTTGAATGTAGGTGACAACCTTTCAGTTAAATAGACAATCAAGGGAAGAATATGATCTTGATAAAAACGAGATGATGGTCAAAGAGATCAATAACACAATGCCTTCGGAATGAAAGAATAGAGTATAGATCAATGAAAGAATTGAACGGAGAGAAAAAGACAACTTCTCCGACAAATGAATATGAAAAAAAAAATCATCCTTACGAAGAACGGTTTAACGGAGTTGTTGGAAAAATCAACAACGAAAAGAATAAGCTCGTTGTGGGCTTATGGAAAACATCTCAAAGTTAAGAGGTGACAACCGGCCACTTACGAAAACATTTGATTGGATTGAGATCAACAAGGAGATGAAAAACTTATTTCACCGGAATGATAAATGAAGAACTTGGGTCATTTATAAGCACCATAATAGCAACAATCCTTAGGGAAAGCTTTTAGGTGAAATACAATCCAAGTTAACTCCAACGAATAATTGAAGGGTTGAAAAGATCTCCTAAACAAGGAAAAATGATGGTTAAATATCTCATTCTTGATAACTCGTGAATCATGAAACATGAAGGAATTGTCAAGAATGACATAACACCATCTGATAAGATAAGGTAGAAAGGATTGCAATTGGAAAGCATGATGAAGAATGCTTGAGCTCCAACAAGAATCTTGATGAAGACTTCGAGGATGAATTAAAACATGATGAACCACCATGAAGAACTCCGGTAATGAAAGCGTGAGAAGTGAAAGATGAAAATAATAAGATTCAAGGCCTGCGATGAATTAGATGGAGCTTTGAAATGATAAAATTGAAACAACTTGGAGCTACGGAAAACAAGATGAACAACTTGAAGCCTAGAATTTCTTCCTCATGAATAAACTCTAAACAAAGGAATTTATCCAGTTGGATGAAATAAGAATAAGAATTATGTTATGCATATCCTTCATCAATTTAAATTGACGACAAGCAATGGATTTGGCATACTACTTATTCTCGTTTGAAAGAATTAAAGAGAGATCTAGCACAACCTTGGATAAATCTTCAACGAACCACCGGTAGGATTGTGAAAAGAACAAATGAATTAAAACGATAACAACGGAAGGGTAATCTTGAAAGAACCACCGTAAAATATGGAGACGAACGAAGAGACATCAATGAAGAATAGTTGGAGGACGAAGTTGCAAACAGAGAACGAAGAAATATTCTGAAATGATGGCCTTCGGAGGATCACAATAGGAAGAATTCATGAAGAATCTTGAGAGAACGGGCCGAGATTTAAGAGAAACTCTTCTCCGGTCTTCAAAACTGAGAAGACGATGAAAAATGCCATGAAGAATTTCGAGATACTCCGGACGAATGACAAGAGGAAGGTGGAGCTAAAGATGGAAATAATTGAAAACAAGCTTGGAGAAGGCATGTGACTAATGGAAATCATTCTTACGTCATACTTTTGAAAAGAATTTGAGTGTAACTCCAGAAAAATAGAAGAGTCAGGTAAGATCCTGGGAAAAGACCTGTGGGTTAGGGCCCACTAAAGAAATCACCGTTGGAAAAGATTGCTTAAGAGATATTCCACCGGTTGAATTAAATGGCTTGAATAAGATAACAATCCTCAAAATAGTTTGAACGGATTAAGAATGGAATTATGAATCTTCAGCACTCCGGATATGAATAAAGAGATGTGAAGAAATAAGAGAGCCTTCGGATAAGAAATTTCAACATGGAAAAAACATGTGAAACAAAAGGAATAGATATGATCATGACCGAAGCTTGAATTACATCCACCGGCAGAATTTGAGAACAAAAGAATAATGAACTTGAAGCTCTTGAGCATCTTCACGATAAATCACCGGATAAGAACATTGAAGGAAATGAATGAAGAACCTCACATGAATAAAATGGATACTTCATTTAGAATTTCTGACTCCGAGAAGAAGAAGGGTGGGAGGGCAGGGAAAACAAAGACAATTTGGGATGAATGAAACAGACAATCGTCAGATTCCTCAACGGCGTCCGTATGGAGTAACTTGAAGAGAAAACACACCGGTTGAAAAGGGTTAACATGAAAATCTTGATGATTAAGAAGGACTAGCACTCCCATAGAAATATGAGAACACCGATTAAGAAAGGTATGGAATCAACATTTGACATCGAAGCAACTCGAATACCAGAATCAAATCAAAACAAAGGATAGATATGTTGCAGCATAATCTTCACAATATCATCCGAACATAGAATTGAACGAATGAATTCCGCAGGTACATCAACTTGTCGAGAAGCCACTTGGAAGAACAAAGGTAAATAAAAGCAACAAGGATCAAATAGAACAAATACAAGATAGAAGCTTCGTTCGACATATTTGTGCTGAAAGCTTATGGAACGTGTTACAAAAGGGTTTTGCAATCCTCGGATCAGCATAGCCAAGGACCCTTTACGATGCAGCTCTCGATCAGAACAAGCCCATAAAACCACTTCACTCAATGTAGAACCCCGAACTTCATATCATGCACTCGTAGGAAGAATGCCTAGAACTACTAGATGAACCCACCTATTAATTTCCGAAAGTTCCCAGTTATGCAACCAGGTGTTGGGGATACAGGGGAAGCACCGCACACTCAACTCTAAACCTACATCCAGTTGTATCCATCCTTCAACACATAACCAGTTATTTCCGGAAACCATTTACCTCGGACCTTCGAAACGCATCTACTATACAAGCTATGGCAATACTCTCGAACTACCTCCCCAGTACTCGGTGATGTCGGGGTTATCTTGCCACTAACCGCATAGGAGAGTTTTCGATGTCGGCCGTCTTAAGTATTCCAGAACTGATGCGATATATTTGTGACGACAACACCTCGGAGCTCAACTCCCCGGGACACTGCCACAACCCCTAATTACAGGAGGCATCGAGAACAATGTTCTCGTCACAAAGACATCGGAACAATCCAAACAATACTCGCTTGATCCTAAAAAAAATTGGTGCATTTTTCAGAGTAGAAGAGATAAGAGTAGTCGTCAGGAGTCCTCACCAGAGTGAAAGGGGATGAGAAGCAAAAGAAATCCTACTCTCCGATATATATATAGGACTCAAAACATTTTCAAGTGTGTGCCTAGACTCAACCGTCAAAGATTCGATCAATCAGTGGGGGCTTCTAGGTCGGAGAAGGCTCTGATACCAACTTGTAATGCCCAGGATGGGACTATATCTTCTACGTGTCGAGGCACGACTTAAAGATATAAGCCCATGCTAGAATGATCGCAAGTTTGGTATCTTTGCACGACTCATGTAAAAGAGGGATTAAATGCAAAAGGAGATAGTTGGCTTACACTCGCCACTTCACACAATACAATACATAAGCAAAACATCATTCAAAACATCACAGCCCATCTAAGGGTAAGATCCAAAAGACAAGATACCAAACATAACGTTAAACCACAGGTCTAGATCGAATCCTAGTAGAAACCACTACCGATCGTCGAAGCGTCACAAACATACGGTCACTCTCTTCATCGAACTCCCGGTGAAGAACTTGAACCAGCTCCTGCATCATTCTCGGCTGAACCTGCATCTGGTGTTGTAGTATCTGTGAGCCACGAGGACTCAGCAATCCCATAACCATGGGTATCAAGACTAGCAAAGCTTTATGGGTAGGAAGAGGTAAAGTGGTGAGGTTGCAGCAGCGGCTAAGCATAATATGGTGGCTAACTTACGAGTACAAGAGTAAGATGAGAATATACGCAAACGGTCGCAACTAGTAGTGATCGCTAAAGATCCTGAACTACATACGAATCAAACATAACCCCGCCGTGTTCTCTTCTCAAAGTGAAAAGAGACACACACGGTTACTCACACAGTGGTGTGTTTTAGTTCGGATCCTCTGTCAAGTTTTCTACAACCGGACATTAACAAATTCCAATCTGCCACATAACCGTGGCACGGCTTTCGAAAGATCATAACCCTGCAGGGGTGTCCCAACTTAGCCCATCACAAGCTCTCACGATTAGCTGAAGTGATAAATATAATATCATCACCCCTTATCTTAGGGAAAACCGATCAGGCTCGGCATCCCGGTGCACAAGACATTTCGACAATGGTAAAACAAGTACAGCAAGACCTCCCGGTGTGTCGACACCCTGATAGTAGCCGCGCGTATCTCATCTCAGGCCACGACCGGATGGGCGATTATACGAGTAAAACCAAACCTCGAGTTTCCTCGTGGTGGCCCCGCATACTCCCCGTTTGGGACCAACACCATCAGCACTGGCCCCCCCTGCTATGTAGAATTAAGAACCCGGGAACATAACCCCCTATGCAATTAATTAATTAATTAAGTTGTTATTATGAGCAAATTAAAACCAATGTTGGGCCTTGCTGGAGGAGTTTTATTCAAAGTCGAACTGTCAAGGGGTCCCCATCCACCCATCGTGTAAGGAACGCAAAAATCAAGGAACATAATGCCGGTTTATCGGCGCCTAAGGTGGCATGAGTGGAACAAAACACCGAGCAAAAGGCCAAGCCTTCCACCCATGCCCAGTATATAGGTATGTTAATAATAATTATAGATATTGTGATATTCCAACAACAAGTTCCCTCCTGGAACGATCTTCATCTTCACCTGCAACTAACAACGCTATAAAAGGGGCTGAGCAAGCGGGTAACATAGCCAAACAGTGGTTTTGCTAGGAAGGTGTCAAAGGTTAGAGGTTTCATGGCAACAAGGAGAGGCTGACATAAAGATGGATAGCGCGACATGTAACGATAGCATCGAGACAACTAAGCATGGCAATGGTAGTAAAGGTATCCAAGGGTATGATCATCTTGCCTGGGATTCCGAAAGGAAGAAGAAGGGATCCATGAAGTAGACGGAGCAACATAGTCGACCAAATCCTCACAACTCCGGAACGAAACCGAAGCTAACAAGAGAAGCAACCGGAAAGAAGCAAACAACACGGTGAACACACAAGCATAAACATGTCATACGATGCACATCCAAGTATGATGCATGTCCGGTTTAATTATGCATGGCATGGCAATGTGCACAAACAAAACTACAAGTTAAGTGGAGCTCAATATGCAACGAGTTGCATATTGACGAAACACCACATTTATTTATTTAGTTGATTTTTGTTTATTTACAAGACAAGGCTAAATGTTGGTTAACATGGCAAGAGGTGAAGCAAAAAACAAACTACCTATTTAGGCATTTTAAATGAGGCCGGAAATAACAACAATAATTCCGGGAAAATCCCCATATGCATGTTTAGCAATTTTTAAGCAAACAACAATTCACACATATAATGTTGTTAACATGATGCGGATGACATGATCAAGTTTTATGCAAGTTTATTAAAAGGTTGACATGAGAGATATGAAGTATTGTCACCGTGGTGGAAGGAAAGGGTGCCACGACAACGATCCGAAAAAGACGCAACGCAACATCTCGGTTCCAGTAACTTGTTGAGAGACCGATGCAAAAGATGGCAGAGAGCGAGTCGAACAAGATGAAAGGTGGGGTGATCCCGTCACCGGGTTCCCATGAGTCGGCGACGAGGCAACCGAGGAGCATGACAAAGGACGAAACGGGCACGGTGCACACAAGGGCAAACATTTCATACAACACACAAGCAACAACCACGGGTCATCGTCTCGGTGGTATACCTTCGAAGCGTTCGTTCTCGGAGGGGTTCGAGTCGTCGAGGGAAGTAGGCGTTCACGTGACGGTAGTCGAACTTGACGCTTGCATTACACGAGTCCTCGGCGACGGTAGTGGAAGTAGACGTTCTCGGTCATCGGTAGGGGTACTTGTCGCATCGCCATGTGTAGTGGTACTCGGGGTCGTTGTGGAACTTGTCGGTCTCGGGACTTGGCGACGGTAGTGGTACACGTTTTCTTGACGAGATCACGACGGCGGTAGTTGTACATGTTCCGTAGAGGTACACATTCGTAGATGTTCGGGTCGGTGTCGAGGTACTTGTCGGATCGCTGATCGTAGTGGTACTTACCGTCTCATCGTGTAGTCGTACTCGGTGTCCTCAGGGCATCGGCTATAGTCGTCGTTGAACTTGGTGATCCGAAGGGGTACTTGATGTTGTCGGTGCGGTAGTCGTCCGGGGGTCTTGTCGTTGGTGTACTTGGTGCTTGTCCATGCTGGCACTGGAACGGGTCAACGCAGGGGGCGGCTTCCTTGGTCTGCTCCCGACAGAAGGAGGCAGCGATTGGGCTGCGACATGAAGACGGCGGCAGCGACGCGGGATCCGGCCGGCCGGCTGCCGCTGGAAGCGAGGCGCGCGGAGGAGGCTGGCGCTGCGGGGCGGCTCGCGGGGCAGGGCGCTGGGCGTCAGGCGCGATGGGGAGGAGCCGGTGAGGACGGGGCGAGACGGCAGCAGGTGCTCCGGCGCTTGGCTATGCGGGGACGGGAATCACGGGGTGCGGTGCTGGAGATCGAAGGGAGCATGGCGCGGCGGGGACCTCTCGACGAGGCACCAAGACAGGCGGCGCTCGGTCCGGCGAGCGGACGAGCTGGGCGCGGGGAGGCGCCGGACTTGTTGGAGGAGCTCGGGGCGACGAGGCCATGGCAAGGAGGCGGCGGACGGCGCGCTCCTGGCCGGCGCTGGAGGAAGGAATGGCCGCGAGCGGAGGGCGCAGGCTGCGGCTTCGGGCGATGAGGGACTTGGCGAGGAAGGGAGCGGGCGAGATGAGAGGTGCGGGCGACCGAAGGGAGGAGGGGTCCGGGCGCTGGGGACTGGGTGCGGGCTGCGAGGGGAGAGCGAGGGGTGGCGGCGGTATGCGGGAGAGAACGAGGGGAGAGCGAGGGAAGAGATTGGGCTTAGGGTTAGGGATCGGTCGGGCTGCGGCCTGGGGTTGGCCTGGTGGCTGAGATGGCCAGGGAGGAGATGGGCCAGGGAGGCCTGGGCTGGTTCTCTCTTAATAAAAAAGAGAGAAGAGAAGAAGAAGAAGAAAAAGAAAATAGAGAAAAGAATAAATGAAAAGAAAGAGGGGGGTTAAGGAAAAAGTTGCACAAGGGATAATTTTTCTCGGGCTCATAAAAATGAGCACAGTTCGAGAAAAATAGAAAAGGCATGATCGAGATATATTTCAAACTTATTTGAATTTACTTCAAATGGGTTTGAACTAAGACTTGACTTTGAAGTGTCCCAAAAATGTTGAGGTTTTTTGGAGGAACCTCGATAAACGAGAAAAGAAATATAGGGAAGGTTTTTGACGGTGAAACTTGAATTAAGAGGCATGGGCATATATGCAAGTGTCTTGGTTAATTCCAAACAAATGGAATATTTATTATATAGCTCTCTAATAATGTTATAAAGAGAAGTCATCCTTCCCTCGATTTAAATAGACCGAAGGTCCACACGATTTATTTAAGTTGAGATGCAAAATTAAAGTCATGATGGCATGATGACATGATGCAATGCAAAATAAATAACACAAGCGCAAATGAAACACACGGGAGAACCCGGAACATCTGGAATCTTCTGGGACGTCGGTCTTCGGGCGTCACAACAGAGCATGCAAGATGTGTGTACTGAACTGCAGGTCCCATTCGGCATTACAAAAGAAGGAATCGAGCTTGCACAGGGTTGGGCTATTTCTCTCATTGCTCCAAGTGAACCGCCTGTTTTGGAGGTGGATCTCCTTGAGATCACACTCGTCGAGCATGGCGCGGAAACGGCTTATCCTCCTCCTATTGACGTTGCGTTTGTTCTTGTCTCGGGCGCGGTAAATCTGGTTAAAGTCACCCAGAGCCAGCCATAACTCCCCATTGGACGTTTTTTGGCTTGCGAGGTCGATGAAGAAGGCCTCTTTGAGGGACGAGAGGGTCGGCCCGTAGACGGACGTGATTTTGAACCTGGAGCCGGAGGCCCTGACTTCGACCATAGCCGAAAGGCAGAAGGTGGTGGTAGTGATGTCGGTGACATCGACGATTTGATCGTCCCAAAGCATAAGTATCCCTCCTCGCGTGCCGCTGGCCGGTCTTTGCGCAAAATTCCTAAGTCTGGACCCTCCAAGGAATGAGGCGGTGAACTGATCGACGAGCTCCAGCTTTGTTTCTTGCAAACAAACAATATGGCGGGAGGATGCGGATATGGTTTCATTGACAGTTGCGCGTGGCAGCTTCCATTGCGTATGGTTTGACACTTTTTATTCTATCCGATGAATAACTTGTTTGAGTCTGCATTTCATCAACTTTCGCAACCAAAAATTACAGAGTAATGAACCCTCCATCAATGAATCGGCTAACTGCACTAACCTGGCATCAATCAACTGGCTGCTTGCATTCTGTTTATCGGTCTTCAGTTATTCAGGCTGATTACTAGGACGTTGAGCTGAAAGGATCAGCTATTGCACCCCAAAAATTATACTGTAGAAAAGACGTCCTTTTATTAGACCGGCCATCTTGTCTCAAGAGTGCAAAAAAAAAATGACGGTGGCACAATCTATGCTTTCTCAAAAGTGTCGAACAGACTCTCACAAAATGGCGTTAGGAGAAACATTAATGATTAGAGCAACTATAAGAACACCTCACAATCTTCAGCTTGAAAATGCAAGGTGAAAATACAAGCCCGGCCCACTTGTGAGCAAAACACTCGTGCATTTTCTACTTCTACTCTACTAAATAGTGTTGTCGTAGTAGTAGTAGTGCCAAGAGGAGCTTGAGCAGGACAGGAAGACCGCACTTCGGCTGCATCGTCAGAAACTCTGTCGGCGCGACCTTGAACTCAAACCACCGTGAGAATTGTTGCTCGACATCGTCCACCCGCACCAAGTCGCCGCCGCTCATGAGTCATGACCGTGCGCGCCTTCCATGGCCCGACCAGCTTCCCCGCGCACTCCGACATAGTCCTGATCTTGATGGACAGGTTCTGCTTCACCATGTACTTCCTCCGTTCGGAATTACTTGTCTTGAAAATGAATACATCCATTTTCAAGACAAGTAATTCCGAACGGAGGGAGTAGTAGTCGTCGATGTAGAGCGCCGGCGTGTACCCCATCCACGACAAGAACACCTTCTCATACGATGCCATCCACGCCTTGTACTACGACAGTACGCGCGAGACGCTCTCGTGAGACCAAGGTGGAGCACATCATCGGCAGAGCTCAATGCGGGAACCTGCACTGAAGCGGCGCCCCGCTCGCATCAACAGCAGCGCGACGCCATCCGTCGGCTCGCAACCTCGGCCCGACGGCCATGGTGGATAACGGCCGACGCGCGTTGAAGCGCGCCGCAGCTGGAAATCGGCCGCGCCCGTCGGTTCTGGGGCGTCGCAAGCAGGCATTAAGGCGGCATCCGTGGCCTGCGGACGACACGCAGCTTCTGACTCCACTACGGCGGCAGCGCACTCTGCGTCCTCGTGATGAACCGGATAAAAGCAGCAGCTTAATATTAAGCACCATGTGAGGTCGGGTTGACCGGGCTTTGGAGCAAATGTGAGCAGCATGCACGTGAATAGGTGCCATTGCTGGCAGCGTACACGTGAGGGTTCTAGCGAACCTTGCACATAGAGAGAGTTGGTGTATGAGACGGCT
>LR738712.1:467260819-467326483 GCA_902687465.1 Secale cereale | reverse complement strand
TGTGCCCCAAAAAATAGGGACTACGGTAGGCATGAGAAAATGAGTTGTGGAAGAAGTGATTTTTGGCAATGAGGTCGGCTTGACCGGGCTTTGTACTACGACGACCACGTGTCTCGCCGCCTCGTACCTCGCCACGGTCGTGCCGCCCCAGGGTGCCCACCCATCAGTCGCCGTATTGAACACGACCACGCTGCTGACCACCTTGTCGTTTCCATCCTCCACGTATCCAATGACCAGTTTTTTTAAAACGACGATTTAAAAAAGCCCGACTTTAAATTAAAAAAGACATCAACCGGCCATGCATTACAGAGAACCAACAAAGCTAACAAAGACGTAAAAAATACAAGGGACTGATGGAGCAGCTTACAACGCAACACTCACTAACAAGCACAAAATAGGAAAAGGGAGCACAATTTGCTAATGCCGCTGCCCCCTACACTAAGGGCTTGGGACAACCAAACAGAGTAGATAGCAATGGATCTGCCGACTGCTAAGGGAAGGACCAAGATTGTGTCTGTAACACGGGCGGAGAAGGGACAGCTCCTACCTCCTCATATGCCGAAGAGGGCCCCTACCCTCTCGTCCTGGCTCGAGGACGCCGCACCGTCGGCAAGAGAGACGCTCACCCGAGAGCTAGGATAGGAGACGGCTTCACGGCCACTCGTATAGAACACGCCGCCTGACCTGCACAAAGCCAAAGGCACACCACGCCAGCTACAATGCCGCCTCCCGCGGACACCCAGCAAAGAGGGAAAGCAACCTGGGGCAATCGAACAGGATGAAACAACACTGAGCCAAGCCACAGCAGCGAGCGTCACAAGAGCAAAATCAGACGCCGCAGAGAAGAGTCGGGTACTAAACAACACGGCTGACAGCCACGCCGGAGAGAAACCACCAAAGGGGACACCGGATCGGCAAATCATGGCATCGCTGGCCACTTTGGAGAGGACACACCAGCTGCCAGACGCCTCCAGACCAAGTCAACACTCACCCAAACCTGTAGCATCCCCAGACGGCGTCTCCATGGAGAGCACGACGCACACGACGACGACGCCGCCCAATTCGGAGAGGATTTTGAGCTTTCGCTCGGGAGCAAGGTAGGGGGTGGGCAGGGAGGGTACTCAACGGCGCTTCCAAGGAAGGAAAGAGGCGCCCTTGGGTGTCGCCGCCGCCGAGGCCGGACCAGCCGGCCTAGGGTTTCCCCCGGACCCAGACCTAAGCCACCATCACCTCACCAGCCAGCGCGCCGACAGCCAAGGCCGTCGGACACCATGGATGGGGAGGAGGAGTGAGCCAAAAATGTGGAGGAGTCACACCTTCAGATCTGAGCGGCCGAGGAACCTAGCCACCAGCACCAATGGAGGCTGCCAGCCGTCACGCCGACGCCTCGCCACCCGGGGTCGCTGGCCCGACGACCGCTGCCCTCCGCGAGAGAAACGGAGCGGCAAGATCCCCTCCGCCACCGTCACCGGCGGCCACGCAGGTTTGCCTGGCGACCTCCTCGGGTGGCGACGAGGGAGAGAGGGGGAGGCATGGGGGTGGCGGCGCGAGAAAACCGTAAGTCGCCGCCCGAGCGGACGACGCAGGGGCTGGAAGGAGGGGGAATCCGTATCCAATGACCAGTTGACCACGACCTTTTAAAATACTTCCTCTGTCCGAAAATAAGTGCCTCAACTTTAATACAACTTTGTATTAATGTTAGTACAAATTTGAGACATTTATTTTGGAACGGAGAGAGTATTAGTTTTCATACACATTGTAGTTCGAACGGGTGGGAAGTCTTCGTCCGAAAAAGGTTCTAAATGCAACGGTGGAAGATGTAGGATGACTCTCACATGAATTTGTGGAGGGCAAGTTCGTGGCGATGTGTGATGCATGTGACAGAAGTATTATAGTTGTAAATGTAGGCTTGATCAGAGCAATGTTGCAGAAAAACTTTTGAAGATTGTGGGCATGGCCAGTAGCTACTTTGGGCAAACTATTAGAGGAGCTGTTGGGTGTGTGTGGTGTACTAAGGCCATATTTGGTTCATAAGTCATAGGACTTATTTTAGTCCCAACTTATAAGTCATAAGTCCCTAAAAAGTTCCTACCTGTTTGGTTCCTGGGACTTAACATGTACTAGTAGACCATATTACAACTATAAGTCCCTATAAGTCCCTCCTTGAGAGTCTTATTTGATAAGTCACAAATGCCCACTTTAAGTCCCTATAAGTCCCTCCTGTTTGGTTTAGATGGGACTTATAGGGACTTATTTAAGTCCCTAGACCAATAAGTCCCTGGAAACAAACACCCTCTAAGAGCATCTTCAGCCATGTCCCCAACACGTCCTCCTCAAGAGTTTTTTCCGCGCCGGCGTCCAAAAATCTACCCAGCTACGTCTCCTGAAACTCATTTTTCGCCGGCTCGAGCTTAATTTGACGCCGACGGACACAGGCCGAACCCGGCGCGCTGGGGGGCACTCGGGGGCGTCGGGCGAAATGATTTTGGCGCGAACTAACCGTGGGCAGCGTACTTCCAGTGCCGGCAAGAGCAGAGACTCGCCTCCACCAACGGGGCGCCGGTGGTGGGGGGCCAGTGGAACAGCGAGGGGCGCCGTTTGTGGTGGGCCGCCCCCGGACGGACGCTCCACGAGGTTCTTCGCCCCGTAGAATGGCATTCACTTTGTTTATGTAATAAAAACCTATGCTATAAATATTATGTCCGCCGAATTTTAGCCGAATCTTTGCTTAGTTTGCCGAACTTTAGCCGAATTCCTATTTTGTATAAAAAAGGCGCCTCCTGGGGGCAATCCCGGGGCCGACGGCTGGGGACCCGAACGCCCCCACGCCGATTTTAGTGCCGATACGCCTCAGGCTGCGATTTTAAGCGCCCCCTGGGGGCAAATGGCTGGAGATGCTCTAAAGGTTCCATCAGCTAACATGCTAGTTTGGGTATGTCAAATCTAGCACTTCTGTCATGCATTAGATACAGTTCAGCACTGTCATACCATGCATGAACTAGAACTTGGACCCCCAAAAATAATTAGAGCAAGGTTTGAGCAATGAAAGTGGATTGCTGGAACCGGTGGCGGACCGTCAAAGAGAGCTGCTAAACCAAGGTGATGCCCCGAGAGAGAGGGAGAGGGGGAGAGAGAGAGGGAGGGAGAGAGAGAGAAAGAGAGGGGGGAGAGAGATGTGATATTGACGTGGATAGAGAGTAAGTTCGGGAGTATATGGATTGTCAGGAGCTTCGTGGGCCATCAGAGAGAGTTGCTAGAGCTTTGTGAAGCCTCGAGGGGGTATAACGTTCATGTTATAAAAGATGCCCGCTCCAATAAAAAGAGTAGACATGTATTGTTGTGCAAGGTTTGGGCAAAAAAAATAACGGTTCTCGTTTCATCATAACGGTACAAGATTGTAGTTCTATGTCAATAACTTTCTCTACTTCTACAAAAGATGGTATCAATATGTTTCGGATCTTTCCCTTCGAAAGCATCTATGTGCACTCTAGGCGACTGTAGTTCTATGTGCTCTCAGTAGAAAGCATTCATGTTAATCAGAATTTTGTATTATAGAGAAAGGGACAGATCAAGTGCATTCTTAGTCAGACAGAGCAAATACAGAACCTTGCATTCGTGGGAGATATGCTTACTTCATATAGAAAAGGACAAGAACAAATGAACACTAGTCATGTGCGCAAGTTTTCATGATACTCACTCCGTTCCTAAATGCAAGTCTTTTTAGACATTTCAAAAGGACTACAACATATGGATGTATGTAGACATATTTTAGAGTGTGTATTCACTCATTTTGCTTCGTATGTACGTAGTCACTTGTTGGAATCTCTAGAAAAACTTATATTTGGGAAGGGAGTGATTATTACACAACAGGCCCAAAATCATTAAAATCAAATCCAAGTTCAAGTTGAACTGTTCCTGCACACTAAAACCATTGCTACTAGACCACATCCAATCCATGCACTACTAATGCACCAAGTCACAACAAAAAATGAGTAGAGAAAGGAAAGAGAGGAGCGAGTTCGTGAATAATAAGCTGGCCTCATGGAGGAGGAAGATGAGGCAGTAGTCGTGCTGGCCGCTGGCGTGCATGCATCGCGTGCTCACTCCTGGGCTGGTTGCCACAATAGCTGGCATCATCCATGCCAGTGCTGTTTTGACGCTGGTTACTGAAGAACCAAGCTGCCGGTCATAATTCAAAAAAAA
The DNA here is from genome assembly GCA_902687465.1 of Secale cereale. Lineage (NCBI taxonomy): Eukaryota > Viridiplantae > Streptophyta > Magnoliopsida > Poales > Poaceae > Secale > Secale cereale. The sequence goes on along the minus strand of LR738712.1, from coordinate 467,322,280 downwards.
ATGTAAGGGGAAATCATAACTAAATCTATGGTTAACCCAGCGACAATTTAGTCCAAAGACCATAAACGATTTACTTCAATTGTGTAGAAAGAAATGAAATCTAGTATTTGAACGAATGAAAAGGGTAAGTCGGGTTTGAGGCCAACTCAAATTACTTAGATACAAAAATGACTGAAAAAACAACACGTAAATGCATTTAGGCTGTAAAGGCATCTTCCCTGATATTCCATCAAACAGGTGCTGAGCACTACGTAGCAAAAATCAGATCTCAAAGGCTTTAGCCTTAACCGAAGGAAAACACGTACATCCCATTATGACGCTCAAATCTCACATGTTTTGAGCGCTTTGAACCTCTAGTTGCTGCCCTCCGCGGAAGGTCGAGGGAGATATGCGAGCATAATTGGTTCGATGCCAAAAGTTGGCATGCCAATATTTACCAAATGTCAAATGTTGGCTAGGGATTGGTAGACTACCAACTTTTCTTGTCAATCTCACGAAAAGTTGTCAAAATTTGGCAACTTTTGATTTTGCCAAATGTTGGCTTGCCAAATATAGGCAATGCCAAATGTAGGCATCAAACCAATTATGCTATGCATCTCCAGCTTGCCTTCCATGCTCTACCGGGCTTCTGCACAACTAAAAAACACATCTGCCATATGAGACATCAGCGAGCTACGGAAGAAGAAAAAATACATCTGCCTTCTCATCCAACAGCTCCGACCCAGAAAACAGGGGCTTCGGCCTGTCACGAGTGCCACCTGATGGCCTTCCCCACGCACGGAGCTGTGTACCGGGGCGCAAGCATGGAACGGTCCCTCCCCCGCGGACCTCAGTGATCTCGGACATCAGATGCAGCTGCACATAATTGTTTTTTGGAAGAGAGATAGGGAGATGGAACAGAGGGAGTGTGCGCACTGCGACGGCAACAATGAGCTCGAAACAGGGGCGGTTGGAGCCTTGGAGGAGCACAAGGGGGGAAGGGACGCTCCGGACAAGGCCCAGGGGGAGGAGGTTGATGACGGTATCTACAGTGCTCCGTCTCTCGGATCTCGCCGGTATTCATGTAGCAGAAGAGGGAGGGAGCCCGTTGGGTAGCATGATGAAGGGATGGGGAGCACCGAGATAGGGATGTGGGCGGTGCGACTCGCCGGGAAAAGGAGGGAGAGGTGCCTCGTTGAGTAGGGGAAGGACTGCAGGCGGTGGGATCTGGATGGGATGGAGAACGAGAGAGCGCGACGGCCGACGGGTGATGCCCTGACCCCTGATGCATAACGAGTAAGAGAAAAAACGACGGGATAAAAAACATGAACCTTCACGTGTAAGTAGACCTGGCCATGGGCAGCCCGGCCCGGTCGGCCCGACCCGGCCCGGCCCGAAAAAGCCTGACCCGGCCCGGCCCGACCTTGTCCACGGACCGGGCTCGGGCCTAGATTTCAAGCCCGGTGGCCGGGCCGGGCCCAGGCCCGTCATTCTGGCACATTAGCGAAGGGGCCCGGCCCGAGACCCGTCGGGCTTTTGCATGTTCGGGCCGGGCTCGGGCCCGATTTTTAGGCCCGACGGCCGGGCCGGGCCGGGCTCGGGCCTGGGTTTTTTGCACCGGGCTTGGGTCGGCCCGGCCCGAGGTTTGGCCAGGTCTACGTGTAAGGTTCACACCATGTATATGGGGTTCTTCAAAACGTTAGGCCAACTCAATCGCACGACTCTATCTCGTCTGGCCCTGCCCGTTTGGAGTAAAACAAATAAACAAGGTGGCCCAGCGCGTGAAGGCCCGGACCCATCTGATTCGTTTTGTGTCCTGGCCGACCCATTTTGAGCGCAAACTTGCACCGGGTTTGGGTCGCGGCGGACAGCAAACGGACGCGTCGAACGTCCGCGCCGGCGTCGCGTGGCAGGCGGCCACCTATCTCCCACCCGCCCACATCAATGCGCACGCGCGGCCGGGCCCGCCTGTCATCCGCCCATGCGAACGGTCGCGGTCGTTCTTAAATTGGGAAGCCGTAGACCGGTCGTCGTCCACACTCCCCACTGCCTCCTCGAAACCCGACACGGCCAAAACCCTGGCCCTAGCCTCTCCCCGTTCTCGATCTCGCCGGCCGGCCGCCTAGCAGCCATGGGTTTTTAGAACCACGACCGCAAGGGGAAGCACGACCGCGAGGCCGGCTCCTCCTCGGGACGCCGCCGCGGCTCAGTGAAGAAGGAGGAGCCCGCATCATCACCGCGCACGTCCCGCTGCGCCCCCGCGCCGGCCCCTTTCACCATAGCCCCTAGGGCCGCCGGGCCGCGCGACCGACAGTACCTCAGCGCCGACGTGTGTCGGCGCTACTGGAAGACGAGGACGCCGGTCCCGTGGAGCGACGTCCACCTCCCCAACAACTGGCACCTCTCCGCCGACCGGGTCCCGATCCCGCCGGTGCCTACCTTCGACCGTGCGCGGCGCGACGAGATCGAGCACCGCCGCCGCCTCCTCCCCGACGACCTCTACTACGACGAGTGGTACGCCCCCGACTTCGTGCCTCTGGGACACATGGCTCCAGGACGAGCACGACACGCGGTGCGCCTCCTACTTCGCCGGCACGGTGTCGAGGCCGCGGCGACCACGTGAGGTGTGCGGGCGTACGCGGGTGCGCGGCCTCACGCCCACGCCGTCGCCTTTCCTGTCTCCGTCGCCACCTCCACCACCTGGCATGACAGCGGAGGAGAAGGCCCGGCTCATGCAGCGTGTCATGGAGGACTCCATGCTCACGCACGACGAGCGCCAGTGGGAGGGCCTCGAGGAGATGAAGGCCCTCTCCGCGGCTGGTGACCGGGTCATCCCCGAGCTGGAGATGGTGGCGAGGGAGGAGGAGGAGCCGCCGGTGGCCGCGTTCCACCCGAGCATGGTCGGCCAGCACTGGAGCTGGTTGTGCACAGCTCCGGAGATGGCGGACGCCGTGGGGGGCGTGAACTGGTGCCCCACGCCGCCGCGGTCACCAGAGCAGGTGGCCTCGCCACGGGAGGAGGTGGTGCAGGGGCCTCCGGTCGTCCAGCCCGCCCCCGTGTACCAGGCACCGCAGTCCCACCTCTGGACGCCGCCGGCATACGTCGACCTCGTCAGCGATGACGAAGACGACGGCCAGTGAAGACGGCGGCGGCCACGGCATCAACGCGCACGGCCGGAGCGCACGGGCGGCGTCTTTAACTGCGTTTATTTATATTTTTAAGTCATTTTATTGTAGTTTTTTTATCACATCCAACACGTACATGATTTGGGGTGCGGCCGCTGAAAGTGCAACTAATCCCCGGGTGGTTTGGCAATTAATAACAACATATATATCATTGAACTAATAGTTACTTGAGAATCATTTCAGAGAAGTTCAGTGATATGGGTATGGCAATGACTGAAAAAGTGGACCCCTCAAAATGCTAAGGCAAGCATTGGCAAAAGCTCAAGACTCCATTTTTGGTTTAGTGATCCAAGATCACATTGAGTCCATAGGAAAAGCCAATACTATTAAAAGGGGATGAGGTTGTGTTGATGATCTGGTTGCTCAAGTGCTTAGTGATATATCTCCTTAAACTATCAGCAACCTTCACTACAATATACACACATAAGTAATCTCGGTCCCACCGATTATCCAAACTCAGTCACACCGAGATGAACCACCTCAGCCATAAGCCAAACCCTAGAAAAATCGGATATTCCGAGTTTGAAATCGGTTTCACCGAAACATGGGCTGCCAAGCTTCTGTAACCTTCTGTCATCAAATCGGTGTCACCGAGATGATGAAGTCTGTCCCACCGAAACTGGCATGCTCCTGTCTTGGCTCAAATCGGAATAACCGAGATGGTATTTTCGGTCCCACCGAAAACCCCAACGTTCACATTATTTGAACTTTCGGTCTGACCGAGTTGTCCACTTCGGTCTCACCGAGATTGCTCAATTATATGTGTAACGGTTGGATTTTGTGTGGAGGCTATATATACCCCTCCACCCCTCTTCATTCGTGGAGAGAGCCATCAGAAAGAACTACCACTCCTACCTTACACTTTCTGAGAAGAGAACTACCTATCCTTGTGTTGAGATCAAGTTGCTCCACTCCCACCATATGAAACTTGATCTCTAACCTTCCCAAGTTGCTTTCCACTCAATCCTTTCTTCCACCATAGCCAAATCAGTGAGGAGAGTTGAGTGTTGGGGAGATTATCATTTGAAGCACAAGAGCAAGGAGTTCATCATCATCTACAACATCTATTACCTTTTGGAGGGTGGTGCCTCCTAGATTGGTTAGGTGTCGCTTGGGGGCCTCCGTCATCGAGATGTGGAGTTGAACCAAGAAGTTTGTAAGGGCAAGGAGATCGCCTACTTCGTGAAGATCTACCCCGAGTAAGGCTAGCCCTCCGTGGGCGTAGGCCATGATGGAATAGACAAGGTTGCTTCTTCGTGGACCCTTCGTGGGTGGAGCCCTCCGTGGACTCGCGCAGCCGTTATCCTCCGTGGGTTGAAGTCTCCATCAACGTGGATGTACGATAGCACCACCTATCGGAACCACGGGAAAAATCACCGCGTCTCCAAAATTGCGTTTGCTCTTCTCCACCTCTCTTTACTACATGTGCAATTTACTTTCCGCTGCCTATACTCTAGAATTGCATGTGTAGGGTGATACTTGACTTGATCATTATTGTGAAACTACCAAAAACTGTTCTTTGTCAAAAGGCAGAATTTTTATATTTACAAGTAGTCTATCACCCCCCTCTAGACATACTTTCGATCCTACAAGTGGTATCAGAGCTTTGGTCTCCATTGTTTTGGTTTCCATTGCATTGGACTCCATAAGCTTGGTTTCACAACCTAGGAGAGTATGGCGTCTAGTGAGGGTAATTATCGTAGAGGTCCTTACCTTGATGGTACAAATTTTGCTAGTTGGAAGCATAAAATGAAAATGCATATTCTTGGTCATAACCCAGCCGCATGGGGCATTATTTGTGTTGGTATGCAAGGTGAATTCTTCGAGGAAGGAAAAGTTCCGGATCGCGAAGCTACACCGAAAGAATTGCGGATGTTGCAAAACAATGCTCAAGCTTGTGACATTCTCTTCAATGCCTTGTGTCCCGAGGAGTTCAATAAAATCAGCCGTCTTGAGAATGCTAAAGAGATTTGGGATACTTTGGTTGAAATGCACGAAGGTACCGAGTCTGTGAAGGAATCAAAGCTAGATATTCTTCAAGGTCAACTTGACAAGTTCAAGATGAAGGATGGTGAAGGAGTCGCTGAAATGTACTCTAGGCTTGCTCTCATCACAAATGAGATTGCCGGCTTAGGAAGCGAAGAAATGACCGACCGATTCATCATCAAGAAGATTCTCAGAGCTTTGGATGGAAAGTACGACACCGTGTGCACTTTGATCCAAATGATGCCAAACTACAAGACTCTCAAGCCAACTGAAGTCATTGGAAGAATTGTTGCTCATGAGATGACACTTAAGGATAAGGAAGAGCTTCACAACAAGTCGAGTGGTGCTTACAAAGCTACAAGTGATGCTCCCACAACCTCAAGTGACAAGTTAATTTCCAATGAAGAGATAAGCCTAATGGTTAAGAACTTCAACAAATTCTACAAGAATAGAGGCAAAGAGAGAAGCTCAAAGTCTAGATCATATGATGAAAAGAGATCTTCTAGTCGTGATCGAAACTGCTACAATTGTGGAAGACCCGGACACTACTCAAATGAGTGTACGGCTCCCCACAAAGGAAGAGAAGAATCTCCAAGAAGAAGATCAAGAGATGAGTCACCTCGGAAAGAGAGAAGGAGTAGAGATGATCGTTATGAACGAAGACCCTCTCGGAGAAGCAAGGATTCGGAGAGGAAAGACAAGTCATCAAGGAGCTACACAAGAAGAAGACATCAAGCTCATGTAGGTGAATGGGTCTCCGGCTCCGACTCCGACAATCAATCCGATGAAAGCTATCACTCCGACTCCGACTACAGTCAAGATGAAGGTGTTGCCGGTCTTGCTCTCGTATCCTCCAACTCCAACTCCTACGACTTATTTGATTCACCAAATGAGGGAATTGGAAGATGCTTCATGGCTAAAGGCCCCAAGGTATCACACCCTGAATTCATTGACTTCAATAGTGATGAGGATGACTTGCTTGGTGAAGATGAGCTCTTGAATGATAAATCTAGTGAGCCTAGTAACGATGAAAATGCTAGTAGTCTTTATAGTCGAGAAGAGTCGAATGACAATGCTATGAAGGAGATTGAGCGTCTAACTAAAGAACTAAACACTCTTAAGTTAGCTCATTAAACAACTCAAGAAGATCATAGAGAGCTCCTAAGATCTCATGAGAAGCTACGCTTCGAGAAGCTCACTCTAGAGCAAGAACATGAGTTTCTAAAAGCGATCAATGATGATCTTCGAAAGAAGAGTTCTTCATATCTTGCCAAACGACTTCTCTTGTCTAATTTCTTGCCAACCATTAAGACTAAGCATGACAAGCATAAGAAAAATTCTTCCTCTAGCAGTAACAATAACCATGTTAAACCTAATGTTGTTACTTCTAGTAGTTCTCTTGATTCCACTAACAATGTTTCAAGCCAAGTTACACTTGAGCAAGAGAATAGTTTATTGAAAGGGATCATAGAGAAAGGTGTCTACAAGAGCCTTGCCGGAAGCAAGAACTTTGAGGAAATTATTCGCAAGCAAGGGAGGCACCGGAAGAATCAAGGGATTGGTTTTGAGCGAAAGTTCAACGCCGAAGGTGTTGAGTGGGAAGAAGGTCAATATCCTACTCCACAGTTTGTTTCTCAAAAGGAGAAGTATGATCCTACTTCTTCCAATGTGGAACAAGCTCAAGATGACCTTCCACCACAAGACAACAAGCTAAAAGCCAAGGACAAGCTTCAAGAGGAGATTGATGCATTCATTGAAGCACCTCAAGCCATGGTCAAGTGGGTTCCCAAGAAAACGTCAAGTTCTACTTCGTCAAGCTCAACTACAACCCCAAGGATTCCAATCAAGATGATGTGGATCCCGAAGAAGAAGAACTAGAAGGTTCTTGAGGGTGACTCCGCCAACATACCTCACTCACATTCATTTTGGCAAGAACTTGTGCAATCAACTTCCACATCATGCACTAGTTCATGGAGTCACAAACCCTCTTGTTGGTAAGTCAAGGGACAAGGTAATCATTGCTTTCATGGACATCATCTATTGTGAACTTCAATCTATGTCCATGGATATCCTTGTTTGTTCCTTATGGGACTAACCCATGTAGGTATTGAAAGTGCCCTAATCCAAAGGATAGCTCCCAACTCTTGATGATCTCCATCAACATTGAGCATCCACATCTTCAACATCTACATGAAGTCTTCTACGACAACCCAAGGTTAGTTTGACCCTTTAAAAGGGGTTCTCACATCTAGGGGGAGCTTTGCTCTAAAAATTGTGCTAAAGCATCTTCAAATGATGTGAACACATCAATGCTTTATGTAAAAGTGGTAACCCCACTTGTGCTTAAACGATGAGTATGACCTATGATCAAATGTTCTCATTTGGCTCCTAAGTCAAAATACTCATATAAAGATGACCTAGTCATCGACAAATTGTGTGCTAGTAGCTAGAGTTTTGGTTGTGCATGTTTGACACATATTTCATTTGCTATCTTATTGTGTGAGCATGTTGAATGCATGATTTTATCCATTCGAGGACATCCATTTGTTGTTTTGGTTGTTTTGATTTTTCTGGCCAAATGGATGGACAAGAATGCCTAAGTACCTCCCCTAGCTATCTATGCTTTCTTGTCTCAAATTCTATTCATGCTTATATCACAAACTTTGAACAAGTCATTTTCGGACCCTCCGAGTGAGGAGCACTCGGAGCCACCGATCCGTCAAGGGCTAACTTCCAAAACCTTCTAAGTGATTTCGGTCAGACCAACTTTCTCCAACTCGGTCAAACCGAAAGCATTTAGACTGATCTAGGTTTCATCTCGGTGAAACCGAGTTGTAATTTTCGGCGTGACCGAAATGCATAACTGCCTGGCAGTTATCCATCTCGGTGCCACCGAGTTTTTCAACTCGGTCCCACCGACAGCAAAGGGATATATATACTGAGGGCAGCGCGCGTTGATTACTTCCTCAAACGTTTTCGCTCCCACATCCCCTGCTGCCGTCGCCCTGATCTCCGGATCGTCGCCGTCGTCGCCTGTGCACCCTCGCCGCAGGTCTCCACCGCCGTCAACGGACTTCTCCTCCGCGCCGTTGCCGCCGTAGAGAGACTCCACCAAGTTAGGGTGAGTCTTGATCCCACTCGTGCTCCCGTCTCCGATTCAATGCACGTTTGGTTTGCCCAATATCTTGCCACGATTGAAATCTTCTTTTACACCAGATCGGTTCGTTTGAACTAGTTTCGAGTAAAATTCTTAGGGTTAGGTTTCCATGGAACACATCTCGGTGAAACCGATTTTAAAATTTCGGTGTGACCGATTCGGCCTCTGGCCATTGCATTGCACCCTTCGGTCCAACCGAGTTGTGCAAATCGGTGTGACCGAAATAGAGTTTTAGTGAAACCCTAGTGTTTCGGCAGGACCGAAACCCACTTCGGTCAAACCGAAAGTGGTGTGTAAAGTTTCTGTTCCACACTTCGGATTCACCGAAATTGAAACTCGGTCTGACCGATATGTCTTCTGTGAAAACTTAAAACTAAAATTTGAACTCATTTTTTTTGCAAAAACTTCTGCAGTTTGTGATAACTCTTCTTCTCTGCCTATACCTTATCTATTCACAGGTTGTCAGCCATGTCAGATGCCAGTGACAGTCAGAACAGATCAGAATCACCTATCGCAGACATTCCTGAGGCAGACACTAGTCCAGAGACTAGTAGCCCATTTGATGATGGTGAGAGGAGTACACCAAGTGGCTTGCCTCCTGCAGCCACCAGAGCTAGAAAGGAGAAGAACTCCGATGATGAGGATTCTGATTTCGTTGCTGAGGAAGAGGTGACCTCCAAGCCTAAGAGGAAGGTTGTTGCCAAAGAGCAACAAGGTCAGCAGTCAAAGAAGGGCACCAGCAAAGTCAAGCAGTCCACTGTTGCCAAGAAGCTGAACTTGGGAGAGCCAGCCCCAAGCAAAGTGAAGAAAACCTCCAAGAGAAAGAGGGTTGTGTATAGTGATCCTCATGCAGATGCAGCAGTCGAGGATGAAGAAGAAGAAGAAGCACCCCAGCCTGCTCCTCAGAAGCAGAAGCTCATGGGTGATGCCATTAGGGCTGGAGCCACTTCAAAGCCCAAGAAATCTGCTCAAGCCAAGGCAGCTCCAGCAAAGCCTGCTGCCAAGCCCAAGAGGACTACCAGAAACATTCCAGCATCTGAGAAGAACAAGGGTGATGTGCCACCGTCTGAGTCTGATGAGGAAGGACAAGTGTTGCTGAAACTCCGTCCAAAACTGCCACTTCACAATGATGCTCATCCTCAAGCCGAGGATATGAAGGCAAGGAAAGATAGAGGTCTCAGGCTATGGAGACAAGCTGATCCATATGCCGTGAGGAGAAGGACTACTGTAGATCCCAGATTTCACACCAGAGAGCAGCAGGACTTCTATGAGACTGTGCTGATGGACAAGAAGCCAATAGTTGCAGATACCAGATATGTTGACTGGGAATACATTGACAGCGAAGAGCACAGAGATTTCTTTCCACATGTGCATGAAAGCTTCACTGCATGTGGAGTTGCAGAGTTTGTAGGTCAGAAGTTGACCAGTTGGAACGATGAGATGATTATGCAATCTTATGCCACATCTCATTTCTATCCTGATGGAAAGATCACCTGGATGACTGAAGGTCAAAGGTATTCTTCTTCTGTTGAAAAATGGGCAGAACTTCTGAATGCTCCAGTGCAACGAGAGGATGACATTGATGTCTATGGGATTCCAAAGAAGAATCATGATCCCATGAAGAACATGTACAAGGAGATCCCCGCAGCAGATTTGGAAGTGTGGAAGCTCGGCTCAGTCTACCATCTCCAGGCAGGTCTACCTACCACTAACACTATTTTGAGGCATACCTTGATGCCCAAGTCTGGAGATCATCGCATGATCAGAGGGTATTCTATCAACATGCTGCATATACTTGATGAGAAGGCACCTTTCAAGGTGATGGACTTAATGGTAGAGACCATTAAGAGGACTGCAGCTGACCAGAAAAGGTCATGTGGATTTGCCCCACAGATTCAGATGCTTATCAATGCCAAGTTTGGCACGGGCAAATTCTTGTTGGATAGGAAACACTTACCCCTGCAGCCAGAGCATGAAGACAATGTTGTTGTGATGGACGAGGAGGATCCAACATCTGTTGAAGGTCAAGCCAAGATCGAAGCTGCTAGGAAAGCCAAAGCTGACAAAGAAGCAGCAGCAGCAGCAGCAGCTAAACCAAAGAGTTTCGGAGAACAGATTCTTGAAGCTACCCAAAGGATTGAACAACGCCTGGCCAGCATTGAACAATCTCAGGAGAGCTTAGAGAGGATTGTTGACGAGAAGATCCACGCTCTGGACGTGAAGCTGACTGAAATTCAAGTGACCGTCAACAAGCTTGAGGCAGACATGGAGGAAGCAAAGCAGGACAAGGCTGAGCTTGTGCAGGATGACTTAGTCCAGGACTCTCATCGCCAGACTGCTCCGGTTCCCAGAGGATCCCGATCAGCTGCTATTCCAGTGACTGACACCAGGACTACAACTTCAGCACCTCCTACAGCTCCAGCAGTTACTCCAGCTACAGTTCCAGTGTCCACTCCTCCAGCACAGACATCAGCTGAAGTCTTCGCCGATGCCGTCATATCTACTCCGACATCAACCCAGACGGGAGCCGCCAGCAGAGCCCACAGTGACGTTTAGCTCTATGCTTTTTCAAACTTTTTGGCAACTTGTTGCCAAAGGGGGAGAAATTGTATAGATCATAGGGCTTCGAGAGAGAGAGAGAGTGCTCTTTCGTTCTTTTGCGGTTTCTTTGAGATACTTTTGGTCTTTCGAAACTTTCAGTGTGCTTGATACTACGTTTGATGCTACCTTAATGAGTGCTTGGTCATACTATGCTTTAATGTGTGCTTAATGCTTATCATATGCTATTCCTATCTTGTATGGCTATTTACTCATGTCTTGGTGATTGGGTGCATGCTATTCATTCTTATCATTTTGTGCGCTCCACCAAGATGTATGTGACATGGAAGAGTGACCCATGATCCTAATCGATTGTGCATTTGCATTCAAACGCAAATCTAAAATAATGCACAAATTTAGGGGGAGCTCTTGCTTATCACATACTTCTCAAAGCGACGATATTATTCATTGATTATATCTTTTGTCGAAGCTTTGATCTATATGTTGTCATCAATTACCAAAAAGAGGGAGATTGAAAGTGCAACTAATCCCCGGGTGGTTTTGGCAATTAATAACAACATATATATCATTGAACTAATAGTTACTTGAGAATCATTTCAGAGAAGTTCAGTGATATGGGTATGGCAATGACTGAAAAAGTGGACCCCTCAAAATGCTAAGGCAAGCATTGGCAAAAGCTCAAGACTCCATTTTTGGTTTAGTGATCCAAGATCACATTGAGTCCATAGGAAAAGCCAATACTATTAAAAGGGGATGAGGTTGTGTTGATGATCTGGTTGCTCAAGTGCTTAGTGATATATCTCCTTAAACTATCAGCAACCTTCACTACAATATACACACATAAGTAATCTCGGTCCCACCGATTATCCAAACTCAGTCACACCGAGATGAGCCACCTCAGCCATAAGCCAAACCCTAGAAAAATCGGATATTCCGAGTTTGAAATCGGTTTCACCGAAACATGGGCTGCCAAGATTTTGTAACCTTCTGTCATCAAATCGGTGTCACCGAGATGATGAAGTCGGTCCCACCGAAACTGGCATGCTCCTGTCTTGGCTCAAATCGGAATAACCGAGATGGTATTTTCGGTCCCACCGAAAACCCCAATGTTCACATTATTTGAACTTTCGGTCTGACCGAGTTGTCCACTTCGGTCTCACCGAGATTGCTCAATTATGTGTGTAACGGTTGGATTTTGTGTGGAGGCTATATATACCCCTCCACCCCCTCTTCATTCGTGGAGAGAGCCATCAGAAAGAACTACCACTCCTACCTTACACTTTCTGAGAAGAGAACTACCTATCCTTGTGTTGAGATCAAGTTGCTCCACTCCCACCATATGAAACTTGATCTCTAACCTTCCCAAGTTGCTTTCCACTCAATCCTTTCTTCCACCATAGCCAAATCAGTGAGGAGAGTTGAGTGTTGGGGAGATTATCATTTGAAGCACAAGAGCAAGGAGTTCATCATCATCTACAACATCTATTACCTTTTGGAGGGTGGTGCCTCCTAGATTGGTTAGGTGTCGCTTGGGAGCCTCCGTCATCGATATGTGGAGTTGAACCAAGAAGTTTGTAAGGGCAAGGAGATCGCCTACTTCGTGAAGATCTACCCCGAGTAAGGCTAGCCCTCCGTGGGCGTAGGCCATGATGGAATAGACAAGGTTGCTTCTTCGTGGACCCTTCGTGGGTGGAGCCCTCCGTGGACTCGCGCAGCCGTTACCCTCCGTGGGTTGAAGTCTCCATCAACGTGGATGTACGATAGCACCACCTATCGGAACCACGGGAAAAATCACCGCGTCTCCAAAATTGCGTTTGCTCTTCTCCACCTCTCTTTACTACATGTGCAATTTACTTTCCGCTGCCTATACTCTAGAATTGCATGTGTAGGGTGATACTTGACTTGATCATTATTGTGAAACTACCAAAAACTGTTCTTTGTCAAAAGGCAGAATTTTTATATTTACAAGTAGTCTAATCACCCCCCCTCTAGACATACTTTCGATCCTACAGCCGTGCGCTGGGCGCACCCACGACCCAACACACAGAGGCGGACATGGGCGAATCCATTGCCACCCCAAACGGACAAAATCCGGCCAAACCGGATGTCCGTTTGGGATCGTGCGGTGAAGTTGGCCTTACGTCCCGCTGCAATGACGGACCCATGACCGCTAAACCTGCCATCCCGCGAGTCTACTACTGCAGGCTACTGGCCTACTACTGAGCGCTACTGGACAAGACGTAGGCTGAGTGGTCCATGATTCGGCTATAAGAGGAATTATCCAAATATCACTTAAATGCAAAAAAATGCTAAGAAGGAAAGGTGAGGGAGCAGATCCCAACACATATGAGCGTCCCTGATTGCAACCCCTCTAGAGAAGTTTCATAGGTTTGTTCATATATATATATAGAAAAATGGTTGTCTACTTTTGGGAGTACGTACTTCCGCTCATCATATACCATATAGATGAATCTTTTATACCTCTTTATTATTTTTAATATACTTAATTAGTAATTATTAGATACCCCAAAATGATTTTCATGAAAAAAATTCATGCGGGTCTACATATTTTAAATGTTTACGTATATACTGATGTGTTTGTACGTGAAAAGGATATATTACAAAAAGTACGTCGCAGATGATATTTTTTTAACAAAATTCGTATTGGGGTATCTTATAATATTTAATGAAGTATATTGAGAATGATAAAGAGGTATAATTAATGTGTATATAAGGTATATTGAGGATGAGAGTACATACTCCCAGAAATACAAAAAATAAGTTATATATATATATATATATATATATATATATATATATATATATATATATATATATATATATACCCTTCAAGTGCTTTGAGATCCGCTCCTAAAAGTGAAAAAGATTCTATTTCCCTCATTTAGTGAATATGCAATTTATACGTGCCTGGTGCAGTGGTTTCTTTCTATATAGGCTAGGCCTGAAAGGGAAATTTCCAGGCCATGCTCTAAAGGTTCCATGTTATGAATGGATACCTTTGGTTTTGCTTTCCAAATTGACAGTACTATCACATTGCTATTTTGGTGAAACTAATAAGCGTGCACGTGTAACGCACGTCTCAAACATTGATCAACTATGTTGACATGATATGAAATTAAAATAATTCTTGGAAAATATACAAATCAAATGAATACAAAAATCATAGTTGACATAATATATGTGAAATTTTACGTCTTTTTTTTGAAAAGGGGCGCTTTATTACTTAAAATATTTAAGCATTACACCCGGCCTCTGCATAACTAAGACGCACACACCAACCAAAGTCCTCACAAAGAAACAAAAAATAAAAAGGCGAAATACAAAGAAACATGTAGAGTCCGTATGACGCCTAAAGCAGGGGGGGGCAATCCTAAGATCATGCTATCATCCATGTTGGATAAAAGTATTCCTCGCCGTAGCCCCCAATCGTGTACACACCTTCGTAAATAGATCTCGATTCTCCATGCGCTGTAGAGATGACCATAAACGAAGAGTCCCGGTACATCTGTAGATAAGTTGCATAAGAGAAGTACTTTTATTGTTAAAAACCTTATCATTTCTACATAGCCAGAGCGACCAAATAACGGCGAGCGCTCTCACCCTGAGAAAAGTTCTAAACATTTGATCAATCTCATGTAACCAGTTGCCAAAAACATTAGCAACACTACAAGGGGATACAAGCCAGAAGCTATTTGGATGATTGACCATATAGAACGAGTCAATTTGCATTTGAAGAATAAATGTTTTATTGTCTCATCATGGTGACAAAAGACACGTTGAGGACTTTCATGTCAATTCCTCTTAATAAGGTTATCTTTAGTAAGAATGATTCCGCGACGAAGATACCATGTGAATATTTTATTCTTAAGAGGTATCTTCATCTTTCAGATCTTCTTTTTATTATCCACTGGCACATCAGACTGGATTAACGCTCTCTACATATCACTAACATTATTACGTCTATATAAAAGATAACCACTAACATTATAAAAACAATTTAAAACCACTTCACTTGAATTGTATTTCAATATAATATTGTGATTTGACGAAGTATGCACCAAGTAGTAATTATTAACATGCATAGAAAAATAATATTTCTCTTACTTATATGCACCTCCGACCCGTTATGTTGCGTCCATGCTTAATGAGGTCGTCATTTTCATAGGAATGAACATAATTCCTTTTTTGAGTCTATTTTCATAGCAATTAACAATATATATATATATATATATATATATATATATATATATATATATATATAATCATGTGCAATATGTATAATTTTTTGGCAGACTGCTGGATGCAAGGACGCAACTGTTTTGTGCGAAGAGGATTCACTCGTCTTCTAGATCAGCTCCTGTATTTCTTAAGAGGAGTGAGCCGCTTCCAGAACTACCTAAGCTCGTACCGGCATTCGCTTGTTGGGCCTGTTTGACACTTCTCTCGCCCGCACGCACAGTAGCCACACTTAGAAAAAAAATCACCTCAAAAAAACTTCGAAAAAAAGCATTAGTTATCAGAAAAAATCATGTCCTCTCACCACACAGCAGCCACTCTGCCCACCTAACAGCCTCGTACATATCGCTTCTCCCTGCCGCCTCCTCTCCTCACCACGGCTCGCCCGCATCCTCTCCCCACTACGGCTCCCCCCGCATCACCACGGCTCGCCCTCGGCATCCTCTCCCCACCACGGCTCGCCCCGCAGCCTCCACCTCCGATACGACCTCGCCCTGCCACCAGCGCTTCCGGTCTCCCCTGTATCGAGGT
Organism: Secale cereale; assembly: GCA_902687465.1. Lineage (NCBI taxonomy): Eukaryota > Viridiplantae > Streptophyta > Magnoliopsida > Poales > Poaceae > Secale > Secale cereale. The sequence goes on along the minus strand of LR738712.1, from coordinate 467,306,626 downwards.
TTCCGCCTGTGTCCAACCTCAGCGACGACACCAGCATGACCCGACGCAGCTCCTGGCCGCGGCGGCCTAGAACGCCGAGCTATAGAAGCCTGCTCCGGCTGCCAAGCGGCCGCCCAATCTACCGCCCAATCTGCTGAGGCTGGTAAGTCTTGGGCTTAGGTCTCACTTCCATATAGCAGAACAATTTATCTGAAGTACTAAGTTTATACTCCCTACATCCTAAAATAAGTGTCTCAAGGTTACTATAACTTTGTACTAGAGCTAGTACAAAGTTGAGACACTTATATAACTTCCTCTCTGACTTCCCATTCTGACATGTGTTTCTTCCACCTCAACATCTTTATCTTGATCATCACGTTCTTCTTATTGGTTGAAATTCTCCTTCTCTGAATCGCTTGAGGTAACTGGACCCACCAGGTGGCAAGGGCAAGACCTTGTGAAATGGTCCTTTGGTCCACATATTGCACACTTGTTTGTTCTGGTTGCACTATCACCTGCTGCCTTGAAGTGCTTTGTTTTTGGTCTTCCCTTGCCGGACTTCTTCTCAGGAGGAAATAATTCCGTGGTTTCATGGAATTCATCTCCTGTTTGCGGTTGTGCATTAGCAAGACCTTGCTTTGAATTGTGCGCCGATCTCTCGGTAACTACGGCTGGGTTTCCAGACTCAGGTTCTTTATGGTTGATGTTTGGTTGATCTGGTTTATTATTCACGGCGACTGCACTGCGGGTGCCATGAGCTGTTTCTTGAACTACTTCAATTGACTCCAATTCCTTTTTCAATGCATCAAGGGTGGCCAGCCCATGCTGGAAATGATCAACACCCTTGTTAGCCAACTTAACGATCTCCAATGCTTTAACATAAATAATGTTGTGCCTGAAAGTCTTCGACACTTGGATGCTCTCATCCTTCTGATAAGTTTTCAAGTGTTCTGGAAGATTGTCCCTGGCATCTTTTGTCCATCTCTTCATAATGTATCTACTAGGAATTTGTCGGGCACCAACGTGCACCATGACCTAAACACACATCATAATCGCTGATCAGTATTGTGTCAGCTAACTCGTTAACAACGCACACCATCAGAAAAATAATTGTATTACCTTCAAGATATGACGACAAAGCAACCCAGAGTGCTCGAACATTCCGCACTCGCATGAGTACATATCACTCTCCCTATCAACATTCACCTCATACACCACTTTGCACCAACGCTGCCTCCTCTCAGCGTCAGCATGATCTATGACAATCTTTCTTGATTGCCCTTAACATGGAAAGATCCCGACTGAAATAGCTCCAGTGAAAACAACTTGAAAATTGCCCTGGTGTAAACCTCAGATGCATGCCTCTCAATAAGAACATTGGATCTTATTATCTTCTGATCCTGAAAAGTTAAATACGCATTTAATAATTTTCTAGAAAGTTTTTGAACAAAAAAAAGACGTGTGTATCTTTTGATGGCAAGTTATATCACCTTGTTCGTGTGTCCGTGCTTGAAATCTTCTTCACCACATCTGTCGGCGTACAACATTGTGTACTGATGGACAAAGCAATTGAATGGTGCAGACCGAGAAACATATGATTTCAGGACGTTGTTCATGCACTCACTTCGCTAGGTGCTGCACATTTTAGCGCAGAAATTCCCCTTCAGATACGGCTTCGCCCATTTGTGTCTGACTTCATACACTTGTTTCATGGATGAGTTTGTTTCAAGCCCGTAATGCAGAGTTATTTCCTCCCACTCCTTTTCAAACTCCCGTTCCGTCATCATCTCATTGATGAGCATGTTGAAGTCATTGCGAAATGGTGTACCATTCCTATACATACTACCAATTTTCTCCCTCATCTTCTTCAACACATGCCATTTACACCATACGTGTGTCGAAGAATCCATGACGGCAGAGATAGCACACTCCATTTGCCTGCTTCGGTCTATTAAAGAGAAAATTCAATTTTTTTATGAGAACCAGTATGATAAAATATATGTTATATATACACAAATGCTCATTTTTCATTCCTAGTTACCTGTCAATATAGTCAAAGGTTGCTTGTTGTCCATTGCAGATAGGAAAATTTCAAAAGCCCACTTGAAAGAATCTACCGTCTCTTCACGGAGAAAAACACAACCAAAAATGCAGCATTGGTAGTGGTTGTTGACACCGACGAACATACCAACCGGTATCTTGTACAGGTTGCTCTTATAGATTGTGTCAAACGTTACTGCATCGCCGAAACAACTGTAATCCTCCCTACTCTTTTGGTGACACCAAAACAAACCAGAAACCCTTCTTTCTTCGTCCGTTTTGACTGCAAAAAAGAATCCAGGGTTCTCTGCTTGCATCCTTGAAAAAAGGGCTAGGGTCTTGTTAATGTCATCTTGACTGTGTTCATGAGCAATTGATGAACACATTGACTTCAGAGACCTTTTGCGGAATGGCACGTCTTCATAGGAACCATGAATATCAGCCATCACTCCGTAGACCTTAGTAAGAGACACATTATTAGCACGCAAGTGCCTAACAATCTCCTTGATAGACGAGTCCACGTACTTGTGACACTTCAATGCCTTCCTTTCACCAACAGTATCAGCCATTATGTGGTTGTGCTCTAGTACCACGTTGGCATAATACCATCCGTCGTCGTCAGTTCTGTTCATTCTAACCATGGCGGGGCAGTTGGTTCGAGATGACTTTGTGTCTGATTTTTTGCAAGAACCCTGTAATAATATGAACAACTCAATGATTTTGCTTCTGTGAAAATTGCTCTACTAAGGTGCAAATGTATCATATTGAAACTCACCTCGCAGGAGCATAGAAGGTCTTGCTTGGACTTGTATCCATGCTTATTTATGTACTTGTTGCCATGTCTGATTCCAAAACCGATCTCCCATGTATAAGCGTTGTAGAATAGATATGCCTCCTGCTCGGAGTTGAATTCCATCCCCTTGCATGGCTGGAATACAACTTTCTTCCCTTCCTTGCCAGCATCCCTGAGTGCTCTCTCCAAGTGTCCACTGCAATCTCCTGTCGGAACCCTGAAGGCTTTCCCCTTGCTGTTTCTGAGCAATATAAGATGGTTACCAGATTATCAGAGGTCATAATTTTACATCATGCTCTTAACAAAAATGTGTACCTTTGTCTTCTGATCCATCCTTCAGTGTTGTCTTCCTCGACTACTATTGTTGTTGCATTCCCCCCGATGGGTGTCCCATGCTCACTCTTTGGTTCTTCTACTTCATCCCTAATCTCGACTTCCGGGCCGTTACATCGGTCAGGTGGATCTGAACATATTTTCTCTTCTTCTGTAGACATTTTTATTCAGATGAAACTCTGTTATTCAGGTTGTAACATCTATCAGAATGATCACATATTACATAATAAACATATCAATGGATGAATTTGTGCCGCATATGTTATCATGTTTCCGTATAGTAAGCTGAAAAAAAATACAATCCTGATATTCAACTGCTGCTATTTGGGCGACTCTGTATCTCTTACACCAACTGTAGATGTACTCCGCCACATTGGGATCGACTCATGGTGTTGGTTATCGTCTAAATTCTAAGATGCGGCAGGAGGTAAAGGAACATTTTAATGGCACTGAGATTACTTGAGGTCAGCGAAAAAAGCAAGATGAATCCCGTTGCATATGCTGATGGCAACTAACCTGACGTCCTCGTAACTCGGTTCCTTCGTCTGGTTGAGGGAAGCCAAGGTTTGTCCGGGGCGAGAAGCTATGCCACCTACCATGCGGTGGAGCCGGTGTCGACGTAGAGGTCTGGTAGCAGACGGCTAGATCGGAGCGCAAGGTTGGCGGCGGTCACAAGAACCCTACCCTGCACTAAGGTGGATCGAGGAAGAAAGGGGGGTGTTTTGCGTGGAGGGTATGTGAAGTGTGTGTTGCACACTCACGGGCCGGTCAGATGACTAGTCAGTCGTCACAGGTCACTCACGAGTTACTGTGGCTTACCATCGCCCGTGAACGCAAGGCCAAGGTTGACGCCGATGGTCGGTCCATAGGTTAGACGGGTTGGCTTGGTGCCGCAGGTGCAAAAAATGGCAAAGCGAGTAGTCCATCTGCTGAGAAGGTCAAAAGTGAAATCGTTTGACTGCAACTGCAAGGTTTGCGTCGCATGCGCTTGGGTTGAGGCACTGACATACTTCCACTCCGCTGCACGATGCAGGATATACGGCCGCTAGCGTTTTCTACTCAACAAGTTATTTTCGAGTACCTTGGACCATGGCTTTACACAACAACCATTTCAATTTAGTGGCCATACCGTGCAGTCGTTTGCTTTTCAAAATGCATTAGAGCAACTTTAATGGGTGACTCATTTCATCTGCCGCCGTATCGGCGCGGACAAAAAAGGAGGCCCAACGCGTCGACCCAAACCCAAATCAAGTCCGCTTCGCGTCCGCGTCGACACATTTACGGCCCAAATTTGCGTCCCAAATGCGTCGGCGCAGACGTGGAACGAACACCATGCGCGCCTTTTCGGTGTCCGCCGCGTCCCCACTTGGCGGTCTTCCAACTGCCCGCGGCCTACCTGGTCAGCTTAATTTATGATCTCGGGCCCACGTGTCAGCGACTCCGGTCATCCTGTTTTAAGCCAACCGTGCAACGGTGCCGTCCTCATCCGCTTCCAGCCAGCCCCCGTCCCCATCTAGCCAACCCTAGCCACCCCATCTAGCCACACTCTGCTTTCCTCGGAGTCCCCCCCCTCCCCGCCTTCGCCGGTGCTAGCTCGTCGGCCAAGGCAGCGCGTCAACATGCCAGTGCACCAGACAGAGTGGCACTGGCAGCACCACGTGCCTCTCCCGTACCCCGACGCCACCCTGCCGCACAACTGGCACCTGGATCCGGAGAGGATCCTAGTGTCGGTAGCGCCGCGGTCGGCTAGGGCGCACGAGAAGGAGGTACGACGCTGGTGGGCGCTCCTGACGCCAGAGCAACGCCGCGACCCCGCCTACTCAACCGACTCGCCCAACTGGGCTTGATGGGTCGCCTTCGAGCACGAGAAGGTGAGGCGACGCGACGTTCGTGAAGTCGACCGTAGCATGCCACCGCCCCCGCTCATCGTCCGCGAGGAGGACTAGGAGGCAGAGGCCGCCTACCAGGCGATCGTTGCGGCGCTCTACCGGGAGAGCGAGGAGGACGAGCGGCGCAGGGCGGCGGCAGTCGAGGAAGAGGAGGCAGCGTACGAGGCGGTCATGGCGCAGGCCATGGCCCTCTCCGCGGCGGGCGACTGTGCCCTGCCATCGGTGGCCCCGCCGTCCCCTGTCAAAGCCGAGCCGGAGCCGGAGTCGTCCCCCATCGAGCGCTACTCCTGGACAGGAGAAGTGCGCGAGTGGGTCAGCACGCCGCCGGTCTGGTTTGGGGCAACGCCGACGCAGGAGGCGGCGTATGATACGTCTCCAACGTATTTATAATATTTTGATTGTTCCATGCTATTATTTATGAAGTCTTGGATGTTTAATGGGCTTTATCATTCATTTTTATATCATTTTTGGGACTAACCTACTAAACCAAAGGCCCAATCCAGATTGTTGTCTTTTGCCTATTTTAGGGTTTTGCAGAAAAGGAATATCAAACGGAGTCCAAACGGAATGAAACCTTCGCGAGAGATATTTTTGGAGGAAATCACGCTCGGGAAATGTCAGGACCAAGTTAGGGGGCAAAAGGACTGCCCTCGAGGGTGGGGGACGCGCCCCCCTGCCTCGAGGCTGGCCCGTGTGGCCCCCGGTGCCCTCCTTCTTCCTATATATACCTATGTACCCTAGAAACTCCATACGCAGAGAGAAAACCCTAATTCCACCGCCGTAGCTTCTGTTCCCGTGGAGATCCCATCTTGGAGCCTGTTCCGGAAGGGGGATCCATCACGGAGGCCTTCATCATCATCATCATCGCCCTCACCATGAGTTGTGAGTAGTTTACCACAGACCTTCGGGTCCATAGCTAGTATCTAGATGGCTTCTTCTCTCTCTCTGGATCTCAATACAAAGTTCTCCTCGGTCTTCGAGGAGATCTATTCGATGTAATCTCTTTTTGCGGTGTGTTTGTCGAGATTCGATGAATTGTGAGTTTATGATCAAGGTTATCTATGAAAGATATTTGGTTCTTCTCTGAACTTTTTATGCGTGCTCATAATATCCTTGCAAGTCTCTTCGAATTATCGGTTTGGTTTGGCCTACTAGATCTATAGTTCTTGCAATGGGAGAAGTGCTTGGCTTTGGGTTCAATCTTGCGGTGTCCTTTCCCAGTGACAGTAGGGGCAGCAAGGCACGTATTGTATTGTTGCCATCGAGGATAAAAAAGATGGGGTTTTCATCATATTGATTGAGTTTATCCCTCTACATCATGTCATCTTGCTTAAGGCGTTAATCTGTTCGTATGAACTCAATACACTAGATGCATGCTGGATAGCGGTCTATGTGTGGAGTAATAGTAGTAGATGCAGAATCGTTTCGGTCTACTTGTCTCGGACGTGATGCCTATATACGATGATCATGCCTAGATAGTCTCATAATTATTCGCTTTTCTATCAATTGCTCGACAGTAATTTGTTTACCCGCCGTAGAATACCGCTATCATGAGAGAAGCCACTAGAGAAAACTATGGCCCTCGGGTCTATTCTCAACATATCAATCTACATCTACTTTACTTTTACCGCTTTTATTTGTTGTTTTATTAAACTAAAAATACCAAAAATATAATTATCATCTCTATCAGATCTCACTCTCGTAAGTGACCGTAAAGGGATTGACAACCCCTTATCCCGTTGGCTGCAAAGTTCTTATTTGTTTGTGCAGGTGCGAGGGACTCGCGCGTGGTCTCCTACTGGATTGATACCTTGGTTCTCAAAAACTGAGGGAAATACTTACGCTACTGTGCTGCATCTCCCTTTCCTCTTCGAGGAAATGCAACGCAAGCTCAAGAGGTAGCAAGAAGAATTTCTGGCGCCGTTGCCGGGGAGGCTTACGCAAAAGTCATATACCAAGTACCTATCACAAACCCTTATCCTTCGCATTACATTTATTTGCCTCTCGTTTTCCTCTCCCCCACTTCATCCTTGCCGTTTCATTTGCCCTTCTTCCGCCGTGTGTTTACCGTTCGCGTGCCTCTTGTTTGCTTGTGTTGCTATGTGCCCTCAATTAGCTTGCATCTTCGCTTGCTAAAGGATGAATCCTCATCCATTTGCTAATCTCTTTAAGAGATCCAATTATGTTGAACCTATTGCTAGTGAGCTGCGTGCACTAGATTATCTTTATGGGGCTTTGCTTGAAATTTATGAATCTGAAAATTGTGATAAAGTGCTTAAAGAGATCCATGATAGCTCCTTAAGTAAAAAGCATGATTGCAATGATGTTACTATAAATTCTATTGATGTCAATTGTGCTAATGATATGCAAAATCCTAAGCTTGGGGATGCTTATTTTGCTATGCCCACTACTTGTTGCAATGATCATGATTTGGGTGATTCTTCTTATGATCTTGAAAATTTATTTAATTCTCATCATGAATAAGATTGATAATAATGTTTGCCATAATATTGAAAGTGGATTTGAAAGAGTGTCAACTTTTGATCCCACTACTTTAGATATTGATAAATCTTATGAATTTTTTGATAAAAGTGGGTTTGGAGAGATCATGACTTTGGTTAATGTTGATCCCACTATTTTGGAAGAGTGTCAACTTCGCATGCATGTGGATTGTGTTGAGATTATGTTATGTGATAGCTGTATTGTTGAATTTTCTTATGATCCTACATGCAATTATTATGAGAGAGGAAAATATGGTTGCAGAAATTTTCATGTTACTAAATTACCTCTCGTTATGTTGAGATTGCTATTGTTTCTTTCTTCTTCCATGCATAGGCTAGATCTTGCTTGTCTTGCTAATTTGTTTTCCTATAAAATGCCTGTGCATAGGAAGTATGTTAGACTTAGATGTGTTTTTCATGTGCTTTATGATGTTCTCCTTGTGCTTTAATCCTTGTCTTTCATGAGAGTGTCACTAAAATCGTGCCTAGCTAGGGGCGTAAAACGATAGCGCTTGTTGGGAGGCAACCCAATTTTAAGTTTTTTGTTTTTGTTGCTGTTAGGGAATAAATATTGCATCTACCCTCTGATTAGATGTGTTTTCATGTTTTGTTTAGTGTTTGTGCCTAGTAGAACCTTTGGTAAGTCTTGTGTGAAGTTTATATGATCTTGCTGTGAAAAACAGAATCGTTAGCGCTCGCTAAAGTAGTCGTGGGATTTTACTGGAGCGTGCTTTTTAGTTGATTCTTTTTTATGCTGATTGGTAGACAAATTGCGCAAATTAAACAATTTAGTTTGAATTTTTTGGAGTTCCAGAAGTAGGCGAACCCTGCAGATTACTACAGATTGTTCTGTTTTTGACAGATTCTGTTTTTCGTGTGTTGTTTGCTTATTCCGATGCATCTATGAGTAATATTGGAGGATATGAACCATAGAGAACTTGGAGTACAGTAGGTTTAACACCAATATAGACAAAGAATGAATTCATTGTTGTACCTTTGAGTAGTGGTTTGCTTTCTCTTACTAACGGAGCTCACGAGAATTTTTGTCTAAGTTTTGTGTTGAGAAGTTTTCAAGTTTTGAGTATTACTTTGATGGACTATGTGTAACACCCCGAGAATCGTGCTACAGTAATTTCATGCCTAATGATGCTCCGTCTCGTGATTAAGTTGCTAATCCTCACTATGTTCCAAACCAAGCTCAACTTCAAATTTAAAATGAAGTCAAATAAATTATTCCTTCAAACAGTAAGACAAAAATATTCTCTGGGTTGCAAATATTCACTAACTAATTGTCATGAATGAATCAACCTCATTTGAGATATTTTAATTTCCCCAGGAAATTAAAACAGTTCCAAATCAGCTTAATAAATGTTTTTTCATTTGTGAGAAATATAAATCAATTCAAACTCCTCCCAAACAGTTTGTGGCAGTGCCAAATACCGTATTGTATTTATGTGGCCAAGTTCTACATTTTTACAAAGACCAATTGGCAGCTCAAATTAGTGTAAATAGATTCTGTAAAAGAAAAACACAGAAAATATTTAACAAAAAAAGAAAGAGCCTAACTACCATTGTGCACTTGTAGCCCATTGCTACAGTGCACATCCCAGCCCAAGAACGCCTTTTCCCCTTCCTCTTGCTACAGGAAGCAGAGGGGGATCGTGGAGGACATCCGATCGGCCATGGCCGCGCCATGGCGCGTGCCGGCCATCCCCCGGTCCCCTTGGAGTATAAGGCCGAGCCCCCAACACCCCCCGGTGAACCCTAGCCCTCAATCCCTTCTTCCCCGCGCCGCTTTCTTCTCTCCCGAGCAAAGCCATCACCGCCGCACCTACGTTGAGCACGCGACCACCGGCAGCCCGGTGCCGCGCCACCACGTCCGGGACCTCCGGCGCCTTCCTCTCCGTCGCCCACGCCCCGGAAGCGAAGCCGGGGAGCTGCCCTCGCATCGTGTGCGCCGTCTCCCTCCACCACGGTCGATGGACGCCATCGCCCGATTCGTCGCCGACAAAGCCTCCCCGAGCCTGATGCCTTCCCTGCAGAATCACCGTGAGGCCGCGCTCCCCTCAACCTCCCCTTTTCCCTCCGTTCCCGTGCACGTAACCGTAGCCTCCGCCACCGCCGTAGCTCGGCGCCGCGGTTGAGCTCACCGACGTGGCCATAGCCCGCAAAGCTCGCGTCTGAGCTCACTCCTCCGCCCTACTCGCCCGCGCGCACCCCCCTTGTTTGCCTTTGTGAGCCGGGCCGCCCGCTACCTCCCCTTGTCGCCCGTGGGCTCGCCACTGCCGCCACCTGCCACCGTGCCGCTCGTGCCTATAGCTGTCCACCATGGCTCTTTGCTCCATGCTGCTGCTGCTCTTCGAGTATTGCAGTTGCTTTAGCCGCCGCCGCCTGTAAATACGTGCCCGAGCCGCGCCTCGCAGGCAGCCGCCGGCGCTCGCCCCGCTCCTCGGCCTCGCACATCGCGCCCCCTCCGGCCACGTCGCCTCCGCCTCGGGCTGCCTGGCCGAGCCCACCTTGGGCCGCCGCCACCGCCGGCAAGGGCTCTCCCCGCACCGGCCGAGCCCGGCGCCCAGCCGCGCGCCTAGGGGCCTCCCGCCCGCCGCCGCCGAGGCAGCGCTGGGGCCTCGCCTGGCCGCTCGTCTCCGTCGGGGCAATGCCGGGGCGCGTCGGGGCCTCGCCTGGCCGCGACCGGGCAGGCGCCCGGTGCCCACGCCCGCGCGGCCCCTCGCCGCCGGCGCCCGCACGGCCTCTGGCCGCCGGCGCCCGTGCTGGTTTCCCCCATCGCTCGGGCGGGCAGTGCCCGCGCCCACGGGGCTCCGCCCCATGGTGCCCGGGGCCCGTTGCCCGTACCCGTGACGCCCGTGAACCTGTTAAGCCCCCAGGGCCCACTGACATTAGGGCCCCACGCCCTGGTTTTTTTATAAAAAAAGATAAAAAAGATATAATTAATTAATTAATTATTAATTAACCAGTTAATTAACTCTGAATAGATAACCTAACTAGTTAGTTAGTAGTTAATCTGATTAGTTAAGTTGGAGTCAATGACACGTGGACCCCGCTGGTCATGTTGACCACTCAACAATCAAGGTTGACTGATGATGTCAGCATGACATCTTTGCTGATGCAGTAAATGTTTTCTGGTTTAATTTATTCCAAAATATTGTTAAAACTTTGAAAATTCATATAAAATAAACCGTAACTCGGATGAAAAGGTTTTATATATGAAAATTGCTCAGAACGACGAGACGAATCCGAATACGCGGCCCGTTCGTCTGCCACATGCTCCTAGCATAGCGAACCTGCAACTTTTCCCCTCCGGTTTGCTTGTCTGAAAATGCCTAACACTAGAAAAACATTCCCGGATGTTACCCCCCTCTGCCGGTATCGTGTAGCACTGCGTTAGAACACCCTAGCACTACGTGTTGACATGTTGTGCTTCTCTGTTGCATTTGTATGCTTTGTATTTAATGTTTCTTCCCCGTCTTCTCTCCGGTAGACCCCGAGACCGATGATGCCCCGGTGATCGACTACGGTGTTGACGAGCCCTACTTCTCGTCTGAGCAACCAGGCAAGCCAACCCCCTTTGATCATTCCGATATCGCCCATTCCCTCCTCTCGTATGCTTGCATTAGAACTGCTACTGCTTTTTGTATGATCCTATTGTGATGCATAGCCTGATGTTGATACATGCTTTCATACCTTACATGTTTATACTAAACTGCTTAGTATAGGCTGGTTAGAGATCCACCAGTGACCCCCCACATTGTCCTGACTGCCTCGCTGGATTATCAGAAGGCCCGATCAACGGGATCGAAGACCAGGACCCGGCACCGCACATCACTTTCCCCTTAGTTGCTCGACACTACTGGGTTACTATCGAGTGCCGAGGGTGAGACCTCATCAACACTTCTGATGTTAACCTTGTAGGTTAGTTCATCGGTTGTGGTCATCGAGGGTGATTCCTCTTTCTCCACTCCCGATAACGACACTGTCATGCAACTCCTCAAGAGTGGACCTCGAGGGTGACTCCTCTTTCGTTCACCTTGACGATAAACATCAGGTGGAATTCCATCGAGGGTGATTTCCTCAGGTTTTCCTTTGGTGTCAGACACACAGTTACTATGGTAACTATGACTTTACACTGAACCTGGTTACTAAAGACGGGTCGACCCTGAGGGGTACCCGCGCGAGCTTAATTGCGAGTGATGTGTAGTCGGGTTGACCTGGAAGGTGCCCGCGAGATAATTACGAGGCGTGGCCGGACACTCGCCCTTGCCGCAAGTCCTCGAGACGGGGCGATGGGGTCACATGTTCGTGAGTCTCCGCTCGTTACTGCGCGTTCCCAAGACACAAAACGGTTTGGGTATTTGATCCAAGGGGCCTCTGGCCTGATAGCGCTAACCATCACGTGGGCATAGTATGGGCGTTCTGCGTCGTATGCATCAGCCGAAGATTAACTGACGTCATTGCGACTGAGCGGCGCGCGCCGGGTTGGACTGGTTAGGCTCCTACCTTTTTAAAGGAGGTTGCTAGGTCTGCTCACCGGCCCCGTACGCAACATGCAGGAGTTCCCGAGGCGATTGGCCCATGACCCCTAGGGGCATAGGGTTTAGTCCGGCGTGCATGACCTCTCTATTAAGCCTAGGTCGGGCTGCGGCGTATTGTTTGGCCGAGGGCGGGCATGACCTGATGGTGTGTCCGGCCGGAGTTAAGCAAGCGTGTTGGGTAAGTTGGTGCACCCCTGCAGGGAAGAAAATATCTATTGATAGCCTGTTCTACGGTAATGGACACTTGGAGTTGTATCCCGATCGCTACAACTAGAACCGGATGCTGAGGCATTGTCTGGATATGTTGCTTCGGGAGTTGAGAAAGGATCCCGAAGCGTTGGAACAACAACATAAATATGACTTATGATATACTACTCTACTCCCCCTTGTTGTAAGGGCATCTCTTGCCTAAGGTTTTGGTGATGATGACAATCCTTGTGTGGACTAATAGTGCGTCAATATTACTCAGGTTTATAGCATGTGGCACAAGACAGTTAGGCCTTCCCTCTTTAAGGAAAAGATCGAAGACGGATGTTCCGATGCCTTTTTGTTTCTCTTGGTCATAGGAAATCCGTACTATTAAGAGGGAACCCACATCGGAAGGTAATGGGTGAATCAAGTCACGTACACAGATACTTTGCACCCACTATATTGCCTCCGTTCGTGGAGAGAGAGGTCCCCTTTCCATTCCTCCTTGTGTGTAGATTCATCTATAGCGGTAGTACCGCCGTGGTAGCAGTTGTACCGGTGGCCGGTAGTTCCGGTCAAACCACCGCCCCAAGTACCGCTCAGGGGTGATACCTTCTGTACTAGGTGCGGTGGTAGACCGGTGGTGGCCCGGAAGTACCGGTGTTCTTCTCACAAAACCGGTACTACCGGTGTTCCGGGCGGTAGTACCGCTCTGACTGCCATCACACAGTAACTATCTGCCTGGCGGTACTTCCGGCCCAACCACCGTCCCAACTATCGCCCTTGCTTGAAACCTTCTGGTTTCTAAGCGGTAGTTGACCGGAGGTGGGGCGGTAGTTCCGGTTTTCTCCGGAAGACCGGTACTACCAGGTGAGCCACCGGAAGTACCGCCTTGGTGACATGGGCGCAGGTTCCTTCACTCACCGGTACTGCCGGTTGGGTAAGCGGAAGTACCGGTCCTATGTAATTCTGCACATAACGGTTAGATTGGTGGAGACCCTATTTAAGGAGGCCCTTATCCCACCTCCTTCTTATCTCTTGCCTCTCTCTCTCCACCATTAATGCCATTGAAGCTTTCTTGCCCGATCTCTCTCCCTAGCCAACCAAACTTGTTGATTTGCTAGGGATTGAAGGAGGAGACCTAGATCTACACTTCCACCAAAGGAAACTTGATTCCCCCATACTTTCTTGTGTGGATTTTGCTACTCTTGGGTGTTTGAGCACCCTAGACGAAAGAGGTCACTTCGGAGCCACAATCCATTGTGGTGAAGCTCCGGGGTTTCGTTGGGAGCCTCCAATTAAGTTGTGGAGAGAGCCCCAACCTTGTTTGTAAAGGTCCGGTTGCCGCCTTCAAGGGCACCACTAGTGGATTCACGGCACCTTGCATTGTGTGAGGGTGTGAGGAGAATACGGTGGCCCTAGTGGCTTCTTGGGGAGCATTGTGCCTCCACACCGCTCCAACGGAGACGTACTTCCCCTCAAAGGGAAGGAACTTCGATAACACATCCTCGTCTTCACCGTCTCCACTTGTGGTTATTTCTATCCTTTACGTGTGCAAGCTTTACTTGTTTATCTTATATAGCTTGCTTGTGTAGTTGTGTTCTTTACGTTTTTCTAGTTGTCATCGTAGTATCTTATCTAGACAACTTACTTTGAAGCTTAATTTAAAAGTGGTTAAGAAAAGCTAAAATTGTTAGTTGCCTATTCACCCCCCCTCTAGTCAACCATATCGATCCTTTCAATTGGTACCAGAGCCTCGTCTCTTTTTAAGGACTTTACCGTCCAAAGAGTATGGGTGACAACGTAGTCGAGACGGAGGATCATTCCGGTGGAACTCCGTCCTTACCTACGTCCGATGGGGGAGCCTCGGTCTCTCGTGAGGAGTTCAATGTGGCCTTGACCACATTGAAAGAGTCACTAGCGACCGAGGTCAAAGGCATGCTTAAAGATTTGCTTGAGGGGCTTAAATTATCCACCGCACCGTTGGAAGTGGTTCGTCCCACTACCAACGTGTCGGAGGCTAATCCCGACAAGGGAGAAGCTAGTAGTGAACAAGCCCCTGTTACTAAAAATGGGAGTGGGATCTTTGCCCACTCCGCTCCACCTACTCACTATGGAGGACCCGTTCCTACACCACATTTAAATTCCGTTGGGCCTCCTCCCAAGTTTATAAAAAATTCTGATTTTGCTACTTGGGTATTTCGTTTCAAACATCATATAAATCATTGTTCTACTAATCTTTGGAGAATCATTGAGCAAGGTTTTTATCCGCGTGATCCTGACAACATGACTCCAAGAGAAACTGCGGATCATCAATTCAACGAGTCCGCTCTGTGCATGCTTCAAGATGCTATTCCTCCAAAAGACATTGCACATCTTCGACCCTTTACTGTGGCCAAGGAAGCTTGGGAGCATGTTGGCACTATGTACAAGGGAAGCACTAGCATTCAACGCTCTAACTATGAAGTTGTGCAAGATGAAGCCGATGAGTTTGCTATGATTGAAGAAGAAGATCCTCGTGAACTTTATCGGAGATTAACTACCCTTGCGGTCTCTCTTCGAGATCATGGCAGTAAGGACACGGATGACAATTGGATCAAGTGCAAGTTCCTCAAGGCCATGATGCCCTATCATAAGGCCATGTCCTCTGTCATTCGTCAGAGACCGGACTTCCACCACTTATCTTCTAATGAAGTGTTGGATGAGTTCGTTGCTATGAGGATCTTGGACATGACTGCCGACAATGCGGTCTTAAGAGCTCAACGATCGAAGAAGCCCAACCTTGTCCTGAAAGCCAAGGCTTGTGTGGAAGAAGAGGAGGTGGAGGATCATGATGAGTGTAGCCCCGAGGAAACTAGATATGCCTATCATGAGCACATGGCTCTTGCTTCAAGGCAATTTTGGGGCAACAAGAAGAACACAAGGCCCAACTTCAACAGGAACAACTCCAGTGGGAACAAGGGCAAGCAACGAGTGAGGACATGCTTCAACTGTGGAAATATAAGCCACTTCGTTGCGGATTTCCCATATGAGAAAAGAGAAGACTTTGGAGGCAAGCTTATCCGGAAGGACAAGTCAAAGTCCTATCCCAACAAGAACAACTTCAACAAGAAGACTCCTCCGAAAGGGTTGGTGGCCCAAGAAGAATATGTTGAGGATGATGATAATGATGAAGATGATGAGATGGTCACCATGGCCACAATTGCTATTGCTACTACTTCGCACTCATCTCTCTTCGACTTGCCAAATGAGAACATCACCGCCAAGTGTATTATGGCCAAGGCCACCAACAAGGTAACCCCAAACATCAATACTACCATCACTTCTAATCCTTCATTGACGAATTGCATTGATGAAAGTGAGGGAACTAAGGAGGGAGAGAATGAATTTGAGTTGTTCATGAAAAATCTCAAGGGCAAACCCAAGAAGCATTTTGTTGCTCTCTTGGAACAACTCGGTGAGGCCAATGACATGATCGAGGCTCACGAGGAACCATTACTAAAATGGAAGGACATAGTCGAGACTATGCCGATGAGATATCGGATCTCTCTAACGCCCTAGAGGAAGAGGGTGGTCTTCGTTTGGCTCTTGAGGAGTCACACAACGATGATCATGCTAAATTAAAGAAAGATCTTGATCATGCGTTAGTTGCCTCTCGTGTGCTTAATTCCGAGAAGGCAAAACTTGAGGTTGACCATGCTAAACTCAAAGAAGAGTTTGTCATACTCGACAAGGCTCACAAGGCCTTGAAAGGTATGCATGCTACTCTCAAGGAGTCTCATGATCAACTCCAAGTTTCGCTAACCAAGGAAAAGGCTATCTTTCCTCGCATGGTATTAATTGATAATGCAAATGCTACTAACCCGTGTTGCGAGCATGTGCATCTTGTTGAAGAAAATGCCAAGTTGAAGAAGCAACTTGGGAAAGGCCTTGTGACATGTATACAAGGTGAGAAGAACCTCACCAACCTTTTGAGCAATCAAAAGGAGGTTGTGGCAAAGGAAGGAATTGGGTTTGTTCCTAAGCCCAAGAAGAAGAAGAATGACAAGACCAAGCGACCACCCCCTCTCCGACAAACTTTTGTGAAAGAAGGAGAGGGCGCATCAAAGAAGAAGAAAACGGTGAAAAGTGGCGGTGTCAAGAAAAACTCCACCATACCATCAAACATGGCCGGCGACTTTAATCCTTCATATGTTTTATGTCGTGCTAGTGATGGTCATGTGTTTGCTAAATTTGTTGGTTCTTCTTATGAGTACATTGAATGGTCCATTTGAGTTCCTAAGACCCTTGTTACTAACCTCAAAGGACCCATTACCAAATGGGTACCTAAATCCAAGCATTGATCTCTTGTAGGAGTTTGCTTCCGGTGGGGGATCATGGTTGCTCAATAGTGGAGCCACAAATCATATGACCGGAAGCAAAGACTTGGTGGTGGACGTGCATCTAGGCTCATCTATGGCCACCAACGTCGAATGGGGTGATGCTTCATCTTCTAAGGTATTGGGGCTCGGCAAGGTTGTTGTTTCTCATGATATCACGATCGAGAAAGTCATGCTTGTTGAGTCCCTTGCATACAATTTACTTTCTCTTCGCCAACTTGCACTCATGGGCCTTGCTACATTCTTTGATATTGATACCGTGGCCCTCTTGTGGAGCAAGACTCTTAAAGTAGCCTACGTTGGGCATGTCGAGAATGGTCTCTATGTGGTTAACTTTTCGAAGCAACCCACGAAGGTCACGACATGCTTAATGGCTAAAGTTGATGTGGGATGGCTTTGGCATCGTCATTTGGCCCATGTCAATATGAGATCTTTGCAAAGTCTTCTCAAGGGGGACCATGTCCGTGGACTAACAAATGTTAGCTTTGCCAAAGATCGTGCTTGCAGGGCTTGCATTGAAGGAAAGTTACATAAGACGGCTCACCCTCCCACAACTATCATCTATTCAAAGAGACCCCTAGAGCTCCTTCACATGGACCTCTTTGGGCCTCCATCTTTTGATAGTCTTGGGGGTAGAAAGTACTGCTTGGTGATTGTGGATGATTACTCAAGATACACCTGGGTATACTTCTTCAAGAAGAAGAGTGATACCCAACAAACCGTCATCAACTTTGCAAATGAAGCTCAATGACAACATGAAGCAAAGATTTTGATGATCAGAAGTGACAACGGCACCGAGTTCAAGAACTACACCTTGGATGCGTTTCTCAGTGATGAGGGGATCAAACATCAATATGCAGCTCCCTATACCCCTCAACAAAACGGTGTAGCGGAGAGAAAGAACCGAACTCTGATGGATGCGGCAATAACCATGATGGCATAATTCAAATCTCCATACAACTTTTGGGCCGAAGCCATCAACACTGCTTGCCATGCATCAAATCGGCTCTATCTCCGCAAAGGCCTGAACAAAACTCCATATGAGATACTTACCGGTAACAAGCCCAATCTCAAGTACTTTCGGGTATTCGGGTGTAAGTGTTTCATTCTCAAGAAAGGTGTTCGCTTGTCTAAATTTGAATCTAGAGCTCACGAGGGCATATTTGTTGGTTATGCTACAAACTCTCATGCTTACCGTGTCCTCAACAAGTCCAATGGACTCATTGAGGAGGCGAGTAACGTAGAGTTTGATGAAAATAACGGCTCCCAAGTGGAGCAAAGTGGTACTTGTGATGTAGGTGATGAAATTCCTCCTCAAGCCATAAGAAGAATGGGTGTAGGATATATCCTACCCATTGAGGAACCCCTTGTGGCCGAAGGAGAAGGACAATATTCCAATCAAGTGGAACCATCACCAACCCAAGACCCACACGCCTTCGAAGAACAAAGTGAAGGCCCTCAACCGAACGAACAAGGCCAAGTGCAAGATCAATCACAAGATGGTGGAGAGCCACCAAATGATGCACAAGGCCAAGTTCTGTCCTCTGAGCGAGATCAAGGTCAAGAGGAAGCTCAAGATCAAGATCTAGCTCCTGACGACGCTCAAGATGATCAACTCAATGCTCATCAGTTATCTCTTGAAGAGCAATTGGAGCGTCGTGCTGCAAAAGTTGCCTCCAGGCTTGCTTCCAGGGAACATCACATGGAGAACATTCTAGGAAGCATCAAAAGGGGGGTAAGCACTCGTAGACAATTAGCAAACTATTGTGCTCATCAATCTTTTGTCTCCTGTGTTGAACCTCAGAAGGTTTATGAGGCGCTCGAAGACCCTGATTGGCTCAATGCCATGCATGAAGAACTCCATAATTTCGAGCGCAACAAGGTGTGGCGTCTAGTGCCAAGGCCAAAGGAGAACCATAATGTCATTGGAACCAAGTGGATCTTTAAGAACAAGCAAGATGCCCATGGCATTGTCATCCTCAACAAGGCGCGTCTGGTGGCTCAAGGCTACTCCCAAGTCGAGGGTATCGACTACGGTGAAACCTTTGCCCCCGTTGCTCGTCTTGAATCCATTCGTTTGTTGCTTGCCTATGCTTCCCATCATAACTTTAAATTGCAACAAATGGATGTGAAAAGTGCATTTCTTAATGGTCCTATTAATGAGTTGGTGTATGTTAAACAACCCCCGGGGTTTGAGGATCCTAAGCTCCCCAATCACGTGTACCAACTCGATAAGGCACTCTATGGCCCCACGTGCGTGGTATGAGCATCTTACCGAGTTGTTACAAGATCGTGGGTTTGAAATTGGGAAAATCGACCCCACTCTTTTTACTAAGAAGGTCAAAGGGGAGTTGTTTGTATGCCAACTATATGTTGATGATATTATCTTTGGTTCTCCTAACAAAGCTTTCAATGATGAGTTTGCCGCACTCATGACCACACATTTTGAGATGTCCATGATGGGAGAGTTGAAGTACTTCCTTGGGTTTGAGATCAAGCAAAGAAGAGAAGGAATCTTCATCAAACAATCCAAGTATACTCAAGACATGCTCAAGAGGTTCAATCTAAATGATGTCAAGCCGGCTACTACTCCAATGCCAACCAAGTGCCAACTTGACATCGATCCCAATGGTAAAGCGGTGGATCAAAAGGTATATCGCTCTATGATCGGTTCCTTGCTTTATCTTTGTGCATCTAGACTGGATATTATGTTGAGTGTGGGAACGGTTTCAAGCCTCACCTAAGGAAAGTCACTTTGTGGCTGTCAAGCGAATCTTTCGATATTTGGCTCATACCCCAAACTTTGGCTTATGGTACCCAAGAGGAGCAAACTTCAATCTTGTTGGTTTCTCTGATTCTGACTGGGCGGGAGACAAAGTGGATAGGAAGTCCACTTCTCGAGGGTGCCAATTTCTTGGTTTCTCTCTTGTTAGTTGGTCTTCCAAAAAGCAAAGTTGTGTGTCTCTCTCTTCCATCGAAGCAGAGTATGTGGCTGCTGGCAGTTGTTGTGCTCAACTCTTATGGATGAGGAAAACTTTAAAAGATTACGGTGTCACTTGTGACAAAGTGCCTCTCTGGTGTGACAATGAAAGTGTCATCAAGATTTCTCTCAACCCGGTGCAACACTTCAAGACGAAGCATATAGAGATTCGGTATCACTTCATCCGGGATCACATAAGGCAAGGAGAGATCGAGCTTCACTATGTCAACACTCATGATAACCTTGCAGACATCTTCACAAAGCCGTTTGATGAAGCAAGATTTCGCGAGTTAAGGCATGAGCTAAATATAATTGATTTGAGCAATGTGGCTTGAGCACGTGCACACCCCACCATACTCATCATATTGTCTAGTCTAGGTGTAGGCATGGAAATAGGGGGAGTGGTGTTCTCTCAATGAACTCACCCTCCCCCTATTATGCATAAATTGATATGCTTTTCACATTCATCATTTTTTATGACACTTGTGTTTCAAAGACGAGTTTTGGTTATGGACCCAAGGATAATTCTTCGCGGTGCCATGCCAATTGACTCTAACATAGGTGGCTCCGGCCACCGCCCTCAGGCTTGTTTGGTTTCTGGCTTTCGTGTTTTTCTCATACTATAGTGACTTGCTCCATCCTAAGCCATCTCATCCAAGCCATCTACTCCAAATGTACACAAACCTGTTTTCATGGAGTGAGTGGGTGCTCCCTGGCGGTACAACCGGTGGTACAAGCGGTTCTACCGCTTGATCACCTGGTTACAGCCCAGCGGTTGTATCGGTCAAAAGCCAGCGGTTCTACCGCTGGTACTTTGACCTGTGCCCCTGGCCGGTACTACCGGTGTTGGTTCGCGGAACTACCGCCTGGCGCGGAAGTACCGCTCCAACCACCTGGTAGCATCCGGAGCGGTACTACCGGTCCCCGGACCGGTACTACCGGTGGCTATACAGGGCGGGTATAAAAGGCACGGGCTGAAGAGGTTTTCCCCTTCACTCGTCCATTCTTTTGCCCTAGCCGCCGGGTGCTCCACTCCCTGCCCCGTAGCGCCCTCCGGCATTCGGATCCGTCGGCCCTTCACCGGATCTGCTCCGTGGAGGCCGCCTCCTCTTCGATCTCCTCCCATGGATACCGGTATTGCCCTACTTCTCCTTTTTGTTAGGGTTCTTCTTGAATCCTTCTTCTAGGGCAATGCGTGTATTCCCTCATTTTTGGCTAAATGTTTTGAGGGAGAGATCCGTATAGATTCCTATTCACTAGTGCGTAGTTAATAATAGACATCGTGCATGTAGTTTTGAGATCGGGTAGTTCCCTTCCTGTGCTTGGCAGATCCGCTCTCAGCGGTACTACCGGTCACACGACCGGTACTACCACCGGTCCGGAACTACCGGTGCTGTTACCGGAACTACCGGTTGCTCTGAAGTTATATGCATTGTCTCTATTCTCCTTACATACTTGTGAATTATTCTTCTGATCTTGTGTGCATTCCTCTCATCTTTTCTGGGTTGCTATGTGTTCTCCGTGTGCGTTTGCAGGTGGCTCTAGCTCTCGTACTGGTCAGTTTGCCAAAAGAAAGGCCCGTAGGGACAAGAGGCCAGCAGATGATGAAGACGTTCCCGAGGTTGTGGTCCCCTCCAAAACAACTCGCCGGGAAAAGTCAGTGGCTGCCAAGCAGCGTGCAGCGCTTCCTATGTACAAGTGGAAGCTTCCGGACTGGGAGAAGTTTCGGTTTCAAGACCCCTACACCGCACCACCTCCTCCACGCTGGAATAATCCTCAATTCCGCAATGAAATGCAATTGAGGATTGTGGATGAAATCTTCGAGCACCACAAGAACAAGTTCACCCGTATGTGGTCCATTGACCTTGCAAAGTGGAGAAGCAGCCCCGATTCCTTTGGAGAGGCTCTGGAGGTCTGTAAGGAGTTTGATTTGGTCAAGCTCATGGAGCTGCGATGTGACTTTGATGTGGAACTCATTCATCAGTTCTATGCTACTGTCCACTTCGGCAGTGACGATCAACGTCACCTTTCATTTATGTGCCGGGATGAGTTCTTCCGTGTTCCCTGGAGTGCCTTCTGCAATGCTCTGGGCTATGATGACACTGGCTTGGAAGGTCAAGGTGGTCTCCGTCCTCACGACCGAGCCAACCCCATGGATAAAGTGAAGCTTGCACCTCTATATATCCCTGGTCATGGCATTGTAGGTAAATCCAATGATCTTCTGCCAGTCTATGACATTCTACACCGTGTGTTCCGATGTGTGCTCCTGCCCAAAGTTGGGAACCAGGATGACATTTATGGTTATCTGGTGGATTTGCTTGTGGCCATGAAGACCAAGCGAGGCAAGGGCATCACTTTTGATGTGTCCAAATGGATGTGGGAGGATATGTACAACTGTGTTTGGTACCGCAAGGTACCGATCTACGCTCCCTTTGTGATGCGCTTCCTATACTCCGTTTGGGAAGTTCGGAGGCCTGGAGAGCCTCTTTCTACTCCGGATAGGCTCACGGAGCATGAGGTCAAGGTGCTGAGACAGAAGAAACATAAAGCTCCTAGATTCGCCGTGGGAAATGAGGAGGATGTATTTGCTACCTCGGATGAAGATGACTTTGAGTTAGAGGCTGGGGCCAAGCCTTCTTGGGTGGAGAAGCTAACTGCCAAGGTCAAGAAGACCTTCTGCCTGCAGGCCCACATCGAGAAGAAACTCTACAAGGCTCATGTGACTGAGAAGATGGCGCGCCGCCGGCAGATTCAGCTGATTAAGCACCTCAATGTGCCTGATGTGAAGAGTGGCTCCGAGAAAAGCATCACTCCTGAGGATAAGTGGTGTCTGGCCAGTGGTCTGATGATGAGCCTAGAACTTCCACTACTCGAGCGACTGTGGATGTGATGGAGACTGAGGCTGAGGCTGTGATGGCTTCTCGCTCCTCGTTGGTTACCCCAAGTGGAAGGTTTGAGATGCAGTGTAGCGGAAGTTTTCCCTTGGCAAAGATACCAAGGATCGATTTCCCTGAGACTCCCAGTTTCAACAAGAAGGTGTCAACTGCTAACGGCGCCAGATATTAGCAATCAACGTGGACCTGCACACAGATACAAATAACTTTGCTCCCAACGAGTACAGAGAGGTTGCCAATCTCTCCGGCCTTGTAGTTTACAAAGGATCAAACGCAAGTGATAATAGTGATAGGTAATGCTGCAAATAGTAAATAAAAGCGGAAAGTAAATAGCGGATGTGATCAATGATGGTAATATGGACCGGGGTCCCATGATGTTCACTAGTGATGTCTCTCTCCCAAAAGGCGATAAAACAGCTATGTGAGGTAAACGAATTACAGCTGGGCAATTGACAGAATTATGTGCGCAAACCAATGCTAACTATGTTACAAGAAAGGTAGAGGTTCAAAGCATGGGCGGTACGCCAAGGCAAGTAGACCGAAATCCATCTGCATCTACTACTAATCATCCACCTTGAGATATCTATCCAGAACATCTCGCTGGTATTAAGTTGCGAGTCCCACCCATAGTGTAAACTCAAAGCAACAGACAACTGCATTAAAAGAACTTTGCGTAAAGTAAACAATCCTTGCACCCGCGGGCACAAGCACCGTTGTTTTCCCCCTTGTGGCAACAGCACATCCCCTAGACTCATGTTTCTGTCACTCAAGCTAGTCATCGAGGGGCATGAACCCACAATCAAGCATAACGTTCCCTCTTGGAGTCACTACCTACTACTTGGCCAAAGCAATAAATAACAACGGAGAACATGCAAGAATTACTTACGAACATAAATATAAAAGAGGTAGATCAAATATATTACTCAAACACAATCTGAACATAATCTCACAATCCATCGGATCCCAGCAAACTCATCATAGCAACAGCATAAGGATTACATATGTGCCTCGATCATGTAGGGCAGCTCACGAGGACTAATTAGTGAAGCACAAGAAGGGGAGGAGAACATCACATAGCTACTGGTCATGGACTCATGGTCCAAGGGAGGCTACTCACAACTCATCCGGGAGGCGTCCATGGTGGTGGAGAAGCTCCCGGTGGTGATCCTCCCCTCCGGCAGGGTGCCGGGAAGAGTTCTCCTGGTGCTCCCGATCTTGGAAGCGCGGCGGCGGCGGAACAGAGATGAGATCGCGAAAAAGGGTTCCCGTCTCGAGGGTTTCGGGACACGATATAAATATATGCCAAAGGGGGGCATCAGCGGAGGCCCGGGGGGCCCAGGCGCCCCCCGGCGCGGCCAGGGGGGGCCGCGCCACCAGCGCGCCTGGAGCCCTGGTGGCCCCCCTCCGGCTGTACTTTGGCTGCTGGGAAGCTTCTCGAACGCTGATTTTTTATATAATTTTTCCGGGATTTTTCTGGCAGTTCTCGTAATGGGAAAACCTGAAATACAAAAATAGCAGAAAACAGAAACTAGCACTGGGGTGCACTGAGTTAATAGGTTAGTATAAATATGATCAAAAGTGTATGGAAGTGTATAAATATCATAGCAATATCACCCAAAAGAGGCATGGAGCAAGCAGAAATTATAGATACGTTTTGGACGTATCAACATCCCCAAGCTTAATTCCTGCTCGTCCTCGAGTAGGTAAATGATAACAAGAATAATTTCTGTGGTGACATGCTATTAACCATATAGGACTTTTCATAGTCATATGACAAAAGCTTACTGAGACAATGAATCTATAGTAATTAAGTTGCCTCATGAGAAAATCACAAAGAACTGAAAGTTTTACAATATGGTATTGAAACATCAAATAGATTTGTAATGAGCATGGTGTGCAAATATGATAAAGTGATATCTCGCTTGCCCCCTTTAGTGAAGCAAAACATAAATGCAGGGGCACCTCCAAGGTTTAAGTGATGACTAGATACAATGATTTCAAAATAAACGATATCACAATCATGCAAAAGACAATGCTACTTTGGGACAATGCACATTACACTCAGAATGACAATCATGCTCTCAGTAGTTGGTGCTTTAAAAGAAGGTGGAGACTCTCGAACCGTGGCTTTTGTTGGCAAGGTTGAAAATCCGTAGTCGGAAACAAAGACAAAACATGTACCAGAGCTCTTGGTTTTAAAAACAGAGGTAATAGTTATTTTTTTTATCATGCATGTTCCGTCAACGAATGCTAGCAGATAGCTCAATCACTTCTTGAGATGGACAAGTTTCGAGGAACGGCTCCCGAATGAGGACGATCACATCCTCTTAATCTCCTTTGTTTATCACTGCCAAAGTTTTCTGATTTCTCATGAACAAAGCGTGAAGGAGGGTTTGTTTGTTATATTAATTTTGAGCCGGGCGCACTCAATGCCAGTTCCTTCTCGTATTATGGGTTTGCACATTATACATGCAATCCCGGGGTGAAGCTTGTCCAACCTTAAAAGATCATGAATTAACTACTACTTCCACATGGACTTAAAACAGAGGCACAAAATAGGAACACATTTTTTTCTTTTTGAATAATTTCGAGATGGTACATGCAAGTCTCCATTAGGAATGGCAGGTAAATACCATGTAGGAAGATATGGTGGACTCATATGGCATAACTGGTTTAAAAGAATTTGGATGCACAAGCAGTCAGTCCGCTTAGTACAGGTGGAGGTTAGCAAAAGACTGGGAGCGACCAACTAAGAGAGCAGTGACGGTCATAATCATGCAGAGCGACAAAGCAACATTGAATCAGGCATGGTAGTTATATCGCTACTCAGAAACAAAAGATCATCAAGGCTTGACATACTTTCTTTACAGTCTTAAATATGCGTGAGCATACGCCAAGTCAATCAAATAAATTCTTGAAGGAGGATATTACTAAACCATACGATATCATAGGCAAGCAAATCATGTTGATACTCCAATAACACATTGGAAACCCCCCAGCTATTTGAGACTAACCATAAGAAAACATGAACTACTAAGCACCATTATGCACGTAGCATTTTTATCATAGACATATCAACCAATGCAACAGAAGCAAACTCTCTTAATAAGATAATCATGATAATTAAAGAGAGTTCAAGCAACCAACTAAACAAAAGCTCTTTAAAAAGGTAAGCATGAAAAATAAGAGCTGAGCATGATAGTAGCTATTGAAAGACAAAGAACACACACAACAAAGATAAACATGAAAATTCTATGTTATGTTCTAGGTAGAAGTGGAGCGTGTTTCTCTCCCACACAAAGAAGGCTGAGTTCCGACTCGTTATGAAAAGCTAAAGAAAACTAAAAAGGAAAACTAAAGCAAGACGCTCCAAGCATAGCACATAACACATGAAGTGATAAAAATATAGTGGAACGAAAGACGAACTGATAATGTTGATGGAGAAGGGGATGCACGGGGGCATCCCCAAGCTTAGACGCTTGAGTCTCCTTGAATATTTCTTGGGGGTGCACGGGGGCATCCCCAAGCTTGAGCGTTTGACACTCCTGAATCTTTTTATCATCTCCCCTCGCACACTTGAAAACTCCCTTCATACATAACTCATCATAATCTGATTAGCGAGGTTAGTACCCATAATAAAATAATTGTTCCTTGCTGGAAATAAGGATATTCTTGAAGGTCTGCTGTTTCTCAAGATTGCCAAAAGGTTTTTGCAAAGAAAAAGTAAGCTCAAGGTTTGCAAAATGAAGGAAAGGCAAAACAGGACAGAATCTGTGAAAAACAGAACAGTAGGTAGTAAATGATTTTTTCGGGGCACTTCTGCAACTCTAATCAAAAAACTCAAAACAGACGCACGAAAGAAAATTGTATAGAGCACGCTGTCGAAAAAATTCAGACCAAAAAGATGATCTGGTGATTTTATACGAATTTTGATATCCAAGGACAGAATTTGTTTTCTGGACAGCACGTCACAACTTTTGAACTTTCTTGCAATCAGAGGCTACACTTAGCACAAAGTTGAAAAGCAAAGATACAATGATGATGCTACTGTAGTAACAACATCAAGACACAACAAAAGCAAAATAAAATTTTATTCATGTGGTCTGCCTCCCAAAAGCGCTTTCTTTTATGCCTTTAAGCTAGGCATAATGCAAAGAGATCAAGTTTTATCAAGAGTAAAAGAATAGCTAGCCCGTATAACGGACTCAAAAGGTAACTTAATCTTCTTTCGAGGGAAGTGTTCCATCCCTTTCTTGAGAGGAAACTGGAATTTTATATTCCCCTCTTTCATGTCAATGATAGCACCAACGGTGCGTAGGAAAGGACGTCCCAAAATAATTGGACACGAAGGTTCACATTCAATGTCCATAATAGTAAAATCAACGGGAACATAATTGTCATTGACAATGATAAGAACATCGTCGATCCTCCCCAAAGGTTTCTTTATGGAAGAATCAACGAGACGAACACCAAAAGAACAAGAATCAAAAGGTTTCAATTTAAGCATATCATATATTCTTTTGGGCATAACAGAGGTACTAGCACCAACATCACATAAAGCATAGCAAGAGAAGTTATTCAACTTAATTTTAATCATAGGATCCCAACCATCTTCTAGCTTTCTAGGTATGGAGGCTTCTACTCTAAGTTTCTCCTCCCTAGCTTTGATGAGAGCATTGGTGATATGCTCTGTGAAGGCAAGGTTAAGCGTGCTAGTGTGGGGATCTCTAGACATCTTGTGAAGGAAATCAATAACTTCGGTAAGAGTGCAATTATCAAAATCAAGGTCACTACTATCAAGTAAGGTGGTAGTGGTGTCCTTTAGGTTCACTTGTTTGGTAGTTTCTATAGTCATAGCATCACCATTAATAGGTCCATTGGGACCAGGAGTGCATTGGGTGCTAAGAGTTTGGATATCCTCAGCAACTTGGATAGTAGCAACAGTGTGGTGGGTAGGAAGGTTCTTAATTCTATCTTCTTCCTCCCTTTCTCTAGCCCATCTCTCTTTAAGTTTAGCCAACATCCTAATGTTTTCATTAATTTGCACTTGAATAGCATTCATAGGAGTGACCTTCCTCTCCTCAAGAGGAGAAGTTCTAATTTTAAGCAATTCTACCTCATTGGCTAAATTGTCTACCTTCAAAGAGAGATCATCTAGTTTGTTTAGTTTTTCTCCTACACTCTTATTAAAGGCCTTTTGGGTAGTGATGAAATCTTTAAGCATAATCTCTAGTTCAGTAGTGGAGTTCTTGGTGATAGGATAAGCATTGTTGTTCCCATAAGAATTAGAGGGGAACGGTCTAGGATTGCTACCAAAATTACTCCTATAAGCATTGTTATTAAAATTGTTTCTAGAGATAAAGTTCACATCTACTTGTTCTTGAGCAATCAAAGAATTTAAAGGAACATCACGAGGATCAACAGAAGATTGCTTCGAAAGTAGAGTCATGATCAAGTCAACTTTGTCATTTAGGGAGGAAATCTCCTCGACAGAGTTTTCCTTCCTACCTGTTGGAGCGCGTTTGGTGTGCCATTGGGAATAATTGGTCATCATCTCATCGAGAAGCTTTGTGGCAACACCAAGTGTAGTTGACATAAAAGTTCCTCCTGCGGCCGAATCTAACAAGTTCCGCGAGGTAAAGTTCAAGCCTGCATAAAAAGTTTGGATAACCATCCAAGTTGTCAAACCATGAGTAGGGCAGTTCTTGATAAGAGATTTCATACGTTCCCAAGCTTGGGCAACGTGTTCATTATCCAATTGTTTAAAATTCATTATGTTACTTCTTACGTGGATAATTTTAGCAGGTGGATAGTATTTTCCAATAAAAGCATCTTTGCACTTGTCCCATGAATCTATGCTATTTCTAGGCAAAGACTGAAACCAAATTTTAGCTCCTCCTCTCAAGGAGAAAGGAAAAAGCTTAAGCTTAACAATATTACCATCTATTTCTTGGTACTTTTGCATATCACGGAGTTCAACAAAATTGTTTAAGTGTAAAGCAGCATCATCTCCAGCACCGGAGAATTGATCTTTCATAACTAGGTTCAGTAAAGCAGGTTTAATTTCATACGAAGGTGCTGAAGTGGCAGGTGTAGTGATAGGTGTGCAGATAAAGTCATCTTTGTTGTGACTAGTGAAGTCACACAACTTGGTGTTCTCGGTGGAACCCATAGTAGCAAGCAAGCAAGATAACTATTTTTGTGATTTTCGATAAAAGATACTAAAGCAAAAACCTGAAAGGTAAACTAACAAGACTAAAAGCAAAGGTAAAAGATAGCGTGCAACTCCCCTATCCTGAAGAGTGGAGTCCCCGGCAACGGCGCCAGAAAACTTTGCTTGATGGCTTCTCGCCCCTCGTTGGTTACCCCAAGTGGAAGGTTTGAGATGCAGTGTAGCGGAAGTTTTCCCTTGGCAAAGATACCAAGGATCGATTTCCTTGAGACTCCCAGTTTCAACAAGAAGGTGTCAACTGCTAACGGCGCCAGATATTAGCAATCAACGTGGACCTGCACACAGATACAAATAACTTTGCTCCCAACGAGTACAGAGAGGTTGTCAATCTCTCCGGCCTTGTAGTTTACAAAGGATCAAACGCAAGTGATAATAGTGATAGGTAATGCTGCAAATAGTAAATAAAAGCGGAAAGTAAATAGCGGATGTGATCAATGATGGTAATATGGACCGGGGTCCCATGATGTTAACTAGTGATGTCTCTCTCCCAAAAGGCGATAAAACAGCTATGTGAGGTAAACGAATTACAGTTGGGCAATTGACAGAATTATGTGCGCAAACCAATGCTAACTATGTTACAAGAAAGGTAGAGGTTCAAAGCATGGGCGGTACGCCAAGGCAAGTAGACCGAAATCCATCTGCATCTACTACTAATCATCCACCTTGAGATATCTATCCAGAACATCTCGCTGGTATTAAGTTGCGAGTCCCACCCATAGTGTAAACTCAAAGCAACAGACAACTGCATTAAAAGAACTTTGCGTAAAGTAAACAATCCTTGCACCCGCGGGCACAAGCACCGTTGTTTTCCCCCTTGTGGCAACAGCACATCCCCTAGACTCATGTTTCTGTCACTCAAGCTAGTCATCGAGGGGCATGAACCCACAATCAAGCATAACGTTCCCTCTTGGAGTCACTACCTACCACTTGGCCAAAGCAATAAATAACAACGGAGAACATGCAAGAATTACTTACGAACATAAATATAAAAGAGGTGAATCAAATATATTACTCAAACACAATCTGAACATAATCTCACAATCCATCGGATCCCAGCAAACTCATCATAGCAACAGCATAAGGATTACATATGTGCCTCGATCATGTAGGGCAGCTCACGAGGACTAATTAGTGAAGCACAAGAACAGGAGGAGAACATCATATAGCTACTGGTCATGGACCCATGGTCCAAGGGAGACTACTCACAACTCATCCGGGAGGCGTCCATGGTGGTGGAGAAGCTCCCGGTGATGATCCTCCCCTCCGGCAGGGTGCCGGGAAGAGTTCTCCTGGTGCTCCCGATCTTGGAAGCGCGGCGGCGGCGGAACAGAGATGAGATCGCGAAAAAGGGTTCCCGTCTCGAGGGTTTCGGGACACGATATAAATATATGCCAAAGGGGGGCATCAGACGAGGCCTGGGGGGCCCAGGCGCCCCCCCGGCGCGGCCAGGAGGGGGGCCGCGCCACCAGGGCGCCTGGAGCCCTGGTGGCCCCCCTCCGGCTGTACTTCGGGTGCCGGGAAGCTTCTGGAACGCTGATTTTTTATATGATTTTCCGGGATTTTTCTGGCAGTTCTCGTAATGGGAAAACCTGAAATACAAAAACAGCAGAAAACAGAAACTGGCACTGGGGTGCACTGAGTTAATAGGTTAGTCCAAATATGATCAAAAGTCTATGGAAGTATATAAATATCATAGCAATATCACCCAAAAGAGGCATGGAGCAAGCAGAAATTATAGATACGTTTTGGACGTATCGCCAGGGGGTCCGTCTCCGACCCCGCTTTAGCCTGTTACCTTCCTTTCTGTGCATAAATTTTTGCTATATATTTGCCCGGATTGTTCCGGCAACGTATCTTGCGATTGCATGTGTTTTCTTTTCGTTCTGTTTCTGCCAGGGAATCTTTCAGCTGAATCTAGGTGCCATGGCTTCTCCAAGTTCCCCCAAGGACAAGTTCGTCGTCAACGTCATCAACCCTTACCTCGCTGAGGTGAAGAAGCACCCTCAGGTTGTTCGGATGGAGGACGGTGTCCTTCATCAAGAAGATCTGAAGGGACCTATCTAGGAGGGGAGCATCCAGGCCAGGCTGGAAGAAGTGGAGCAAGAAGTCTTCGAGTACAAGAAGATGATCGAGCGTGGTGTTGAAGCTAACTTTGACATCATCAACGGGCTGAAGAACTACTTCCTGAAGGAGATGAAGGAGATGTGGAAAAGCATCACCGCGTCTGAAGAAAGAATTGAAGAGCTCCAAGGGCAAATTCATGGTACTTTTGCATATCACAAAGTTCAACAAAGTTGTTTAAGTGTAAAGCAGCATCATCTCCAGCACCGGAGAATTGATCTTTCATGACTAAGTTCAGTAAAGCAGGTTTAATTTCATACGAAGGTGCTGAAGTGGCAGGTGTAGTGATAGGTGTGCAGATAAAGTCATCGTTGTTATGACTAGTGAAGTCACACAACTTGGTGTTCTCGGTGGAACCCATAGCAGCAAGCAAGCAAGATAACTATTTTTTGTGATTTTCGATAAAAGATACTAAAGCAAAAACTGAAAGGTAAACTAACAAAACTAAAAAGCAAAGGTAAAAGATAGCGTGCAACTCCCCTATCCTGAAGAGTGGAGTCCCCGGCAACGGCGCCAGAAAACTTTGCTTGATGGCTTCTCGCCCCTCGT
The DNA here is from genome assembly GCA_902687465.1 of Secale cereale. Taxonomy (NCBI): domain Eukaryota; kingdom Viridiplantae; phylum Streptophyta; class Magnoliopsida; order Poales; family Poaceae; genus Secale; species Secale cereale. The sequence continues at coordinate 467,275,197 of LR738712.1, read as the reverse complement.
TGGTTACCCCAAGTGGAAGGTTTGAGATGCAGTGTAGCGGAAGTTTTCCCTTGGCAAAGATACCAAGGATCGATTTCCCCTGAGACTCCCAGTTTCAACAAGAAGGTGTCAACTGCTAACGGCGCCAGATATTAGCAATCAACGTGGACCTGCACACAGATACAAATAACTTTGCTCCCAACGAGTACAGAGAGGTTGTCAATCCCTCCGGCCTTGTCGTTTACAAAGGATCAAACGCAAGTGATAATAGTGATAGGTATTGCTGCAATAGTAAGTAAAAAGCGGAAAGTAAATAGCGGATGTGATCAATGATGGTAATATGGACCGGGGTCCCATGATGTTCACTAGTGATGTCTCTCTCCCAAAAGACGATAAAACAACTATGTGAGGTAAACGAATTACAGCTGGGCAATTGACAGAATTATGTGCGCAAACCAATGCTAACTATGTTACAAGAAAGGTAGAGGTTCAAAGCATGGGCGGTACGCCAAGGCAAGTAGACCGAAATCCATCTGCATCTACTACTAATCATCCACCTTGAGATATCTATCCAGAACATCTCGCTGGTATTAAGTTGCGAGTCCCACCCATAGTGTAAACTCAAAGCAACAGACAACTTCATTAAAAGAACTTTGCGTAAAGTAAACAATCCTTGCACCCGCGGGCACAAGCACCGTTGTTTTCCCCCTTGTGGCAACAGCACATCCCCTAGACTCATGTTTCTGTCACTCAAGCTAGTCATCGAGGGGCATGAACCCACAATCAAGCATAACGTTCCCTCTTGGAGTCACTACCTACTACTTGGCCAAAGCAATAAATAACAACGGAGAACATGCAAGAATTACTTACGAACATAAATATAAAAGAGGTAGATCAAATATATTACTCAAACACAATCTGAACATAATCTCACAATCCATCGGATCCCAGCAAACTCATCATAGCAACAGCATAAGGATTACATATGTGCCTCGATCATGTAGGGCAGCTCACGAGGACTAATTAGTGAAGCACAAGAAGGGGAGGAGAACATCACATAGCTACTGGTCATGGACCCATGGTCCAAGGGAGGCTACTCACAACTCATCCGGGAGGCGTCCATGGTGGTGGAGAAGCTCCTGGTGGTGATCCTCCCCTTCGGCAGGGTGCCGGGAAGAGTTCTCCTGGTGCTCCCGATCTTGGAAGCGCGGCGGCGGCGGAACAGAGATGAGATCGCGAAAAAGGGTTCCCGTCTCGAGGGTTTCGGGACACGATATAAATATATGCCAAAGGGGGGCATCAGCGGAGGCCCGGGGGGCCCAGGCGCCCCCCCGGCGCGGCCAGGGGGGGCGCGCCACCAGGGCGCCTGGAGCCCTGGTGGCCCCCCTCCGGCTGTACTTTGGCTGCTGGGAAGCTTCTGGAACGCTGATTTTTTATATAATTTTTCCGGGATTTTTCTGGCAGTTCTCGTAATGGGAAAACCTGAAATACAAAAACAGCAGAAAACAGAAACTGGCACTGGGGTGCACTGAGTTAATAGGTTAGTCCAAATATGATCAAAAGTGTATGGAAGTGTATAAATATCATAGCAATATCACCCAAAAGAGGCATGGAGCAAGCAGAAATTATAGATACGTTTTGGACGTATCAGGCTGCTGAGGACGATGAGGACATGGAGGACTCTCACGATGGTGACTCAGATGACTCTCTGGCGACAGGCGAGGAGCTTTACTGAGCCCTGGGGCGTTAGTCTCGCTCTTTTCCTTTTTGGTGCTTGATGCCAAAGGGGGAGAGTTGAGAATTGCTAGGTCACGGGAGTTGCATGGGTGTTTCTTGGTGTTTTTCTCTTTCCTGTGAACTTCAGTAGCATGGTGTAAGACATGTTATCCAAGTTATCTATGCTCTATGTTAGTTATCTATGCACCTCGTTCCTGTGAACTTCAGTAGCATGGTGTAAGACATGTGCCCTTATCTAAGTTATCTATGCACTTATGTTTTTAACTCTCTGCAATCATATGCTCTGTTGACTATTTGTTTCGATTATGGTTGCTGGTTGGTCTATAAAACCTAGGGGGAGCATAGATCCTAGTTTGAGCACTTTTGCATTCCAAAAGCAAACTCTAAATAAGTGCTCACACTCAGGGGGAGCTCTGCCTACATTCTATAGACCCCCGTGATTGTCTTGTGGTTGTCATCATTCACTAAAAAAGGGGAGATTGTAAGGGCATCTCTTGCCTAAGGTTTTGGTGATGATGACAATCCTTGTGTGGACTAATCGTGTGTCAATATTACTCAGGTTTATAGCATGTGGCACAAGACGGTTACGCCTTCCCTCTTTAAGGAAAATATCGAAGACGGATGTTCCGATGCCTTTTTGTTTCTCTTGGTCATAGGAAATCTGTACTATTAAGAGGGAACCCACATCGGAAGGTAATGGGTGAATCAAGTCACGTACACAGATACTTTGCACCCACTATATTGCCTCCGTTCGTGGAGAGAGAGGTCCCCTTTCCATTCCTCCTTGTGTGTAGATTCATCTACATCGGTAGTACCGCCGTGGTAGGCGGTTGTACCGGTGGCCGGTAGTTCCGGTCAAACCACCGCCCCAAGTACCGCTCAGGGGTGATACCTTCTGTACTGGGTGCGGTGGTAGACCGGTGGTGGCCCGGAAGTACCGGTGTTCTTCTCACAAAACCGGTACTACCGGTGTTCCGGGCGGTAGTACCGCTCTGACTGCCATCACACAGTAACTATCTGCCTGGCGATAGTTCCGGCCCAACCACCGTCCCAACTACCGCCCTTGCTTGAAACCTTCTGGTTTCTAAGCGGTAGTTGACCGGAGGTGGGGCGGTAGTTCCGGTTTTCTCCGGAAGACCGGTACTACCGGGTGAGCCACCGGAAGTACCGCCTTGGTGACATGGGCGCAGGTTCCTTCACTCACCGGTACTACCGGTTGGGTAAGCGGAAGTACCGGTCCTATGTAATTCTGCACATAACGGTTGGATTGGTGGAGACCCTATTTAAGGAGGCCCTTCTCCCACCTCCTTCTTATCTCTTGCCTCTCTCTCTCCACCATTAATGCCATTGAAGCATTCTTGCCCGATCTCTCTCCCTAGCCAACCAAACTTGTTGATTTGCTAGGGATTGAAGGAGGAGACCTAGATCTACACTTCCACCAAAGGAAACTTGATTCCCTCATACTTTCTTGTGTGGATTTTGTTACTCTTGGATGTTTGAGCACCCTAGACGGAAGAGGTCACTTCGGAGCCACAATCCATTGTGGTGAAGCTCCGGGGTTTCGTTGGGAGCCTCCAATTAAGTTGTGGAGAGAGCCCCAACCTTGTTTGTAAAGGTCCGGTTGCCGCCTTCAAGGGCACCACTAGTGGATTCACGGCACCTTGCATTGTGTGAGGGCGTGAGGAGAATACGGTGGCCCTAGTGGCTTCTTGGGGAGCATTGTGCCTCCACACCGCTCCAACGGAGACGTACTTCCCCTCAAAGGGAAGGAACTTCGATAACACATCCTCGTCTTCACCGTCTCCACTTGTGGTTATTTCTATCCTTTACTTGTGCAAGCTTTACTTGTTTATCGTATATAGCTTGCTTGTGTAGTTGTGTTCTTTACGTTCTTCTAGTTGTCATCGTAGTATCTTATCTAGACAACTTACTTTGAAGCTTAATTTAAAAGTGGTTAAGAAGAGCTAAAATTGTTAGTTGCCTATTCACCCCCCCCCCCTCTAGTCAACCATATCGATCCTTTCACTTGTTGCTGCAAGACGGTGGTTTCCAGAAGATGCTAGTCTTCGATAGGGCTAGCTTCTCCCCAACTTATTCTGGCATTCTGCAGCTTAGTCCACAGATACTACCCTTTTCATTGATACCGATGCATATGTAGTGTAGATCCTTGCTTGCGAGTACTTTGGATGAGTACTCACGGTTGCTTTGCTTCCCCTTTTCCCCCTTCTTTATTCTTGCTGGTTGATGCAACCAGATGGTGGAGTCCAGGAGCCAGAAGCCACCATTGACGACTGCTACTACCCCGATGGAGGCTACTGCTACGTGAAGACCGCCGACGACCAGGAGTAGTTAGGAGGTCCCAGGCAGGAGGCCTTGCCTTTTCGATCGTGTTGTTTTTGTGCTAGCCTTTTCAAGGCAAACTTGTTTAACTTATGTCTGTACTCAGATATTATTGCTTCCGCTGACTCTTGTGTATTCGAGCCCTCGAGGCCCCTGGCTTGTAATATAAATCTTGTATTATTTTAATTTGTGTCTAGAATTGTGTTGTGATATCTTCCAGTGAGTCCCTGATCTTGGTCGTACACATTTGCGTGCATGATTAGTGTACGGTCAAATCGGGGGGGGGGGGGCAAGGAATAGCAAAGGCCTAAGCTTGGGGATGCCCATAGCACCCCAAGTAAATTCAAGATAATCAAAAGCCTAAGCTTGGGGATGCCCCGGGAAGGCATCTCCTCTTTTGTCTTCATCCATCGGTAACTATACTTGGAGCTATATTTTTATTCGCAACATGTTATGTGTTTTGCTTGGAGCGTCTTGTATAATTTGAGTCTTTGCTTGTTAGTTTGCCACAATCATCCTTGCTGGACACACCTATTTGAGAGAGTTAAATATGGCCTAGAAATTATTAGAACACTCTATGTGCTTCACTTATATCTTTTGAGTTGAATAGTTTTTGCTCTAGTGCTTCACTTATATCTTTTAGAACATGGTGGTGGTAATATTTTGTAGAAATTGTTGAACTCTCATGCTTCACTTATATCTATTTGAGAGTCTATTAAAACAGCATGGTAATGCGTTTAGGCTAAAGAAACTAGTCTTCACATGATAGACATCCAATGTCAATGTAGTAAAAAAAATCACACCAAGTGCATTGAATAGAAAGAGATGTTGGATACTTGATAATTGTTTTGAGACATGAGGATAGTGATATTAGAGTCATGCTAGTGGAGTTATTATGAAATTGAGAAATACTTGTGTTAAGGTTAGTGATTCCCGTAGCATGCACGTATGGTGAACCGTTATGTGACTAAGTTAAAGCATGAGGTATTTGTAGAGTGTCAACCTTTGTGTGGAGGTCGGGGCCGCGCGATGGTTAACTCCTACCAACCTCCCCCCTAGGAGCATGCGTTGATTGCTTTGTTTTGATGACTCGTAGATTTTTGCAATAAGTATATGAGTTCTTATGACTAATGTTGAGTCCATGGATTATACGCACTCTCACCCTTCCACCATTGCTAGCCTTTCCTGTACCGCGCAACTTTCGCCGGTGCCATAAACCCACTATATATTCTTCCTCAAAACAGCCACCATACCTACCGATCATGGCATTTCCATAGCCATTTCGAGATATATTGCCATGCAACTTTCCACCGTTCCGTTTATATGACACGCATCATATTGTCATATTTCCATGCATGATCATGTAGTTGACATCGTATTTGTCAAGGCCACCATGCATAATTTTTTATACATGTCACTCTTGTTTCATTGCACATACCGGTACACCGCCGGAGGCATTCATATAGAGTCATACTTTGTTGTTGTAGTATCGAGTTGTAATGAAAAGTGTGATGATCATCATTATTAGAGCATTGTCCCATGGGAGGAAAGGCTGAATCTATAAAGCCCCTAAAAAAAGGCCCAAAAAAGAGAAAAAGGAAAAAAAGAAAAAAAAAGAAAAAAAAGGGACAATTGCTACTATCTTTTTTCACACTTGTGCTTCAAAGTAGCACCATGTTCTTCATTGTAGAGAGTCCCATGCCTAGTCACTTTCATGTACTAGTGGGAATTTTCATTATAGAACTTGGCTTGTATATTCCAACGATGGGCTTCCTCAAATGCCCTAGGTCTTCATGAGCAAGCAAGTTGGATGCACACCCGCTAGTTTCTTTTGTTGAGCTTTCATTCATATTTAGCTCTAGTGCATCCATTGCATGGCAATCCCTACTCACTCGCATTGATATCTATTCATGGGCATCTCCATAGCCCGTTGATATGCCTAGTCGATGTGAGACTATCTCCCTCTTTTTGTCTTCTCCACAACCACCTCTATTCCACCCATAGTGCTATATCCATGGCTCACGCTCATGTATTGCGTGAAAGTTGAAAGGTTTGAAAAGATAGAGTATGAAAACAAATGCTTGGCTGAAATCAGGGTTGTGCATGATATGAATATTTAGTGTGATAACGAGGGAGCATAGCCAACACTATATGATTTTGTAGGGATAGATTTCTTTAGCCATAGTATTTTGAGAAGACATGATTGCTTTGTTAGTATTGCTTGAAGTATTGTTATTTCTTATGTCAATATAGACTTTTGTCTTGAATCTTTCAGATCTGAACATTCATGCCACAATTAAGAGAATTACATTGAAAAACTATATTGGTTAGCATTCCACATCAAAAATTCTTTCTTTATCATTTACCAACTCGAGGACGAGCAGGAATTAAGCTTGGGGATGCTTGATACGTCTCCAACGTATCTATAATTTTTTATTGTTCCATGCTATTATTTATGAAGTCTTGGATGTTTAATGGGCTTTATCATTCACTTTTATATCATTTTTTGGGACTAACCTACTAACCCAAAGGCCCAGTCCAGATTGCTGTTTTTTGCCTATTTCAGGGTTTGGCAGAAAAGGAATATCAAACGGAGTCCAAACGGAATGAAACCTTCGCGAGAGATATTTTTGGAGGAAATCACGCTCGGGAAATGTCAGGACCAAGTCAGGGGGCAAAAGGCCTGTCCTCGAGGGTGGGGGCGCGCCCCCCTTCCCAGGGCGCACCCCCCTGCCTCGAGGCAGGCCCGTGTGGCCCCCGGTGCCCTCCTTCTTTCTATATGTACCTACGTACCCCAGAAACTCCATACGGAGAGAGAAAACCCTAATTCCACCGCCGTAGCTTCTGTTCCCGTGGAGATCCCATCTTGGAGCCTGTTCCATGAGGGGGATCCATCACGGAAGCCTTCATCATCATCAGCATCGCCCTCACCATGAGTTGTGAGTAGTTTACCACAGACCTTCGGGTCCATAGCTAGTATCTAGATGGCTTCTTCTCTCTCTCTGGATCTCAATACAAAGTTCTCCTCGGTCTTCGAGGAGATCTATTCGATGTAATCTCTTTTTGCGGTGTGTTTGTCGAGATTCGATGAATTGTGAGTTTATGATCAAGGTTATCTATGAAAGATATTTGGTTCTTCTCTGAACTTTTTATGTGTGCTCATAATATCCTTGCAAGTCTCTTCGAATTATCAGTTTGGTTTGGCCTACTAGATCTATAGTTCTTGCAATGGGAGAAGTGCTTGGCTTTGGGTTCAATCTTGCGGTGTCCTTTTCCAGTGACAGTAGGGGCAGCAAGGCACGGATTGTATTGTTGCCATCGAGGATAAAAAGATGGGGTTTTCATCATATTGCTCGAGTTTATCCCTCTACATCATGTCATCTTGCTTAAGGCGTTACTCTGTTCGTATGAACTCAATACACTAGATGCATGCTGGATAGCGGTCGATGTGTGGAGTAATAGTAGCAGATGCAGAATCGTTTCGGTCTACTTGTCTCGGACGTGATGCCTATATACAATGATGTGACGCCCGGATAATTAAGCTACAGTAATACCCTGCTAATGATGCCATGTCGCCGTCAATATTGTTGCTAATCTCACTCGAGTCAAAGCCGGTTCAAATTCAAATTTAAATCAAGGTAAAAAAATTAAAATTTTCAAAGTCAAAAAAAAATGTTCTAGATGTGTCAAAATAAATCATGAGTAAATATGATAAAGGTACCACATTTTGATAAAATGCTTAAATGCTCTAAAACGAATAAATCACGGGCCCAAACTATTATTTAAATGCTTTTAAATGATAAACAAATATTAAACTAGTTTATTTAGTCACCAAACTTTTTATAGAGGTGGCCTATATTGTTATACTAAATTAGGAGCAAGGATTAACTTTTTGTAAAACTATTTTTGTAACTAAAATAAAAAAACATAAAATATTTAAAAGAACAAACAAAAATAGAAGCAACTAAAACAAAGGAAACAAAATGGCTTCCCTGGCCCCATTGGGCTTTGGCACACCTGGCCTAACCAGACCCCCCACACTCCCCCATAACCCCCCTATCGGTGGAAAACCTCATCGACCGCACCCACTCCCCCCCACGATCTCTCCTCCCTCTTCCCCGATCTGAATCGGGGGGCCAACACCGGCGCTGGCTGGAACCGCCCCGACCCCGCCCGGAATCGCCACGCCGCCACGTCGCCGCCGGTCTGCCTCGTCCCCGTCGCCGCCATCCGCGTCATCCTCCTCCCTGGTTCTCCCTCGTCGGACCCCCACGAACCTCGCCGCCTGTACCCCTGCTCGGAGGGTGAGCGCTTCCGCGCCTCCCTCTCTCCGCCTCCCACGTGGTCACCGTCCTGGACGGCTGCCCCTGGCCGCGCTCGCCCGCCTCGGTCGTCTGCGCCTCGCGCACCATTCGCACCCCGCTGCGCCCCCTCGCTGGCCGTCGCGAGCCGGCCCGTCCCGTTGTTGCCTCGCTTCGCCGTGCCCACGGCCATCCCCGTCGTTCGTCTGCCCTCACCGCGCACCTCGTTCGATTCCGTGCGCTCGCCGCATCACCCCGGCGTGGCCAGTTCCCGCTGCTCGCCGCACATGGCCGCTCCCGCGACCTTCCGCTCTGGCCTCTCCGCCCTGCGCCGCACCCGTGTGCCGCGTCCGCCATGCCCCTCCGCCGCCCCTGCCCCTCCCCGCGCCACCACCTACCTCCGATGGCCACGCGCCACCGCCCGTAGGCGCGGCCCTCCCTGGCACCCGGCTGACCGACGCCCTGGAGCTCGGCCTGCCGTGCCGGGCGGCGTTGCCAAACACGCGGACGGGCTACGCCCCGCCCGCACCGTTTCGCCCGCCTCGCTATGGCCCTAATGGGTCACTGACCGTGGGGCCCAGCCCTTGTAAGAAAACTAAAAAAAAGAATTGAAAATATTAATAATTATAATAATTAATTATTCAAAACATTAATTAATTTAATTAACCCTAATTAGATTAACCTAATCACTAACTAAACTAAATAATTAGGATTAGTTAGTCTTAGTCATTGACGCACAGCCCCACGTGTCAGTTTGACCAGTCAACGGTCAGAGTTGACCGCTAACGTCATGCTGACATCATAAATGCAATTTTGAATTAATATAAACTGTTAATTCTAGAAAATGAATTAAAGCTTTAAAAATTGATATAAAATAAACCATAGCTCGGATTAAAATAATTTATATATGAAAGTTGCTCAGAACGAGGAGATGATTCCGAATACGCGGTCCGTTCACCCGCCACACATCCCTATCATAGCGAATATGCAACATTCCCCTCCGTTTCGTCTGTCCGAAAACGTCAAACATCGGGAATACTTTCCCAGATGATTTCCCCCTTTGTCAATATCACCTATCCCTGCGTTAGCTCACCCCTGGCGCCGCGTATTGCCTTATTATATTTTGTGATGCTTTTGTTTGCTCTGTTGTTTATTTGTTTCCCCTTCGTTGCTTCTTTTCGGTAGACTCCGATACCGTGATAGACCCCGAGACCATTGATGCTTCGGTATTCGACTACGGCTATGCTTCCGAAGATTCCTTTCGACTGCAGAGCTTCCAGGCAAGCCCCCCCCTTGATCTCAAGATATCGCCTATTCTTCTCTCTACTGCTTGCATTAGAGTAGTGTAGCATGTTACTGCTATCGAATAATCCTATTCTGTTGCATAGCATGTCATTGTTGCTACAACGGTTGATACCTTACCTGCAATCCTAAATGCTTAGTATAGGATGCTAGTAGTCCATCAGTGGCCCTACATTCTTGTCCGTCTGCCATGCTATACTATCGGGCCGTGATCACTCGGGTGGTGATCACCTGTATATACTATATACATACTTTACATACACATGATGATGATTCGGAGATGGGGGCTGAAGGGGCAGGTGGTTCCACACAGGTAGTGGTGGGACTGGGTTTCCGGCAGCCCCCTGATGGTTACTTTGTGGCGGAGCGACTGGGCAGGTTGCGACTACCTAGGAGACAGGTGGGCCTGGCCCTGGTCGTTGTCCGCGGTTATTTCATAATAACACGTTTAACGAGATCTTGGTATTTGATCTGAGTCTAGCCATTGGCCTATACACACTAACCAGCTACGTGGGAATAGTTATGGGCACTCGACGTCGTGGTATCAGCCGAAGCCTTCTTGACGTCAGCGACTTAGCGGTGCGCGCCGGGTTGGACCGCGTAACGTAACTTCCTTAGTAATGGAAGTTGCTAGGTCTGCTCACCGGCCGCCCTCGCAACGTGCAGGTGTGCAGTGGGCGATGGGCCCAGACCCCCGTGCGCTTAGGGTTTAGACCGGCGTGCTGACCTCTCTATTGTGCTTAGGTAGTGTCGGGGATATACCCCGCCGTATGAACCGGCCGGAATTATAACCCGGCCGGACTTGGCGGATTACTTAAGAGACGGTTTATATTTGATGATTCACTGGCGATCCGTCCTAACCAGACGGTTTACAAGCAACCTGCCTAAATAATACCACTCACTGGCAACCCGGTTGGCGGATCACGGATGACAAGGCCCGAGGCCCAGAAGGCCGGTTCATGTATGGTGGGCCGGTTTATGAAGAAAGCACAAGGGATATTCTCCTACAAAGGAAGCAAGACTAGGACTCCTTGTAATAAAGCAATCCTAATCCTACTAGGACTCTACATGTAACCCGCCCCTTCAACACATATATAAGGAGGGGCAGGGCTCCCCAAAGAGGGGGAGAAGTTGAGACAAGTTTCTAGGGTTAGACACAAAGAGCCGGTTTACCGGCGACACCACGAGGATCATAATGAGACCTAGCCTCAAACAGCACGTAGGGCTATTTCCGGATGATGTTTCCCGGGGCCCGAAGCTGTCTAAACCCTTGTCTTGCATCGCGTCTCTCGATTCCGCTCAACCCCTCTCAAGCTACTACATAGATGCGCGGCTCCACATCTAAAGTCCGTTAATCCGGACATCTGACGTGTTAATTCCACGACGGTTGGCGCCCAGCGTGGGGCATGCGCGCGGTGGTGTTGAGTTCTTGAAGGGATTTCTCCAAGGGATCGAGAAATTCACAATTTTTTCGGATGAAGAATAGCCGGTTTGAGAGAATCTACATCAGCTTGAAGATCATCAGTCCAGATTTACCATCTATGAGATTTACAGTTTAAGAGAAATTAGGGTTACGCCGCGGGGCAGATCGAGCCACCGTCATGACTCAGATTTGCTGCTGTGTTTTTTTGGTCAAAGCCGCCTTTGCCTCCACGGGCCGCTTCGCCGGCTATTGACAAACGCCAAGGAAACGGCCCAGATTTCTTTTGCAAAAGCTATCATGACAAGATAAGGATCCAACGACGCACCAGACTCCAACTAGCTTGAGCCGGACTCGGACTCGCTGGCTGCGCGCCCGTCTTGACTACGAGCGGCACAGACCGCCGTCGCTTCGATCTCGTTCCTTCTTGGCGGTACGAGCCGTTGTCACGCCACCTTCGTCCTAGTCTGCCGCCGAGACCTGTCGTTGCCTCCGCATTGCCCTCCTATGCCACGGGCCCGCCTGCCTCCACCTCTGCGTACGGCCTTGCATACTCGACGTCTGCGCGCTGTTGCCGGGTCACCGTGCGCCAGCGTGCTGTCTCAACCTGCAGCTGTTTCCCCTGCCACTTGAGCGGCCATCCGTACGGCGTTGCTTTGGACCGGTCCTGTTGCCTCGCCGTACGACCTCTCCTCCGCAGGACCGAGGTGCCTCCGCCTCGCTTCACCTCTGCCGTGAGCTGCGGCCGCGAGAGCCTCATCCTCCTCCGCGAGAGCCACCGCGTCACAATCACGACCGCAAACTTCGCCGGCCGGCCACCTCCATCAAGCCGCTGAAGTACCTCGTCTGGTCACCCTGTCACATCCTCCGTCACGCCGGTGAGCCACCTCGGCCTCGCTGAGCCACCTCAAATCTGCCGTGGACAAACCGCTTTGAGATTCACCTCGGTCTTGAGGCGCCACTGCCATGGTTAATCCAGCCTCCACCTTTCCTGCAACCCACCGTGGCCGCGGCCCGTTTCAATCAACCTCGGCTTGGCCTTGCCGAGCCGCCGTTTCAAGTCGCCAACCGTCGGGAGCCGTCCGTGCTTCGCTGATTTCTACCTTTGCGTTGGTGGCTTCGAGCGGCCCCTTGTTCATCCTCGATGAGCCATCTTTGAAAATTCCTTGCTGGGTCAACTCTACTCCGAGCTGCCGCCGCTCGTTTTCTGTCGCCGGGTCGACCCTGACCCGTTTCCACTGCGGTTGAGCCGCCCCGAGTCCGAGTGGCTTCCGCTCCGACCTGTTTCAAATCGATCTCGCTCTGGCCTGCTCTCGCCTGGACGACCCACCTCGCCTCGGCGCCTCCGAGCTTCCTCCTCTGCCATGGCTCTTCGCCTCCGCCACACAACGCCCGGTCTCGGTAAATCTCGCCTGCGAGCCACCCGCCCGGCCAGACTCCGCCTCCGTCATTGCGCCTTGAGGAGCCGTCGTTTGCTTCTGCCCTACTGCCTTTGTGACAGCTTCGAGCGCCGGCCTCCACCAGCACACCTACGCGAAGAACCTCCATCTGCAACTCTGCTTCCCCGGGCTACAGAGCCTCTCCTCGCCGGCACTACTGCGTCACTGCTGAGCCTCCCCTTAACTTTGGGGTCCCCTGCGCTCTATCTCCGTGCCTGCGTTTTCAAGCCGCCTCTGCTTTGATGGAGCAGTCAAGTACTCGGCCACGTGGAATCCACCATAAATTATTCATTTTGAGAAGAAGACCAGTGCTACTTGAAGATTACTAGATCAGAGTATTACTGGTGGTACTCGAAGACTAAAATACTAGCACGTCTGCACGGCTATTCAGTCCGATTAAATTCTAGCGGTGCACCGATCATCTGTCGTCCACAAACATCAACGTTCGTCCATAACACGCTACTCGACAGACAGGTGTGCACACCGACGCTTCCGCGGTCCGCCAGTGCCGCACCCGTCCCCATAAACCGGCCCAGCGGATACGCGTCTCACCGGTGTACAAATACCACGGCCAAATCGTCTGTTATCCTGACGAATCAGGTGATATTTATCCTATTTATTTTTAAGCACATATTAATTCTTCCGAGCAAAATTATTTTGCACTGCTGTATTTTATATGCAGGAAAATTATTCATTACAAAGCGCTATTATACAGTGGAGATGGAGGCACGCCAACATCATTTGGCACAAATGGTCGTTATTACTTAACGGGCTCCCGCACCGGTTTACAATACCGTGACCATCTTGTATAACCACACTGGTTTGCAATACCGTGACCATCTCTCGCGACCGCACCGGTTTACAACGTCGCGACCATCTTTCACAACCGTGCCGGTTTACCACCAGGAGGACAACTAGCCCATCGGCGTCGGCCGACCCATCTGTTCTTCGAGCAAATCAGGTGTTATCCTTCCTATATATTTTATTAAGACATTTTATTTCCTATAAGCACCATTATACTGCCCCATTGGTGTTTTCTATATACAGGTAAAATCATTGTTATACTGCGGATATAAAACACGCACTCGCAACGTTCTCCAATAGCATTTTCATCTATGTCACATTACTTGATGAACGGAAGGCCGGTTCACGGAGGACAACTTGTTCATCTCCGTCGGTTTACAACTACGGCCGATTCATATATCTGTGATGCCACTGATGCTGCGGTCATCTTGCTGTCCGCCCTGCGGTCCGGTCTATTCAACATACCGGGTTGACTAATAGACCCCGATGAGGATCATGAGGTCCAAATACATCAGGTGATATCTATCTAAATCTATTTTCTTGGTATATATCCTTTTCATCAAGAAAACAGATGCTTTGATTTATCTATGTTGATGTGCAGGACAATTATTTATTAAGGGACCAAAGAAGGTTTGCCGCACAGCGCAACTCCCACATAGATAACCTACCTCTACGGTTACTAAAGGGCTTCCTGTTCAAACATAGGTCGTATTCGAACCAAAGAGAACATAGCCATTTCCTGTTCAAACATAGGTCGTATTAGAACCAAAGAGAACATGGCAAAGGCCAGTAGGGGGCAGGATCGTATTCGAATCCTAGCTTAGCCCCTATGGTCCGGTTTGTATGATCGTATTCGAATCATAAGCTCAATGGATCGTATTCGAATCCATTGCTTGGCTAAAATTTCAAAGGCCAGTAGGGGGCAGGATCGTATTCGAATCCTAGCTTAGCCCCTATGGTCCGGTTTGTATGATCGTATTCGAATCATAAGCTCAATGGATCGTATTCGAATCCATTGCTTGGCTAAAATTTCAAAGGCCAGTAGGGGGCAGGATC
>LR738712.1:467246125-467260809 GCA_902687465.1 Secale cereale | reverse complement strand
ATTCGAATCCTAGCTTAGCCCCTATGGTCCGGTTTGTATGATCGTATTCGAATCATAAGCTCAATGGATCGTATTCGAATCCATTGCTTGGCTAAAATTTCAAAGGCTAGTAGGGGGCAGGATCGTATTCGAATCCTAGCTTAGCCCCTATGGTCCGGTTTGTATGATCGTATTCGAATCATAAGCTCAATGGATCGTATTCGAATCCATTGCTTGGCTAAAATTTCAAGGCCAGTAGGGGGTTAGGATCGTATTCGAATCCTAGCTTAGCCCCTATGGTCCGGTTTACTGATCGTATTCGAATCAGAAGTCTCGATTTGGAGCCTGGCAGCTCGCAAAAAGCCTCGACTACATGGTTTTATTTGCAAACTTATGTTTTTTGTATTTGTGTTTCTATGGTTTTTTGATCCGGAGTGGGCCAACTTCAGAGTTGACCACATATCTACAAAGAAAAAGTCTGGGTCACGAACACCAGCATAAGTTCAAAGTCTGGGTCATAAACACCAGCAAGAGTTAAACCGGCGTTCATCATGACCCGGAACAATCATTGGGCAAACGCCAAGAGGGCCAAGAGCCTCATCAAAATCTACACGTTCAATTATGCCTACCGGATTAAGGATGTCAAGCACACTTAATTAAAGGTATGAAGTATTTTATTTTTAAATACATATTGGCAATACATGATCAGTTATAATGACCGGTGTCTATTAAACCGGCCTGGCTTTGACAATAAGTCGCCAATATGAGACAAAATAATGACCGGTGTTATTAACACGGCCTGGTGGTGATCAAATATCACTGGAACCGGTTTTCAGACCGGATTATATTATTCAAATCTTTAATAGCCAACATGGCTGGGTTTTTATTATGATTATCAATATTATGATTGAGGTTTTCAAAGTCGCTTTAAGCGCAATGGATATTATTTCATCGATGGAAGTGATTTACTCTACAAAGGAATAGTCTCGAGTTGCTGCAGGCTTACAACCCGGCACTTGGGGGCTACATTATTCAGATTGAGATTATATTAAATACACAAGTTTCATGTCGCTGCAAGCATGCACCATGACACTTGGGGGCTACCAATCGCTCCTGTCAACAATTCAAGGTACACAAGTATTAATCCATCATATTGAAGATTCCACTGCTCAGTTGGTAAAGCACAAAACTCTTAACCTTGTGGACGGGGGTTCAAGCCCCACGATGGAAGTTACATTATATAATGTTATTTTCAATAATTATATCTACAAAGTCCCTGCTCATTATTGCATAATAACCCGGCACTTGGGGGCTACATAATATGGAATATTCAGTTTCATAGTGATTGGGATGAACAATCCGGATTTCTTCAAGATTGCAATTTTTATATTGAAACAAGTCTTAAGCTATCACTATGTTCTCCTCTTAAGACTTGGGGGCTACAGGTAATATGCATATAAAGGAGGAACATCTTCAAATTCTCAGTTCTGGCAAATCAGGAAGATTAATTGTGTGACCCGGTGTTGGCAACAATCATAACCCGGCGTCCATAAACAGTCATGACCCGGGATCATCAGTTTTTATAACCCGGCAGTTTTTGCAATCATAAACCGGCATTTTTAAGCCGGCTGGATATCAATTGAATATTTGAAGACAAATATTTTTGTCAAGTCAGAGCATTGAAGGCCAAATCAAATGGATTCTTAATTTACAATATTTCTTGTGCAAGCAAGTTGATTATGAAGCTGGTCTGTTGACCCGGATTTTCTAGAAGAAGGAAATGACAAAGATTTAAGGATGGTCAGGTGCCGGTTTACAATAATTCTTAACCCGGAACACAACCTGTTAAATTTGTTCTTGTGGTTATTTTGCAGCATAAGTTTACCATGGATAAATCCAAGCTAAACTTGGGGGCTAATGTCGGGGATATACCCCGCGGTATGAACCGGCCGGAATTATAACCCGGCCGGACTTGGCGGATTACTTGAGAGACGGTTTATATTTGATGATTCACTGGCGATCCGTCCTAACCAGACGGTTTACAAGCAACCTTCCTAAATAATACCACTCACTGGTAACCCGGTTGGCGGATCACGGATGACAAGGCCCGAGGCCCAGAAGGCCGGTTCATGTATGGTGGGCCGGTTTATGAAGAAAGCACAAGGGATATTCTCCTACAAAGGAAGCAAGACTAGGACTCCTTGTAATAAAGCAATCCTAATCCTACTAGGACTCTACATGTAACCCGCCCCTTCAACATATATAAGGAGGGACAGGGCTCCCCAAAGAGGGGGGAGAAGTTGAGACAAGTTTCTAGGGTTAGACACAAAGAGCCGGTTTACCAGCGACACCACGAGGATCATAATGAGACCTAGCCTCAAACAACACGTAGGGCTATTTCCGGATGATGTTTCCCGGGGCCCGAAGCTGTCTAAACCCTTGTCTTGCATCGCGTCTCTCGATTCCGCTCAACCCCTCTCAAGCTACTACATAGATGCGTGGCTCCACATCTAAAGTCCGTTAATCCGGACATCTGACGTGTTAATTCCACGATAGGTAGGGCTGCGACGTGTTGATCTTCCGAGGCCGGGCATGACCCTGGAAAGTGTGTCCGGCCAAATGGGACCGAGCGTGCTGGGTTATGTGGTGCACCCCTGCAGGGAAGTTAATCTATTCGAATAGCCTTGTCCCTCGGTAAAAGGATGACCCAGAGTTGTACTCTGACCTCATGACAACTAGAACTGGATACTTAATAAAACACACCCAGACAAGTTCTAGATACAACCCGGTGATCGCTTTCCCACAGGGCGACGAGGGGAGGATCGCCGGGTAGGATTATGCTATACGATGTTACTTGGTGAACTTACCATCTACTCCCTTCTACTGCTGCAAGATGGAGGCTGCCAGAAGCGAGGATACTTGTTACTTTCCAGCTAATCTCTTCTACTGCTGCAACATGGAGGTTGCCAGAAGCATAGTCTTCGATTGGATTAGCTATCCCCATCTTATTCTGGCATCCTGCAGTTTAGCCCACATATATTACCCCCTTTACACATATATCATTGCATTTGTAGTGTAGATCCTTGCTTGCGAGTACTTTGGATGAGTACTCACGGTTGCTTTGCTCCCCCTTTCCCCCTTTTGTTCCTTCTTCTTGCATGATGCAACCAGATTGACGGAGTCCAGGACCCAGAGGACCCCGATGATGTTTCTACATGGAGTTTGGCTTCGAGGAGTAGTTAGGAGGTCCCAGGCAGGAGGCCTTGCCTTTTCGATCGTTGTTATTTTTGTGCTAGCCTTCTTAAGGCAAACTTGTTTAACTTATGTCTGTACTCAGATATATTGCTTCCGCTGACTCTTGTTTATTCGAGCTTATGTATTCGAGCCCTCGAGGCCCCTGGCTTGTAATATAAAGCTTGTATTATTTTAATTTGTGTCTAGAGTTGTGTTGTGATATCTTCCAGTGAGTTCCTGATCTTGATCGTACACATTTGCGTGCATGATTAGTGTACGGTCAAATTGGGGGCGTCACAAGTTGGTATCAGGGCCGACTGCCTGTAGGAATCCCCCTTTCGAACTCCTTGCCCGAAGTTGAGTCTGGCCTTTGGAAAACAAATTTACTAACTTGTTGTGTGGCTTATGGGCCCACAGCACCAATGGGTGGTGTTAGGATCTTTTATTCCTTTTCTATACTCTCGGACTCTGATCTCTCTTCTATTCGGGTTAAAAGATTTTGCTAACTCTGACTCTAGGTTCTCGTAACTATTTCTCCTGGAGAGCCCTCATTTCGGAAGATCACCTGCGTCGTCAGAAGATTCTGAGGATATCCCTCGATATTTTCGTGAGACCCTTGTGCTCATTGCCTTTGCAATTCACTGCCACCGATATATCCCTATGGATATCTGCATGCACTTGTCATTCTCATGATCATTCCTCGTCGCTCTTGTTGTTACAAGATGCCTCGAAATATTCTCCGTTGTCCCGAGAATCCTTTGAGTTTATTGTCTTGCAGTTTTATTTTGCATGAAAACCCTTACGATTATTTTCTCACATTCATCAAGGATCCGTTGTTCTCAATTTTTCATGTGACTCACAAAATTCTTCGGAATACTTTTCGATCCTTCGAAAATCCTCTGCTGCCTGTTACTCTTGAAATTCTTGCGTGCTTGCATTATGGTTAATTCCATATGACTAGCAGTCTTCGTTAACATCCCTTGTCTTAGAGATTTTGAGCCTATTGATTCATTGTGTGCGTATGCACGCAGTCATCAGGTTATACTTTTTAAAATTATCTTTCCGACTCAGACGTCATTCCGAACATGAGTTGGTTCTCGGCAATTCGAACCTTTATTGATTGTCCAACTAAGTGTTTTCAACTTATCCATCCTTGATCAGAGTGTCTGCTTCTGATCATTCATTTTGGAAACCATAATTTCTTTCTATTTAAGCATCAGACTAATCAGGTGATTCTTGAATTTGATGCATCTGCATTCTTTCTTCCTCTGAGTGAGTACCGATACTCACAACAGCTCCGTTGTGGATCGCCCGACCCATTGTTGGATTGTTATCCGACATAGTCCTTCATATTCAACCACCTTGTGAGTTCTTCCCCTCATACATAATGCCTTTGGTAAATTGTATCCTCTGCTTTTGTCAACCATGCTCTACTGTCAAGCTTGTCTTATTTACTTTTGAAACTTGTGGTATATGTTATTAATATGCCCGATGGGTTGAACCTATGCCTTCCCCTAATCAGTGAGAACCCGAAAGTTTTCACAAATCATACTCTTTCGGTGTTCTACCAGATAAAATTCCAACACTACAATTTTATCAAAGCGAGAGATGAATGAAATGATATGCATTAAAGAAGTGGGAGTCGACCTTGAACTTTGTGTTCATGCCCATGAATATGATGTAGACCGTCTCGAAAGCTTCTTGCAAAATGATTATCCAGCTGTATGATTCTTTCGATATTCTTGAATTGATTCCTTACAGTTATGGTTACGACCATGCTGTCCTGATCTGATATATCTTATGGGAATTCATTCCAGTGCCTCGTCTATTTTAGGCAAGGTTGAAGTATCTACTGTCATAGGTCAATGATCCGATTCTACTTCTATCATGTTCTACCTTCGAGTATTACCCCATGGTATCTCGAAGATGTTTTGCCATTGCACCACATCTTACTAACCTTGTTGAAGTAATGTCTTTCCTTTTCGTAATCACTCTACGGGTTCTGGGTTGTTGTCAACTGAGGGCACCGACTAGTGAAATTATTCCGCACTACAGATCAAATACCCCTAGTATTTTTACTGGGAAATTATGAACTCAATTTGGTCATTCCTAGACTATCGGCTGCATCCTGGTCTTTCTATCTTTGACTGAGCTACCTCGTCCTTCTCTGGTACACGAATTCTTCAGTGTGTGAGCACGGCTTACGTAGAGCCTTCAACATCATGTTGCTTGTCTTGAAAGGCAACCTTGGTTCCGAGCTTGCATCTTATATATTGATCATATAACTTGCCACTTCGTTATTCCCTTGCTTGTTGCCATTGTTGTTTGATTGCATCCTCTTGAAACCTCCCGGCAATTGTGTCGGATCACCTTCAACACTTTGACTTCTTCCGAGATGTCAACTGTGTTCATGATGAGAAATACCCTCCTTGCCCTCGATGATTTCTATTATCATCGACAACACCCTTGACTTGCTTTCATCGCGAACTTGTCCACATTGTGAATACAACTTGCTCTCCAGCTAGTGTTGTGTTCTGCCTTGAAGTATTACTGTATTTTATGTCGAGAATGTTGCGGGGATTGCTCCATCTCTTAGAAATTCTCGGTATGATGATACTTCTCACCATCACCTTTCTTCCTTGGTCCCCATGTTGTTTTTAACCGGGATACCAATATGCTAACGATGTTGCTTGAGTTCTGTACTTCTAGTAACCCTATTGCTTTGAAGTTAACGATCGACAGTTCGTTCTTAGACTGTTGGTTATTGAATCGTCACTCTAACATTGATCTTGTTGCCTAAGGTCATATTTCAGGCACACCTTTCAACTAATGATTAATGGTGTATGTTTTCCTCGAGCATACACCATTATATCATTTGAATTGACAAGTGTCATCTTCTTGTCCACATTATTGTGGAAATCCATCCGTTTGTAATTCTCGATGAGTTGTTGCTAAACCCATCGGCCACGTCCTCATCCTTTCCAAGATAAAATTGTACAAGCTGTTCTAGCAGTTTCGTCTGGATCCTTTTGTGTTTCTGAAGTCCGACCTTTACCTACTAGCCATGTCGATGCTATCTTGAAGCATGACGGTGGTACTCAGACATGAACCAGAACATTGAAAGCACAATGCTAAATATTTCTTGATCATTTATCCAAACATCGTTTATGGTTACATATCATGATTCTTATTAACCCTTTTATCCAGATGGTCATGTCTTTGATCTCCTGTCACATATATCATGCCCTATTTAACGTTGGGAAGGATATACTCCCATTACCTGTGTTTAAACACATTTTCCCTTTTCGTTTGTTTGTTTAACCTTTCTTGTGATCTACATATAATCTAAGCAGTAATAATTTTCTGCTTATGTAAACACCTCGGTGTACAGCTCTGTCAGTGAGATCATGTTTCTACGGTTGATGACATTTCGGAAACCGCCGATGGACGAGAACTTTGCCTATTGATCTGCCTCGTTCAACGAGCAAGAAAATGGTTCTCTCCGTCCCTCGCCCTTGGTACCGATGTTGTTGCCGACATAACTGGCATGCTATCCTCCGACATACCTTGCTTACGAGATTGTGCAAGACGTCACCACCCTTCCTATTTTCAACCCACATGGTGGGCCGATAACCCACAGGTCCACGGGATCGAAACCTGACTCTCATGTACAAACCTGATTCTAATGTATTCTTTGCACTTGGCTTTGTGTGTAATTCATGAGCTAAATTCTACCATGTTTCATCTTGGTATCAAATACCATATTATTCTCGTTGATCAAGACCCCATTCCAACTTCTGGTTAGGCATCGAATGACTGCCTACCCGATTGAAACTTTGGTACCATCGCTTATTGTTCTCAATGCATTCACTGAAATACTACTCGTAGGGTACTTCGTGTATCACTTTCTGAATTCGTCGTCGGATGCACAGACTTCGTGGAGATATGTTCCTCCAAAGTTTCCCCCCTGTTCGCGTTCGTAGGACGATGGAGATCCCGAAGAAAGGATGACGACTTGATCACGATGACTTGAAGTAGAGAAATGAAGACATCAACGAAAGGGATCAACCTCTTCGAAAGGGCAGCCAAGACCGAGGAGACTCGTTAGGGTTTCGCTACCAACACTCCCCCCTCACTCCACCGCTTAAATCTCGGGACGAGATTTCTTGTAGTGGAGGAGAATTGTGACGCCCGGATATTAAGCTACAGTAATCCCCTGCTAATGATGCCATGTCACCGTCATTACTGTTGCTAATCTCACTCGAGTCAAAGCCGGCTCAAATTCAAATTTAAATCAAGGTAAAAAAATTAAAGTTTTCAAAGTAAAAAAAATGTTCTAGATGTGTCAAAATAAATCATGAGTAAATATGATGAAGGTACCACATTTTTATAAAATGCTTAAATGCTCTAAAACGAATAAATCACGGGCCCAAACTATTATTTAAATGCTTTAAAATGATAAATAAATAATAAACTAGTTTATTTAGTCACCAAACTTTTTGTAGAGGTGGCCTATATTGTTATACTAATTTAGGAGCAAGGATTAACTTTTTGTAAAACTATTTTTGTAACTAAAATAAAGAAATCAGAAAAGATTTAAAAGAACAAACAAAAAAAAGCAACTAAAACAAAGAAAACAAAATGGCTTCACTCGCCCCATTGGGCTTTGGCCCACCTGGCCTAACCAGCCCCCCCCCCACACACACTCCCCCATAACCCACCTGTCGGTGGAAAACCTCACCGACCGCACCCACTCCCCCCCACGATCTCTCCTCCCTCTTCCCTCGATCTGAATCGGGGGGCCAACACTGACGCCGGCTAGAACCGCCCCGACCCCGCCCGGAATCACCACGCCGCCACATCACCGCCGATCTGCCTCGTCCGCATCGCCGCCATCCGCGTCGTCCTCCTCCCCGGATCTCCCTCGTCAGACCCTCACGAGCCTCGCCGCCTGTACCCCTGCTCGGAGGGTGAGCGCTTCCCCGCCTCCCTCTCTCTACCTCCCACGTGGTCACCGTCATGGACGGCTGCCCCTGGCCACGCTCGGGCGCCTCGGCCGTCCGCGCCTCGCGCACCGTTCGCACCCCGCTGCGCCCCCTCGCTGGCCGTCGTGAGCCGGCCCGTCCCGTTGTTGCCTCGCTTCGCCGTGCCCATGGCCATCCCCGTCGTTCGTCTGCCCTCACCGCGCCCCTCGTCCGATTTCGTGCGCTCGCCGCATCACCCCGGCGTGGCCAGTTCCCGCTGCTCGCCGCACATGGCCGCGCCGCGACCTTCCCCTCTGGCCTCTCCGCCCTGCGCCGCACCCGTGTGCCGCGTCCGCCATGCCCCTCCGTCGTCCCTGCCCCTCCCCGTGCCACCACCTACCTCCGCTGGCCACGCGCCATCGCCCACAGGCGCGGCCCTCCCTGGCACCCGGCTGACCGACGCCCTGGAGCTCGGCCCGCCGTGCCGGGCGGCATTGCCAAACACGCGGACGGGCTACGCCCCGCCCGCACCGTTTCGCCCACCCCGCTATGGCCCTAATGAGTCACTGACCGTGGGGCCCAGCCCTTGTAAAAAAACTAAAAAAAAGAATTGAAAATATTAATAATTAAAATAATTATTATTCAAAACATTAATTAATTTAATTAACCCTAATTAGATTAACCTAATCACTAACTAAACTAAATAATTAGGATTAGTTAGTCTTAGTCATTGACGCACGGCCCCACGTGTCAGTTTGACCAGTCAACGGTCAGAGTTGACCGCTGACGTCATGCTGACATCATAAATGCAATTTTGAATTAATATAAACGGTTAATTCTAGAAAATGAATTAAAGCTTTAAAAATTGATATAAAATAAACCGTAGCTCGGATTAAAATAATTTATATATGAAAGTTGCTCAGAACGACGAGACGATTCCAAATACGCGGTCCGTTCGCCCGCCACACATCCCTATCATAGCAAACATGCAACATTCCCCTCCGTTTCGTCTGTCCGAAAACGTCAAACATCGGGAATACTTTCCCAGATTTTTTCCCCTTTCGTCGGTATCACCTGTCCCTGCGTTAGCTCACCCCTGGCACCGCGTATTGCCTTATTATATTTTGTGATGCTTTTGTTTGCTCTGTTGTTTATTTGTTTCCCCTTCGTTGCTTCTTTTCGGTAGACTCCGATACCGTGATAGACCCCGAGACCATTGATGCTTCGGTATTCGACTACGGCTATGCTTCCGAAGATTCCTTTCGACTGCAGAGCTTCCAGGCAAGCCCCCCCTTGATCTCAAGATATCGCCTATTCTTCTCTCTACTGCTTGCATTAGAGTAGTGTAGCATGTTACTGCTATCGAATAATCCTATTCTGTTGCATAGCCTGTCATTGTTGCTACAACTGTTGATACCTTACCTGCAATCCTAAATGCTTAGTATAGGATGCTAGTATTCCATCAGTGGCCCTACATTCTTGTCCGTCTGCCATGTTATACTATCGGGCCGTGATCACTTGGGTGATGATCACCGGTATATTCTATATACATACTTTACATACACATGATGATGATTCGGAGATGGGGACTGAAGGGGCAGGTGGTTCCACACAGGTAGTGGTGGGCCTGGGTTCCCGGCAGCCCCCTGATGGTTACTTTGTGGCGGTGCGACTGGGCGGGTTGCGACCAACTAGGAGAGAGGTGGGCCTAGCCCTGGTCGTTGTCCGCGGTTATTTCATAATAACACGTTTAACGAGATCTTGGTATTTGATCTGAGTCTGGCCATTGGCCTATACGCACTAACCAGCTACGTGGGAATAGTTATGGGCACTCGACGTCATGGTATCAGCCGAAGCCTTCTTGACATCAGCGACCGAGCGGCGCGTGCCGGGTTGGACCGCGTAACGTAACTTCCTTAGTAATGGAAGTTGCTAGGTCTGCTCACCGGCCGCCCTCGCAACGTGTAGGTGTGCATTGGGCGATGGGCCCAGACCCCCATGCGCTTAGGGTTTAGACCGGCGTGCTGACCTCTCTGTTGTGCTTAGGTAGGGCTGCGACGTGTTGATCTTCCGAGGCCGGGCATGACCCTGGAAAGTGTGTCCGGCCAAATGAGATCGAGCGTGCTGGGTTATGTGGTGCACCCCTGCAGGGAAGTTAATCTATTCGAATAGCCTTGTCCCTCGGTAAAAGGATGACCCAGAATTGTACTCTGACCTCATGACAACTAGATCTGGATACTTAATAAAACACACCCAGACAAGTTCCAGATACAACCCGGTGATCGCTTTCCCACAGGGCGACGAGGGGAGGATCGCCGGGTACGATTATGTTATACGATGTTACTTGGTGAACTTACCATCTACTCCCTTCTACTGCTGCAAGACGGAGGCTGCCAGAAGCGAGGATACTTGTTACTTTCCAGCTACTCTCTTCTACTGCTGCAAGATGGAGGTTGCTAGAAGCATAGTCTTCGATTGGATTAGCTATCCCCATCTTATTCTGGCATCCTGCAGTTTAGCACACATATATTACCCCCTTTACACATATATCATTGCATTTGTAGTGTAGATCCTTGCTTGCGAGTACTTTGGATGAGTACTCACGGTTGCTTTGCTCCCCCTTTTCCCCCTTTTGTTCCTTATTCTTGGATGATGCAACCAGATTGACGGAGTCCAGGACCCAGAGGATCCCGATGATGTTTCTACATGGAGTTTGGCTTCGAGGAGTAGTTAGGAGGTCCCAGGCAGGAGGCCTTGCCTTTTCGATCGTTGTTATTTTTGTGCTAGTCTTCTTAAGGCAAACTTGTTTAACTTATGTCTGTACTCAGATATTTTGCTTCCGCTGACTTTTGTGTATTCGAGCTTATGTATTCGATCCCTCGAGGCCCCTGGCTTGTAATATAAAGCTTGTATTATTTTAATTTGTGTCTAGAGTTGTGTTGTGATATCTTCCAGTGAGTTCCTAATCTTGATCGTACACATTTGCGTGTATGATTAGTGTACGGTCGAATCGGGGGCGTCACAAATGATCATGCCTAGATAGTCTCATAATTATTCGTTTTTCTATCAGTTGCTCGACAGTAATTTGTTTACCCGCCGTAGAATACCGCTATCATGAGAGAAGCCACTAGAGAAAACTATGGCCCTCGGGTCTATTCTCAACATATCAATCTACATCTACTTTACTTTTACCACTTTTATTTGTTGTTTTATTAAACTAAAAATACCAAAAATATAATTATCATCTCTATCAGATCTCACTCTCGTAAGTGACCGTAAAGGGATTGACAACCCCTTATCGTGTTGACTGCGAAGTTCTTATTTGTTTGTGCAGGTGGAAGGGACTCGCGCGTGGTCTCCTACTGGATTGATACATTGGTTCTCAAAAACTGAGGGAAATACTTACGCTACTGTGTTGCATCTCCCTTTCCTCTTCGAGGGAATACAACACAAGCTCAAGAGGTAGGTAGCAGCGTACCTCGAACAGTGGCACCAGCGATGGCTGGCCGAGGAGCGCCGCCACGGTTAGTACCTCGAGATACTCGAGCACGACGTCGAGGACAAGCAGCGCGAGACCGAGGAGGCGTGCCAGGCCGCGGAGGCACAGCCCCCCGCGGCGGCACGTCCCGCGCCCGACATGAACGCCTCTGGAACACGGTGTTCCCCTGGGCCGGACCTGTGCTAATGCTCATCGACCTCACGGACCCCGAGGGTGATGAAGACGCCTATGACAGTGCGCCGCCTCGTAGTTTAGTTTGTTTTTAATTTTCTTTAATGGAAATGTGGACGCGTGGACTCTCGTCGGCCTTCGTGGCGAGCTTTAATGTTTAATTAATGTTGATTTTATTTTAAATATGCATGTATTCTTCTTTTTTCTCACGCCGTCAAAATGGGTCTGGCCAGCATTGGGCGCATGCGCCGACCCAAACGTGGAAGCGGAAGTTCGTGTCCGCCTGGCCAACCCAAACGGACAAAAAGCGGACAAAATCGACGTCCATTTGGGTCGGCCCGTTGGAGTTGCTCTTACCATGAATTGATTCTGTTTTTTTACACGAACAGTTGAAATATGGATGTCCGCACTTTTTCAATGATTGACTAGTGGGACAACTATACCATTCATAATTTGTGGAACAATCGTTCGGAGAATGCTAAGGGAAACTCCAAGAGGTCGGCCGGTAGCTAAGCGCGACAGCGGTGGATCTCCACCTCCCGCATGGCTTGTTGCCGTCACCGGTGGTGCTCCAATGGGTTTAAAGGCCATCTGTGCGGCATGTTAACGTCCGACCATGAGACCGGGATGGCAACGGTCGATGGGCAGGTAGATGCGGTCGCGCTCAGCACTCGGCGGTGTCAAGGTGAATGTCGCCGCGCGGTGGCGCACTGAGGAGCGGGCCTCGTGGTCGTGCGCTCCGGGCGTCCACTTCAAGGCATGGTGGGTGGCGGCCGGTGAGCAGAAAGAGGGAGAGGAGTGCCCCTTGGCACGCACGTATTTAAAACGACCGGCGGGGGTGGTTGGGTGGTAAAAGGACCAGTGGGAGTGGGCACTGTGCACCCCTCCTTCCTGTATCCATGCACTCTTCTTTTTGGACTAGGCACCTTTTATACCATAAACATTGCAACCATCTAAGTAGCGCCTGTTTCTGTCGACGCTCCCGGTCGTTCTCTCTCTCTCTATCTATCTTTCTCTATGTGTGTGTCTCTAGGGCCAACACTTGACATGGTTAAGCTCACTTAAAAGGAAAACCAATAATGAACGGACAATTCTAATTGAAAACATGATAGTCACACCCCTCATGGTGTTCTTGTATCACCCTATCGTCGTAATGACATGTCAACCTTCATTTTGCACAAACCCTACACACTCGTATGAGTGCACTATCTTCAATTATACGGGGCACCTATTTCTACCATGAAGGTTGAACCATCGGAGTAGCACCCTGTTTCCTCCGGTGATCCCGACCTCTATCTCTCTCCCACTCACATTTTTGTGTGTGTCTATAGACGCCAACACTTGATGTGTTTAAGCTCATTTAAGAGGAGATAACAAAAATGAGCATACAATTGTAATTGAAAACATGCAAGTCACACCCCTCATGGTGTTATTGTAATGTCATAATGACACGAGAACTTTCATTTTCCATTGCACGAACCCTACACACTCGTATGAGTGCACTCTGTTTATAAGGACCGGGCACCTTTTTCTACCATGAACGTTCTACCCATCGAAGTAGCACCGTATTTCCTCTGGTTATCCTGATCTCTCGCTCTCTCTCCCACTCACCTTTTTTGTGTGTCTATAGGCACCAACACTGACATGTTTAAGCTCACTTCAGAGGAAACAATAATAATGAACGAACAATTGTAATTGAAAACATGCAAGTCACACCCCTCATGATGTTCTTGTATCATCATAATGACACGAGAACGTTCATTTTTCATTGTACGAACTTTACACACTCGTATGAGTGCACTCTTATTAATTGGACCGGGAACCTTTTTCTAGCATGAACGCTGTACTCATCGGAGTAGCACCATGTTTCCTCCGGTGATCCCGATCTCTCTCTCTCTCTCACCCACTAACCTTTTTTGTGTCTCTATAGACGCCAACACTTGATGTGTCTAAGCTCATTTAAGAGGAAACGAAAATAATGAACGGGCAATTGTAATTGAAAACATGCAAGTCACACCCCTCATGGTGTTATTGTAACGTCATAATGACATGCAGACCTTCATTTTCCATTGCACGAACCCTACACACTCGTATGATTTCACTCTTTTAAAATGGTTCGGGCACCTTTTTCTACCATGAATGTTTTACGCATTAGAGTAGCACCGTGTTTCCTCCGGTTATCCTCATTTCTCTCTCTCTTGCTCTCTCCCCTCCCACTCACCTTTTTTGTGTGTCTATAGGCCCCAGCACTTGACATGTTTAAGCTTACTTCAAAGGAAAAAAACAATAATTAACGGACCGTTGTAATTGAAAACATGCAAGTCACAACCATCATGGTGTTCTTGTATCGCTTATCGTCATAATGACACTGGAACCTTTATTTTGCATTGTACGAACTGTACACACTTGTATGAGTGCACTCTATTAATTGGACCGGACACCTTTTTCTATCATGAACGTTGTACCGATCGGAGTAGCACCCTGTCTCCTCCGGTGATCCCGATCTCTCTCTCTGGTTTTTTGTGTATCATTAGGCTTCAACACTTTACATGTTTAAGCTCAGTTTCAGAGGGAACAACAATGATGAACATATAGTTGTATTATAATTGAAAAAATACAAGTCACACCCTCATGGTATTCTTGTATCGCCGCATCGTCGTAATGACATGGGAACCTTCATTTTCTATTGCATGAACCCTACACACTCGTATGGGTGCACCCTTTTTAATTGGATTAGGCACCCTTTTTTACCATGAACTTTGTACCCATCGGACAAGCACCATGTTTTCTTCGATGATCCTGATCTCTCCCTCCCTCCCTCCCTCCCTCTCTCTCTC
>LR738712.1:467218675-467245918 GCA_902687465.1 Secale cereale | reverse complement strand
CGGACGGCACCGCTAGGGCAAAGCCCATGGTGGTTGTCGGCGGCGGCGAGTTCTCGTGCCTCGCCTGGGCCCGGCGCCCCTCCCTTTTCCTCGGCCGCGGCTCATGTCCCGGCGTCCATCCTACGCTGCCGTCGGCGGGATCCGGTCTGCCCGAGTCCTCGTCGCGCCTCGTACCCAGTTCGCGGGGTGCTGTTGCCGGCGTGCGGCGGTGCGTTGCCAAATCCCGTGCTCTGGGTGGCCGCCGGCGGGAGCCCTCCCGCTGCTGTTCCTCCGGTGGCTGGCGGCCAGGTCGGGTAGCCCTCGTACCAGATCTGGTCCGTACTGGCGCTCTGCTGCCCTCCGATGGAGATCCACTGCTCAGCCTTCTACAGAGCACCCAGGGTGGCTAGAGATTTGGGGGCTTGGCATGGCATGGTGGGGTGGCCGAGGGATTCCCTTATCGGTGTGCTGATGATGATGGTGCGGGGATGCGAGCACTTGGATGCCAGGGCGGCGGCCCTGGAAGGTGGACTGCACGTTTGGCTTTGCGGCGGGCGGCGTTGCAGTGGTGGTGGCTTCTCTCTGTGGCTGTGTGGATGGCGTGGAGTGGGGCGGCAGGGGATCTTGATGATGGCAGTGCTTCGGCAGTGACGTCTCCTGATCGCGATGTGGATTTGGTGTTGGCGGGATTGGTGACTAGGGCACCTTGATGTGACATGGGTGAGGCACTGGTCGAAAGCTCAGCGCTTCGGCGCCGGCGACGACGATGCCTGTGTGTATCGTGTCACTCTTGGGGGCGTCGTTGAGGTCCCTTTTTCCTGTGCCAGGGCTTCAGATGAAAATCTTTGACCGTTTCTCTAGTCTCGACGGCAGCGGCGTATTGCGTCGTCACCCTCTTGGGGGTGTCGTCATGGAGCTCAGGTTCTCTTCGGTCGTGGCACGTCGTCATCGGTGGGCAAGCTCGGATCATGGCTGGAAGTTCCTTCGCCTCTGGTGTAGGGTTGTCTTGCTGCATCATATCTTTTACACGTGACTTCGTTGGCATCGTTCTCGGTCCTTGGTGTCTCCTGGCAGGATCGGCGCTCCATGGCCCGGAGTGAGAGGGCAGGGGGCTCTCTCGAGCGGCAGCTTGGTGTGTGCGTTGCAACAGATGTCCGGTGGTTCCTTCTGGAGGCTCGCGGTTCCTGTCTACTCAGTAGTCTGGAGTGCTTCCTGTTGGGTGCGGCTACTCCTATTTGTATGTTTATTATCTTTGATGATCTGCTTTATAAGAGGATTTCCTCACCACATTGTATCGGTTCGGTCGTATTGCTTTATATATAAAGCGGGGCGAAATCTTTTTTCGGTACAAACATGAAAAATCTACTAGTGAAATCATAAGTTGTGAAAAAGGCCGCTTTCATTCTCCATCCAGTGGGGAGACCTGGAGAAGTGAAGAAATAAAAAACATGAAGATGATGGTTAAATGGCAACAATTTGTATCACACTGTGGGGGAGACCTGGAGGTGATGTGCAAAAATCTGCAATGATGGACCCGTGAAGGCCTTGAGCCTCTGAATATTTGCGTGAAATCGGGGTACTAGGCTGGGCAGTGACAGTGCGATAGGACAACTACGAACACTAGCTTTTGACCTTTTGCTCAAAACAAATAACTAGCTTTTGACCTGGTTTGCCGCCTACTGGATGGGTGCAGATTTCTGCAAGTCTGACGCGAAACCATTTGAAAAAAAAAATCTAGCATGTGGGGGCCATAAAATGAGATCACGTTCTTATGATACACTGGATTTAAATTTCCTTAAAATGTTCGTGCATACAGGACACGCTAAGATATGAAACGCTTGATCTAAAACCTTAGTTGGCATCTAAAAATTTGTAAACAGAAGAGCATGCAATAATAACACAATGACTAATATCAGTCGTGCACCTAGGCTTCTCATATAACAACTCACTATCGTGTGATTGCGCTGTTTACATGTGAAGCAAAATGACTTTTGTCTAATTATTTAATTGTGACCGAGTAAAACTCGGTTCAGGCATGTGTGGGTGAAGCAAAATGACTTTTGTCTAACTATTTAATTGTGACCGAGTAAAACTCGGTTCAGACATGCAACGTGAGTGTGGGTGAGGGATGCCACTTTGAAATTCAACGCTGAACGGCAAAACATGACAATGTCAAGATAGAAAGTATCACATGCAGATTGCTATGTGCGCATATACTACTCCCTCCGTCTCATAATATAAGAACGTTTTTAACATTAGTGTAGTGTTAAAAACGTTCTTATATTATGGGACGGATGGGAGTAACAAACTAACTAGGATACAACAAGGCTGCCTTCTGTCCGCTGGTGGAATCAGATTAAGAAGATAAAGGTATTTGCCCTCCTCCAACAAAACTAGAAAAATATGAACCGCCGTTGTAAGTTAAAGTCTGAGGACCACCAAATGCATACACCGTGGTTGCCTGCATCGAACTTATATAATACTTAGTACGCCAAACAATTAACCATGAGGATGGTGCTTACTACTCTACATCATACAGAACTGAGCATGAATTCCAGATAAGAACATGATACCGATGCTTAACTACCGGCTCACTGCAATCACAAAGAAAAACAGGGCTGTCAGCCTCCATGGAGCCTCCTCGGCAACGAACTTGATAACCCAATTTTAAATTTTCTTTTACTAAACTGTAACGAAAGTAGGCTAGCAAGTGGCTGTTGAACGATAGATATGATGGCCATGACTTTGAAGCAAGGGGCTGTTTGGCGATGGATATGGTGGCGATGACTTTGAAATCTTGAATGCGTGTTGTTGAGAGAAACAACACAAACACACTGACAAATGTAATTTGTACTTTACCTAAACTGAGTGCCTGATGCTTCTGACAACACCGAAAACAACAATCGTTTGTCCTCGAACCCTTTGAGATAAACGGTGCCATGGGGCTGGTCAAACCCATAGGCCTGTGCTCTATACTACTGTAGGTTGTGGACCACTAATCTAAAAGAGGAATATTGAGTGAGCTGTGCGAAATCGTTTAATTCAAAGATGGAAAGAGACAAAGCTTGCTTGGTACATATCCCCATGCTGTATGAACGGTCTTGATTGTAGTGAGAATGGACTCACACCATAAGTAGACTTTCCCCTCTCTCTCTCTATATATATATCTATACACACACACACACGAAGAACGCCCGTGCGTTGCAGCGGGGCCACATTAACTTTAAGAGTTCAATAATAATATTCTCATACATATCAATCCTTCTCCTCCTTCGGTCTGCCACCGAGACAGTGACCTAGACTTTGTGCTGCTCCTATTGATTTAATGAAAAAAAAGTTATTTATCTCTGTTAGAACACACATGCTTAGATAGCATCTGCATGTCAGGGAAGGATAATGTGGCTTGGATAGCATCTGCAAGTTTGGGAAGAATTATGCGACCGTGTAATATTTGGACAGGAACAAAAGTCATGAAAACATAAAAGTAAAGTTCATGAAGACACAAACGATACAGTCTTATCACTTCTCAGGTTTTAACTTTCTTATTAGTGTACCAAATTGGCTCAAATATCTACCTATAGTCTGAAAAATAAGAATGAACGAGATCACGCAATCAAGATGGAGGTTGTCATGCATTTTTCCTTGTGCAGATCATCAACATGAATAAACAGGTACATAAACAGAAAAATGATGAAATGGAACTTATTCAGCTGATTGGTCTTAGAGCATTGTATAAAATTGATACTCCCTCCGATACATACTACTTGTCTCAAACAGATGTATCTAGCATTGATATACGTCTAGATACATCCGTTTCAGCGACAACTAATATGGATCAGTGGGAGTAATAGATCATGCAGTCAAGTGAACAATGGACAAAGCACTAAACATTCCTTGGGTGCTCACACACTCGACAAATGGACGGTACTCTTAAATAACTATGATAAAGGGATTTCATCCAAAAATACTATGTTGCAGAAGATGTTCTGGAATACCAATCTAAAGGAGCTAAATTATCAAAGCTATAGAATGATTGGCTCAGTATCTTGTCTACAATTTAAGATTAACAATTATTTGACAGTTTCTCATCAAGCGGGGCTTTAAATACCGATCCTTCCATTCTTGACGTGGAGTTCAAACGGCGCAGTGAGAATTTCTACTCAAAAATTAAGATGACGTATTGACATGCAAGTTCAATTTAAAGGTTAACTTTAATGCCAACCATAAATCGACTGGAAGTGCATCTACGCATGGATGTTATGGAGCTTTCAAGTAGTAACAATAAAGTGCAGAGATAATAGTGTACCTCTAAATGTAAGACCATCCAAGTAACAATATTTTTGTTGTCAGTACAAATGCAGTTGATGTTGCCAAAATAATTCATCTTCTTGGTCCATAAAAGAGGAGAAACTTAACACCAAAACATCTTATCATAAGTGATCCAAGTTGTTTTTTTGCGAGAGTGGGAATTCTTGGAATATCCTTTAAGCAAATAGTTCGAAATGGACATCACTTTATTCAGGGGGTTCGTTCGATGGAATTTACCTTTTCACATAGCAGGAGCAGAAATTTGTGAGGATGAATGTCTCCATGATTTGTGATAGGAGAACTATAGCCCGCCAGCACAAAGCCAACATACAGCCACGAGTAAGCAAAACCTACAGAAGACATTTTAGTTGTTTAATGATCAACGCTTCCACAAAAAAGTCTATGAAAACCCAGCTTTTTATTCTTATAAAAGAAAAGTACCAGGAACACCTGCGTTTTATAGGGCAAACTAATGGCAGAGGTAAAAACAAATCCCCACGGATCAACACAACAGCCTGCTAGGAACAAAAGAGCACGAAGCAGGCGCACACATAAAAAATAGGAGTGCATGCCATCATATATAGACTTGGTTTTTGTCTTGAACAACTCAAGCAGCTTCCAAGTGGACACATGTACACCTGTATTTGGAATTTAGAATTCCTTGAGATGCCATCATGAGCAAGTATCAGTTTTGATCCATAAAACATGTGGTCTCTCTTTTTCTAATCATTATACATCCTATAACATCATTACATGTTATCAATCTATATCTATAAAAGATGCAAAATATCAATCAAATTACGATCTCAACTTTGGAATGAAAGTGAAATCGAGTCATGATATCTCACTGAATTCGACATTGCATATGTTGTCCAACTTGAGTTCAAGTAGTCACCAGCAAGACCCTACTAACTAACCTCGTACAGTACCTTTACCTCTAGATCTAAATTGGAGAACTTGCACGGAAATTGGAACTATTTTAGCATAGAGGGAAAGGGGAGAGGAGCACTCACCTGCCACGTTGCTCATCGACCCAGCAGCATTCCAAGCCAAGATATGCCCTCAGTGTTCTAAAAATCTGCAGAACATCCTGTAAAACATTAAGTGTATCCTACATATAGAACATGAGCAAGATTGATGCATGCCTGTAAAATAAATAACCACTAAATCTGATTCATACACAAAAGAACATGGGAGAGCTTATGATATCCTGCTAGGCTACAGCCAGCACCATCCCTCCACCACGACCTCCTCGTCAGTCCCGTGGCCAGTAGCAACATTAACGTGAGGAGACGTGGGGGTGCAGATCGGCGAATATAAACGATGCATGTAACAATTGAGATATAGAAAAATAAAGAGAATCACTCAAACTGGGAGGGCCAGGACGTTGTTCTGTAGGCGATAATGGATTCGTGAAATAAAGCCCGGGGGGGACCCTATTTCATCATAATGGATCCGTGAAATCTGTGGACAAGAAAAGAGATTCACCACGGGTGACTTTCATGTTAACTGAAACTACACAGTAACTGGCAAGCTTTATAAAAGATGCAAGCCTTAGTATTCGTTCAAGATCATAATAAGAAATTGTAATTTAAGGTAAAGACGTCTCAGCAAGTTCATGAGTTGGCCTCACCTCGGAGCATCCCAACAGAAGCCAACCCACAGCCAGGCGCATCAGCACGATCAAATGCATGTATGACGGTGGATGCCTCATACACGGTTGTCTGATAACCGATGGACAAAGGAGAAGGAGAGCCTCATCAGTAGCATCATGGTCGATTTCAAAACCAGCGTTGTGCTCCGCCCAACGAACATGGACACCGCCGGCGGAGGCCTGGTGGAGCTCGAACCCGAGAGACTCTGCTGCTTGCTGGGAGGGGTCGGGGAGGGTCGGAGCACAGGAGCATTGACGTGAAGAGAGAGTAGGCCGGGGATTACTGATGGACATAATATACTGCAAGTGTGCAACAAAGCAGTATTCAACTCAAAGTCATTAGCCAACAAATTTCCTGTACCAAGCGATACGGTTTCAGGCTCAGACTTGCTTTCCCCAGCGTGTGTGACGGTTGAGACATCAAACTTTTTAGAGGATGGCCATCGTCACTGTGAGAAGACGGAGCTAGTCGTGCCTCCTTTTGGCTTCTCTGGCTAGCGACGCCAGAATACGACCAAGAGTGTTATACCCAGCAGGAGCAGTCATCTCGTCCTCCAAAAACAAAGCCAATATTTATATACAGATTACAGAGATACAAAACCAAGCTTGGAGTAACTTTTAGAACACATGCACGAACGATGAACAAAAAATAAAATAACCTGCTGCAGTAGAAGTAGAACGTTGTTATCACCGTGAAATGTAGACTGGACATCAGATTCAGCTTTGAAAACTTAGTCTTCAAACCTTGGCCACCACAGGCCTCACGAAACTAGTGATAAAAGTGAAAGAAAATCCAATGAGAACCACCGATCCGTGTAGAAAAAGATATACTCAATTATTTTAACATTTTCACAATACCTGAATTGTGGTCATATTCTGCCAGGTTAGTGTAGCTTTCAGAGCACTCGAGTAAACGTGTATCGCCTAACTAATTTAAGGTGTTCTCTTCACGTCCATATTTTCCTGAATGCATAAAGGTTATATAATTAATGTTCTGGCTGAAATTGAACTTCTCCTATTGGGTTCACCTACATTTTTTTTGAGAAAGTTCTTTCCATTTTTCTCTCCTCTCTAATTTTTTTTGATATATTATGTTGCAAATTTCTTGATTATTCTTTGCTGCAAAATGTCAGGCTCGGTTAGTTGTAACATGATTTGGGAAAAACTGCTTATAGTGGTATTTAATCAATCTGCTTTGTTTCTTCTATGGATTTATAGCATGAAGAATCAATATGAGAAAATAGATATAACTAAATCCCATGATTTCTTCGGCAAATGTATGTTTACAAACTGCAATTCACATGTATAGGACATCATCAGACAATGTTATACTTACATGTCTAATACCTAGTACATAGATCACGCCAAGGATCTGAAAAATATTACTGGAGAAGGGCAGAAGGTGGTCATGAAAAGCTAGCATGATTGCTCAAGCAGTTCGCATTTATACACAATTTAATTTATATATGTGCTAGGAGGATCGATGCACCAGCGTGATTGCTGAAGCAACAACAATGCAGTAGGCTAGGTAAGAAATGGTGTGATGTGCTTCCTGAATTTTCCTTACCGATCGGAGAGGCTCTGCTCTGTGCTGCTACAGATATGATTACACAGTACTGTAATATGAATTCCACTACATCAATAGCCAACTAATTACAATTGTCTCTATTTCTATAAAAAGCTGAGTTGGTGATGATGGTGTGCCTGCCATCCTTCGATTACGGTCGTCGGATCTGCATCTAACGCACGTGAAGCACTCTATGGAAATTTTGCAAAAAGACCCCCGCTGCTCCATCACCCATTTGCAGCTAACCTCAACTCTCCTGAACAATCCAGTCTATTCCACAACTCACCTGACCATCCAAAGGAAGTAGCTGCCGTAAGAACCATCGGCCGGCAAGATTGGAGATCTGTCACGGTGGCCGATGCCGGCGCCATCCACCCCAGCTCCTCTCATCCCATCGCCCACCACCACCACAAACACCTCCTCCTCCTCCTCCTCGTCTCCTCCTCACCTTACGCGTCTACTCCGAGGCCGACCTCGGCAAGCACGTCATTGTCGCCGTCCACCGACGCCTCTCCTGCCTCCTCTGCGACTGCAGTCCCTCCGCCTACTATCACCATCACCACGTCCTCCTCGCTATCCCCTTCACACCCCATCTCCCGCGATGGCACCCCCCGCAAGTACGTCGTCGGTTGCGTCCATGGTCCCAACACCCCTCGTTCCTCCTCCCTTTCTTGCTACGACAGGCTCACCACCACACCCCACGCCTCTCCCTCATCTCCTCCACCCTCTCCCTCATCTCCTCCGACGCTAACCTCCACAAGTACGGGGGCTGCGCCTTGCTCATCCTCGGCGACGGTGCTGCCACCGTCTGCTGCTTTCCCCTCCCCACAGATGCGCCCCGTGGCATGTTCTATTTTG
Organism: Secale cereale; assembly: GCA_902687465.1. Classification (NCBI taxonomy): domain Eukaryota; kingdom Viridiplantae; phylum Streptophyta; class Magnoliopsida; order Poales; family Poaceae; genus Secale; species Secale cereale. The sequence continues at coordinate 467,237,552 of LR738712.1, read as the reverse complement.
ATGGTTGGCCTAGAGGTGCTCTACTCGGCTACCGCCTCCCCTTCCCAAAGCTCATCGTGCCCACCCATAGCGCCTCTCAAAATTAGATGGGAGTTACTCTGCTCGAACTACATCCCAAGAAGTGCGTCACATGCTCTCACATCTTTAGAGCCGTTTTTCCTTCTGATCTACTTCGGCAAGGACCAAGGTATGGTGTGTTGATGGAAGAGTAAAAGCTCGTCTATCTCTCGTCAAGTCTTGGTTCATCTCTGTTAGGCAATCCTTGTGCAATTGCAGAGATGTGGAATGTTTGGTTTCAAAATTATTTTTCCAGAATCTTCTTCTAAAATGAATGAAACTTAATTATCACTTTATTAGTGAGGAATTACAAGCGTTGAATGGAACTATGAATAAGAATGCAGTAGAGGAATTGATTTCGATATCACGCAAGCCCTAATTTTGTGTTAAAAAAGTTGACGACAAAACTGGAAGATGCATGTCATTGCATTAGATGTTGATGGAATACCTTCATTTTTTAATGTTATAGGTTGCTGTGCACACCAAATGCGGATTTCTGGAGAGGAATTGGCAAGTTTCCGATCTCACGATCCTCAATGCAAGGTCTCAAAGCTGTCTACTGTAATTCCCAGTGGTGACAAACTGACAATGTCTATAGTTAAATATTAGGCCATAAGTTTTAGTAATCCCATAAGATGCAGTGCTAACTAGATGCAAAAAAAACTATATGCTTCAGCCTTGCTACTACTATACATAATTTTTGAGGGCATCAAAATTAAGTCCAATAAGTTTACCCATACACTTCTGTTTGGCTTTTCAAAATCCAAAAAATTTGAACCATTTGCGTACTTATGTTTGCTACGTCGTTTGCTACGTCCTATTCAATTTTTCTATTGAGGCATACTTTGGTTATAATTATACGATAAGCTATTCTAATTGTGAAGTGTTCCTCCCTTCTTTTGGCGAAAGAAAGGGTTCCCCATTTTGAGCAAGTCCGAACTCTGAACCATTGCCTTTTACCATGTTGCAGGGATCAGGAACTTCTAAAGTCTGGAACATTTCTCTACTACACTACTACTTCAAAAAGATTAATAGCGTAAAGATTTCTTTCGGTGTTAGTTGTTGTTAAGCATTTTATCTCATGTCAGTTGCTGCTTTCATGGCCCTCGAAGAAGAACAAATCCTGACCATGTTAGTTGCCACCTGCTACTGTTTCCTCTTCGGTACCGGCGCGCTCACGGCCAGTTCTGGTGCTATGCTCGGCTAGCGCCTATCCTTTCAAAACCTCACTGTGCCCACCCTTGCTGCCTACCAAATTCAGTAGTTACTGTTAGAGGAATTAACTTCAATATCATGTTGGCCATAATTTTGTGTTAAAGGAGATTTTTAGTGCCCAAAAAATTACTAATGATCACAATAGATGAGTATCGACATATACTACTATTAGACGATGATGCCACCTTTATTGGTGAAGTTGAACATCATGACGGGGAGTTGCAGGTCACCATATGGTTCTTTAACAGGTAATTTTGTCATTTTATTATTTATGCATATTAATCGTTGGGTATTTCCAACTCCAGGCTGGTCTGTTTGTTATTAAAAGATCTGCATCTTAGTTCTAGGTGGATCAGCTTGTTATAGAGGAGTTGTTCAGACGGAAATTCCCAAGCTAGATTTGTTATGTTTCCATTTATATAAAATCGCCCGCGTGACTTCGTCACGCACATGCACATATATACTCAGTATCACCTCCAACTACACTTGGATTTTTGTTCTCACCAAATCACTAAAATTTCTGGGGAAAAAAAGATTTAAATGGCAGGTGCAAACGATATTTGATAAGCTCAGGAGTTTCCTGGAGAAACCCTTGGATTTAGGAGTGATGCCGAAGAACTACAAGGTCAAGAAAGCAGCGGGCTACGCCCCAAATGTTATAACCCTCGTGCCAACAAAGTGCTAAAGGAAAACAAAAAGTTTTGTATCCTGTACCTTGCTCCTTGGTAAAAATATCTGCTTGCATATCCTATTGGATTTCAAATTGACCAAATGGAGCATATTAGTGCTGTTGGATTTCAAACATTTGCTTGCATATCCTGTAAACATTCCATCACCTTGCATCATACATAAGTAGCCTAAAGTGATATGCTTGATCTTCTATGCCTATTAGTGTTGTAAAGAAGGTGTTTATCACCAAGGAAGTTAATTATAATAAGCATCAGTATAGAAACAAATTTATGATGACTGAGATGTTATGCTAAAAATAGCAAGAAGATCCAGATCAAGCACAGAGTTCATGGCTGGAAAATATATACTATTTTTTTATGTTTTCCTCAGAGTAGGCCCAGGTGTTGCGGGCGCGGAGGATTTCTGATGGTGGTGAGCTACTCGTTCTCGGCGGTGCCCAGTGCCAAACTGAACAATGGAACATAGAAGACAAGTAGCATGTGTGAGATGGATCTTCTAAGTTTGCTTCTTGTTAGATTAGGTGCATATATCGCGAGATAATCTCGTTCTAACACGTCTCTAATTTTAATTTTGTTTTTCCCTGCAAATTTCAGGAAAGAGGGCAACCTTGCAGGTTGGCGCTGTTGCCAGCGACATCAAGGGCCACATTTTCGTCTCTGTATGCAGAATGCTGACCCCCAGTGGAAGTGTTGAGGAGGCCGAGGCAAAATCTGCCCTCGCCGGACTGCAGGCTCTTGCAAAATACTACAGCGGGCCTTTGATCCTGGAGATGGATTGCCAGGCAATCATAAAAGAGCTAGCTGCGGGAGACCAATCCAGATCACAGTGCTATGCCCTGGTCAAGGATATTGAACAAGCACTCTCAGTTTTTTCAGCTTACAGTGTCAGCCATGTGGTAAGAACTTGCAATGCTCGTGCTCATGAGCTTGCAGCGGCAACCAGAAATGTCAGCGACCAGGAGATCATCGCAAACGTCCCGGATAAACTCCGTCCACTGATGATGTCTGAATTTGTATCTCCTGTAGAGTAGTTTCCTACTCTAGATCTAAAAAGAGGGCAGCCTCGCAGAGGTGTCACTGACGATGAAGGTGAGGCCATCAAATCTATTATTGTGTTAGTTTGTTTCAAAGAAATCACGCTAATTTCTCTCAATATCGATCTAGAACTGGTCGTATGTCCATGAACAATTTTCTCCTCCTCTGACTGCACGGACAGCCTCTGTAATTTAGCCAAACATCATGGCACCGTGCCATTACTTAGCTTTTTGCACACAATTCTTGTATGTTTCGGTGGTGCCAAACTGCCAATAGAAGACAAGTTGTCCTGTTGAACAACGCCACAAATGCATAGTCTTTTTTTGCGAGAAAATTTCCGATCTATTCATCTTCAATCATGGCAGTACAACGAATACCAGAAATAATAGAAATTACATCCAGATCCGTAGACCATCTAGCGACAACTACCAGCACTGAAGCGAGCTGAAGGCATGCCGCCGTCATCGCCCCTCCATCGCCGGAGTTGGGCACAACTTGTAGTAGACACTCGGGAGCGACAAATGCATAGTTGTATGTTATCTAGGGTTGTACGATCTTGAGTTACAAGAGGTCCAGTACTAATTTTGTGTGTGTGTGTGCGCGCGCGCATTCACCCGTTCTACATACACATGATTTCAAAATATCTTTTACAGCACATTTTGTTTCTTTGCTGAGTTCAAATTGCAAGTATTGTTCATTGTTTTTTCATTTTGTCTAAATATACTACAAACTTTCTATAGGCTCAACTTTTTCCCCTTTGTCTGAATATATCAGACAGTTATGTACTTCCTCCGTCTCGAAATAAGTGTCTCAACTTTGTACTAACTTTAGTACAAAGTTGTACTAAAGTTGAGACACTTATTTTGGGACGAAGGGAGTATAAAATAGTGATTGTCTAATGTTTTCTTAGGTGAGCAGATGGATGAAGCGAATACCCCAGAATTATTATTGTTGTTACATATGTTTTGAGCAAACGACTAAAATAAGGGTGTACTGTGCTGGTGGTTTGGGAGATTTGGTACGAGCCCAGTCGTCGCATCTTTCAAAGTTTGACGGTCGCAGGCCATACAATTTCACAAGGCCGATACTGGAAGGACGCTGACGCATGGCACGTCATTTAGCATAGTAGTCTAGCTTAGTGAACCCTGATCATTATATTTGTACTTTTATATAACTCTCTTATGCATGCAAATTCTGTATTAAGCGTTTTTATTTTGTGTTTTCCTTTTTCAAGTGAGTTCTCTTGATCAGTTCCTGATTGTGATATGTTTTGAGACTAATATACTTAGCAAATTATTTTAGCAATATTTTATCTTGGTTGATCAGGCTTAAAGTATATTAGATTGCTATCTTCAAGATATTATGATGTGATATGAATCTTTTTTCGTCAAATCTTGCAAAGTAGTTTCAAATGTTACAACATCAAATTATTTGGATGTCATAATTATCCTTTGGCCATGGACAGCATGTTGCATTGTATAATGCACACACACATGGAGATATGACATGTGTGACATAGGTGGGTGACCATGTGACGGATAAGATAGCTTGAACCCATCGGACTAGGGCTGAATGATGAAGTCCAAGTTGCCACATGCGTACAGATGGATTTTTAGTTTGCTGCATGCTCTGTCCCCTCGATACAGGATAGAGTGAACAAAGAGAAATGTGAGTAGGGAGTCGCAAGGCGAAGATGGAGTAGAAAATGTTTGGCTTCGATGACTGGGTTTATTGACTGGAAACCATATGTTTGATCATGCTTGATATGTTATCCGTCACAATATATAGTGAACAAAGAGAAATGTGAGTACGGAGTTGCAAGGCGGAGATGGAGTAGAAAATATTTGGCTTCGGTGACAGGGTTTATTGACTGGAAAGTGGAAACCATATGTTTGATCATGCTCCATATGTTATCTGTTACAATATAACATCGCTTCAATCGATGTCTCGGTAAAAAATATTATTGTCTACAGTAACATATGGGTTCCTGACTATAATTAAATCCATCTAATCTTGTGGGATCCCGTAGCGTAGCACGGACATCTGACTAGTTTTCATTCAAATGCAGGTCCATTGATTGACGACAGGGAAGTTGTGTGAACCTGCAGCGATCGTATGTCGAGGGGAATCGGGGTCGAGAGGAGCCTATGTGGTTTTTTTTAGCGCGTGGATAGGAGGGAAGACGAAAAAACCCAGCAAAATAAAACCGACGAAAATGGTGGGACGAAAATAAACCCGGAACAGAGACTATCAACTGAGACATTAGGAGTCTATATATATACCTACTATTAAATGGAATAGGTATTATTGGTTTGGTTTAGTCCTTTTCGTTTGGTTTATACACACTAAGCGATCAGGGCCATGTACTTGTATGTTGATGGGCCTTTTATGGGCTTTCATAGAGACCGTGGAAAATATTCTTGGTTTGGTTTAGTCCTTTTCGTTTGGTTCATACACACTAAGCGATCTGGGCCAGGTACTTGTATGTGGGCCTTTTATGGGCTTTCATAAAGACCGTGGAAAATATTCTTGGTTTGGTTTAGTCCTTTTCGTTTGGTTTTATACACGTTAAGCGATCTGGGCCAGGTATTTATATGTTGATAGACCTTTTACGGGCTTTCATAGAGACCACAAAAAATAATCAGGTCAAAATAAATCAACATTGTGAGAATTAAACATAAGACCTGTCCAGCTCTTCGATTGAACAACCAATGACCTATGCGCCTTTCACATTTACTAATCCCAACTCGCTCTAAATATACGAGTGACAGTCATCATGTTTAGGGCGAGCTAATTAAACGAATGAGCTAATAAAGGAAGGATTGTGGGCTCAAATAAAATATTTAAACGGATGTGGCTAATTAAAGAAAGGATTATGGGTAAACCGGAGGAATAACTAAAAGAAAGAGTGTGATCTTAATAAATTCTCCATGAAGGATTTGAGATAAAAAGGTAGGATCTGTAGGATTCAGTGTGTTGGGGCTACTAAATTAGAAAAGGAACGATTTGATTCCCGACAAAAACGGGTGAGGACATCATGGTAATCAATGAAAGGATTATAGTTAAATGTCATTAAAAAAGATTATACTTAAATGGAATTCGTGGGAGATTATGTCCAGCAAAGAAAATATGAACACAGCTAAATTGCAACGTAATTTTTTATGTTTATTGTGTAGAAGAATGCTGTGTTGCAGCATGTTCTTTATAGTGAATTCGGTGTTGTGGGACATTATGCTTGCACAAAATATCAATTTTTCCCGTTGCAACGCACGGGCATATGTGCTAGTATATATATATATATATATATATATATATATATATATATATACACACGAAGCATAGCATATGATAGAGCTGAACTGTGTATTTTGTGCTCAGACAAGCTTCTCTAGTGGCGGCATCTGCCCGAGCCACAGAGGTTTCCGAGTTAAATCGGAAACTTACACTAGCTGACGAAGAACTCATCCGCATCAACAAGCGTTTTGATGAAACGCAAGGTATGTAGGTTTGAAGGTATTGAAATTTCAACACACTATATGCGTGAGCGTGAGCTAATTTGTGTTATATGTTCTTGTGAAACAGTTGACGCAACTATGGTCGAGGCTCTGAAGGGCGAGCTTGCGACGGCCAAGGAGGAGGCCAGAGCGAGCAAGGCAGCCGCTGATGAAGCGGCTGTCGACCTAGAGGCCGAGAAGGCCCTGCATCAACAACACGAGACTCGGGTGACCAAAGTCGAGGTCGAGCTGCAAGATGCCATTCACAAATGCGATGCATTGGAGCAGATGAATTCGGAACAAGCATCCGAACTCACTGCGCCAGTTAATGCTGCCAAGGAGGCGCAGACTGAGTCACGCAGTGCTCAGGAAGTGATAAAATAAGCGCGTCAAATAACAGCTGGTAAGGTTTTTCTCTTGCAGAGCATCTTCGGAGGTCAGAGGTATCTTGGGCTCACACGATTGTGGAGTTCTCTAGGCATGTTTGTGGATTTTTCGAGGAGCATCGCCGACACCGCCCAATACTTCTGAGCCCAGGAGGGGAACATCACGGAGAAGTTGTTCTGGTCGCAGTTTCTTGCGCCAAACCATCTGGTGCCCCTAAATGACCAAATGAAGCAGCTAGTAGAGCTGCACAACATGATGGGTACGACCATGAAGGACTTGATAGTCTGACTATGGCCCGCTGATCCAATCCCAAGTAGTTACTTTGGATTGATGTAGAAGCTCGTCGAAGCGAGTCCGTGGGTCGACGCTATTAAGCGTTCGGCCTGCATAGAGTGTGCTCGGATTGCCTTTGCCGGCGTGAAAGTGCATTGGGTGAAAATGAAGACCATGGAGATAGCCACCGCTGGCCCCCCAGGGGGCAAGGATCACCGCAAACCCGAAAGGTACTTTGGTGAACTCCTAGAAGGATCCCGCCTTGTAGAGGGCCAATGCTCAAAGGATATAATCTTTGAGTGATTGTATTCGGATTGTAAGGACTTAGCCTATGTGCCGATGTGTATAAATTTTGCGCTTCTATATTTATGAGCGACTCTTTCCTCTTATGCGGCTGTTTATTAATTTTGAAAGTTTCCAGTCATCGACTTCATCCCCCATGTAAATATTACAGGGGTGTTCGGTAACACGCATGAACACTCTTTATCCAACGTCTTGGTCCGTATAGGAGGTGTCTGCGGAGCGAACCAGGCAATCAGACTATGCGGCTTTATTGCTTTCACTTAGCCATAAGAGCATGACTAGTGGGGCTAAGTACTATTTCCTGGTGCGTACAAGGCTTTTCAAACTATAGTGCCTGTTTGACGCGGCTGAGCGAAGACTAGCCCCTCGTATAACACAGAGTGGATCGCTATCGATCATAGTATAACACTATGTCACCGAATCGCTTGACCGGCTCTCGCCTCATCATGACTGTCAGTTTTCGGCTTTCTCTACCGAGGTACTTAACCGGACGAACCATAAGTACAATCGCAGTAGTTCTCCCTTTACTACCTTAGCCGAACAATGCGGAACGTGAGGTGGCAAGCACACGAGCCGGGCATCCCAACTATAGACCAAAGACATGATTCGGAGCCAATGCATATAATGTAATATCCGGGATGCCGAACAGTTCCCTATAGGTTTTCGAACTTTTTGAGGTGTGCCAGGCTGAGTACAACCCCTGGTATTAAGTCCAGGTATTAAGGCATATGTGGCGATCTGACTTGGGGTGGAGAATACAGGTGGTAAAATAGAATAAACTCCAAACGAATTGGAACCAAACTGCTTCTTTTATATCCCATTTAATTCGGCAAGCCGTGAGGTTACAGATAACGCCGATAACAACCTCGGGCATTTGACATGCCAAAAAGTAAAAGAAAATAAAAGAGAAGAAAAAGGTTTACACAAAGTCTGAATCTAAAAAGGAAATTTCAACATGTGGCCCTGCTGCACGTCTATGCATTTTTTCTCCTTTGTAATATGTCGTTGAGAAGAAGAAGTATGATGGCCGCCTGTAAAAAATAAAGAAGGAAAAAACATGATTCTAGAAAAAGTATCATGTGTGGCCGTAAACAATGTAGTTCTTTTAAACGAACCTGAAAAAGAAAATGTATTATAGAGTCCAAATAGGGTCAAGCCGGACTATGGACTATTTATATGCTGCGTGCCCCAGCGCCGCCCAAGGTATTTTAAGGGCATAATTGTGTACGCGAGGTACGTATTCTATCACCTTATGGGACAGTCCACAGGGGCACAACTGCTAATCAAGCTCAGGTTCTTCTGAGTTGCCGCATTGTAGTGCGAACCGGACACGTTTAGCCGTGTCAGTGGTCTTGACGACCGATGAATTATTCGGCCTAAATAAGGCGCTTTGAACTTCGGCCGCTAGGGCCACAATGTCTTCCACCGTACGAGGGAGCGCTCCATGTTTCCATTGACCGTGATGACGCCGTGTGGTCCAGGCATTTTGAGCTTCAAATAGGCATAGTGCGGGACTGCATTAAAGTAGGTGAAGGCCATTCTTCCGAGTAGTGCGTGATAGCCACTTCGGAACGGAGGGATGTCGAAGATTAACACTTCGCTTCAAAAGTTATTGGGGGAGCCGAATACGACTTCTAATGTTAATGAGCCCGTGCTACGGGCTTCTACGCCTGATATCACTCCTTTAAAGGTAGTGCCGCTGGGCTTAATTATTGACTCGTCTATCCCCATCTTGCGGACAATGTCTTGGTATATCGGATTCAGACTGCTGCCACCGTCCATAAGGACTAGAGTAAGATGATATCCGTCAATTATGAGGTCGAGCACTAAGGCCGCCGAGCCTCCGTGACGGATACTGGTTGGATGATCCCTACGATCAAAGGTGATCGGACAAGCCGACCATGGGTTGAATTTGGGGGCGACAGGCTCGACGACATATATGTCCCGGAGTGCGCGCTTGCGCTCCCTTTTGGGGATATGGGTGACGTAGATCATGTTCACGATTTTCACCTATGGTGGAAATTTCTTATGCCCCCCCCGGTGTTCGGCTGGCAAGGTTCATCCTCGTCTTTGCTTTGAAGTCCTTTCCCCTTGTGTTCGGTGTTTAGCTTGCCAGCCTGCTTAAAGACCCAACAATTTTGGTTGGTATGATTTACAGGTTTATGAGGGGTGCCATGAATCTGGCATGGCCTGTCTAGTATTTTGTCCAAGCTAGATGGACTGTCTCTGTTGCCTTTGAATGGATTCTTCCGTTGACAGGGCCTGTAGCTACTGAATCCGGCGTTGACCGCCGTATCATCTATGTTTCCAGTATTGTTTCGATGCTTGTTTTTATCGTGTTGTTAGTTGCCATTGTCGTCCCTGACTTCAGATGTGCCAGGGTCACTGGTGCTGTCGCGGCTACGAGCCAGCCATCTGTCCTCACCAGCGCAAAAGCGGGTCATGAGTGTAGTTAGGGCTGCCATTGTTCTCGGCTTCTCTTGGCCGAGGTGTCTAGCCAGCCATTCGTCCCGGACACTGTGTTTGAATGCCACTAAGGCTTCGGTGTCCGGATAGTCTACAATTTGGTTCTTTTTAGTTAAGAAACGATTACAAAGCTTACGGGCTGACCCCGGGTTGCTGGATTATCTGACTTAAATCATCAGCATCCGGGGGCCGGACATAAGTCCCCTGAAAGTTGGCCCGAAAAGCATCCTCAAGTTCTTCCCAGCTTCCAATAGAGTTCTCTGTGAGGTTGTTTAACCAGTGCCGAGTTGGTCCTTTCAGTTTGAGAGCTAAGTATTTGATAGCGTGGAGATCGTCTCCACGAGCCATGTGTATGTGAAGAATAAAGTCTTCTATCCATACAGCTAGGTCCGTTGTTCCATCGTACGCCTCGATGTTTATGGGTTTAAACCCTTATGGAAATTCATGATCCATCACCTCATCGGCGAAGCACAGAAGGTGTGAAGCACCCCTGTATGTTGCGATGTCGTGGCGTAGTTCGGACGGTATTGGTGTTTGGTGTTGGCTCCGAACTGGAATCTGACCGGTCTGTTGGGCTTGATAGCCACCGCCCCGTGTGTGGGCGTTCCCTCGGTCTGTAGATTGATCTGGTCTGGCCAACCTATTTATTCAGGTCTTGACGTAGGTTGTACTTATGGCCCTGAGCCGCTGTATCCTTGCCTTTACGGTGGGGAGGTGCGGGCTTGTGTATGCCATTGATGGCCGCTTTGTCCTGTCTACGGGTGATCGGTCTGGTTGATTGGACTGATCATACTTTGGCGGAATTGGCGTTGGGGCCTCATCGTAGAATTGGGGCAGCAGTTTGCCTTTAGGATAGCTCTTTATTTGGCCCTTATAGCCGTATCGTTCTTCCGCGTCTAGCACATCGTTCCATCTGTTGTTGAGTGTATCCTGTTTGGCTCTAAGCCGCCGCTGCTGCTTCTTCAGGCTTCTTGCAGTGGCAATGAGCTGTTGTTGAAAACGCTTCTGTTCGAGCGGTTCTTTTGGGACGATGAAATCATCGTCTCCCAGGCTGATGTCCTCTTCGGAGACAGGTTTATAATTGCTGTCATCCGTGTCATTGTGATCGGTAAGCGGTTCTTTTGGACTATATTCACCATCCCCCCGTTCGTCCTGCTCTATCGCTGGCTCCACGGGGTCATCGGCTTGTTCCGAGTTGTCATCGTCTTTAGTGACAGTGTTACTCTCTTTTCCTTTGCGGGATCGAGATCGACGCTTCTGACGCCGAAGTTTGGGAGGTACATCGACAGGCTTGTCCTTTTCTGGATTGTTAGCACCGTCGCCTTCCTCCTCGTTGGGTGTGTCCACCATGTATACATCGTATGTAGAGGTAGCCGTCCATCGCCCGGTTACGGGTGGGTTGGTACTTAGATCGGCTTCAACATCGTGGTCCATCCCATCAATGTTTTCCGAAGCGTAATCTAATAGATCGGTTAAGTCTTTGACCGTGGCTACCAAGTGGGTGGTGGGTGGGAAGCAAAATTCCCTGTCCTCAGTCCCTAGTTCGAACTGGGCATAATCCAGCTGGGAGTCCTCTACTAGGGAAAGAGCTTTTAGTAAGTCCAGTGCTTCGTCTAAGGGCGAGTGTCGGACATGTGTTCGGATATCTGCAGGGCAGAGTTCGGCAACAGCCGCTCGATCGAGTCCGAAGGATGCAGATCCTGAGAGTTCGGAACATGTGGTCGGAGACGAGTCTGGAGTTTCGGTGGAGGGAATCCCGCTCAAGGCTGGGTCTATGGGCGGCTCAAGCGCCGCTAAGTCTGTGGTCTCCGTGGCGGGGTTGATCTTCCCGTCCTCGAATGAAGCGATCTGCTCCGGATCTAAGGCCAGAGCTGTTGCCAGTGTTACCCCCTGGACGGGGTCCGATGACAGATCTAGGTCATGTTCATCGTGGTGGCAGGGAGCAGCTGCCATGGGTGTGAATCCGTCGAAGATCAAATCTTCGTGGACGTCAGCAACGTAGTTTAAGCTTCCAAATCTGATCTGGTGACCAGGGGCATAACTGTCAACCTGCTCGAGGTGTCCTTCAGTGTTGGCAAGAAGCACGAAGCCACCGAACACGAAAAGCTGGCTGTGGAGAAGAACTCCCTCGGCGGTGGCGTCGTCATTGGTGACGAAGCGAGCCATTGATCTTTCAGTTGACGACACAGTGGAACTCTCATTGAAAGTGCCAATGTCGGTGTCAAAAACCGGCAGCTCTCGGGTAGGGGGCCCCGGACATGCGTGTGAGGATCGATGGTAACAGGAGACTAGGGACACGATGTTTACCCAAGTTCGGGCCCTCTCGATCAAGGTAACAACCTACTTCCTACTTGATTGGTCTTGATGAATATGGGTTACAAGAGTTTATCTACCTCGAGATCGTAATGGATAAACCCTAAAAGTCTAGCCTATGTGATATGATTATGTTCTTTGTCTCCACGGACTAAACCCTCCGATTTATATATGCACCGGAGGGACCTAGGATTTGTACATGATCACCTTGCAGAGGAAGAAAAGTATTACACCCGGACTCTAAACTTGCTATTTTACACATATGGGAGTCCTATCCGGATACGGGAGACAATCTTCATCAATAGTCTTCACGGCCCACCAGTCCGGCCCACAATGAATGATCTGGTCACCTGAGGACCCCTTAATCCAGGACTCCCTCAGCTAGGCTGCCCCTATTTTAGGATCTTATGTACAACTTTCGGCCCAGTTGCATTGCTGATGTTCAAGGAATAAGGCATGTGTACTATAGTAAAACCTTACATAGTTACCCAGCCCACGTTCAACGACGTCTGAAATGGCCCAAACAAGGCTTCTGTACAACCTTTTGAAGTCACTGAGCTCAAATTATAACTTAAGAAAAAGGTAGAGTCCAGCGGAACTAATTAAAAGTTGTCATGAGCGAAGACATAATTCAACGGGTCCTACTTGTTAGCGAGGGAGAGAGAGAGAGAGAAACCGATCGGTCAATGCTCGTGAATACATCTTTCAGCCATATGTATTGCAGATGCTCAATACAAACTTACATAGTTGACACAATCATATACAACATCCTAGCACATTGAGCTTGCATACAAAAAATTTACGCGGGCGACACAATAGGGGTGACGCAGTGGATCGCTACAGGTTGGGCTATGTTGAAAGCAACAAACTCGTACATAATTGTTCATCATGTTTATCAGTGACGTGTAAATATCTTGAATGCTATGCAAAGAAACAGATAGACAACACAATAAGTTCCGCTAGCACATTAAGTTGACGTACACCCCTTTCTAAAAGAAGTTCAATTACAAAAATAGAACAAGCCACAATCAAATGTATTGGCACATTAGTGTTTCACATCTATAGCTCGAATATAACTAATATCTGAGAAGATTCATTTGTTATCTCAAATTAGAACACATCCAAGCAGCAGCCGGGTCTCTTCTCCCAAAGAAGAAGTGGCGTCCGCCGCGTGATGTAGTAGTCCATGTGCCATCCATCGTTCCGAGCAACATGGGGAAAGATTGATGTTGACTCTTGTAATAGAAATCATCAATGGAGCCTGACACCAGCGACAGCCGCAGGACTTCGTTTGATGGATTGACCACTTCTTAGACATGCACGGAGACTCAATATAGGTACATGCCTAGCGTGTTCCATGACGACCTTGGTGGCGACGAATATTATAACCCCGGTTCCTCCATTGGTATCTCAACGCCAATCACCATCGATATGGTGAAGGGCTTATTCATCCATGACATAACCGTCAGAGCCCAGCTGTCTGGAGGAACAAACATACTTACAAGCTCACCTCCTAGGTCGTTGATAAGCTCATTCATGGACTAGTTGTTCCAAGCACGTTGAGGCATGTCGTGGAAGGTAAGCTTTGTTAAAAACTCAAGCTCGGAGGGCACATAGCCCCATCCTAGGTTCCACCAATCAAAGCTCCCTAGCGCACCATTGTAGAACAAACGCCGGAAGATTCGAACACACGACTGCAGTGGAAATTTTCCCAGAACCTGACAAAGAAATCAGCCGGTGGCGGACAGACTTTGACGAGCAAGTCACTTATTTGGATGCCATGCACAATGCCAAAAGCTTTGACAAGGTTGTCCGACGAGACGGGAGGCCGGTCGCCGTTGATGGTTACCATCAGCACTTTGCTAGAAAACTGTTCGTCAAGCACCTCCATGCTAATGTTGAGCGACAGCACGCAGCGCCCGAAGGCAGGACAGACCTCGGGATCTCCGGCGCAGAGATCCGTGTTGACCGGCGACATGATAGTGCGCTTGAGTACATGGAGTAGAGGAGGGGGATTTGGGGGATGTGGAGTAGGAATCGAGATGCCATAGGTGAGGGGGTTGTTAAACATCATGACATGTTGCACCCTTTGGCAGAAGGTTAGCTAGGAAGTAGTTAGGGATTCTCACAGCTGCATGTAATCTATCCCTTTATCTCTTATCTCTTCCTTTATCTCCAAGATGTAATCTTGCCTCAACAACTTGTATGCATATCCAGGAATAAGCCCATGCCTATATTAACACGAAGGTGCGCCCCCAACAGGGTACGACGCTTCATGCATATCGCACATGGTGTACATAGCCCATCTCTTCCATCACATCTAGTTCGCTAGGTTTTCTACCACCAAAGCTCACTGCCGTGGCCTCCTCTGCCGCCGCCAACTCCAATCTCTCAGGCCAAGTTACCGAGAGGTTGTCCCGTACCAACTGAGTCCTCTAGTGCACCCAAATCACCCCGCATATCAGAGGAGCGGGCTTCTTCGGATACGTGGATGGAATCACACCGGAGCCGGCCAAGCAAGTCTTCAGCAAGGACAAGGATGGGAAAGATGAGATGATTCCCAATCCTCTCCACTCGGTTTGGATCCGAGAAGATCAACATGTATTAGGTTATCTATTGAACAATCTGACCAAAGAAGTGCTAGTGCAGGTCACCTCCACTGATCATGCACATGGGCTCTGGGCGGCATTAGCAGGGATGTTTTCCTCGCAATCACTTTCCAGGGTGAACAACATCCGCATCACGCTCTCACACGCACAAAAGGGAATGCAGTCCGTGGCGACGTATTTTGCATACATGCGATCACTTGCGGATGAACTTGATGCTGCGAGAAAGCCTCTCCATGACGGCGAGCTAGTCTCCTACATCCTCGTCGGCCTCAACATGGAGTACCACCCTCTCATCTCTGGCCTTGACGTGCGCACACAACTGTTCACACTCGACGAGCTCTTCTCCCAGATGAGCAACTTCGAACAGTGTCGGGGATATACCCCGCGGTATGAACCGGCCGGAATTATAACCCGGCCGGACTTGGTGGTTTACTTGAGAGACGTTTTACACTTGATGATTCACTAGCAACCTGCCTAAATAAATACCACTCACTGGAAACCCGGCAGGCGGATCATGGATGACAAGGCCCAAGGCCCAGAAGGCCGGTTCATATTAATAGTGGGCTGGTTTATGAAGAAAGCATAAGGGATATTCTCCTGCAAAGGAAGCAAGACTAGGACTCCTTGTAATAGATCAATCCTAGTCCTACTAGGACTAGTCATGTAAACCGCCCCTTCAACATATATAAGGAGGGGCAGGGCTCCCCAAAGGGACAAGTTTTGAGAGGGACAAGTTTTAGAGGAGAAGTTTAGACAAGCAGACAAGTTTCTAGGGTTAGACACAAAGAGCCGGTTTACCGGCGACACACGAGGATCATAATGAGACCTAGCCTCAAACAGCACGTAGGGCTATTTCCGGATGATGTTTCCCGGGGCCCGAAGCTGTCTAAATCCGTGTCTTGCATCGCGTCTCTCGTTTCCGCTCAACCCCTCTCAAGCTACTAGATAGATGCGCGGCCTCACCACTAAGTCCGTAATTTGGACATCTGTCGTGCTAATTCCATGACAGTTGGCGCCACCGTGGGGCCTGCGCACAGTGGTGTTGAGTTCTTGAAGGGATCTCTTTAGGGATCGAGGAGCTCGCAATCAACCGGAAGAAAAAGAGGAATTAGGGTTGAATCAGGTACGCTGCCACAAAGTCGTCGAGTTGACAAGACGGACGCGCGACCCAGGCCAGATCAGCTTTGTGTTCAAGTGATCACGTATCGGCGAGACCAATTGGATTTCCGTCGAGCGCCGCCGTGATTCGAAAGCATGGTATATGTCTTCTGTCCACCATAGGCGTACAATCGTGAAGCATCAAGTAGCAAGGAATTTGATTTATCTGGGACACGGGCACACGGCTCACGGCAGAACGGACGGAACAACACAAATTGTCAAAGCTGGCCAAGACTCGCCGAAGATAAACAGGTCCAATCCGAAGATAAAGCTGTGTTTAAAAATAGAAGGGCTGTTTCCAAGTCAAGATCGGGATTAATCATCAACATCGATACTGCAATGAAAAAAGAAAAAGCCACCGTCACCACAGCTGTGGTCAGATTCGTCCCGAGTCAGTCAGCCACGCTATCCTCGTAAAGCCGCCGTCCTCAACACGGCTGTGGCGACCCGCCCCTGCCAATGCGGATTCGAGCTTCCCAGCTCTATCCAATGGCCGTTTCTTACCGCGCCTTGCCTGCCTCGCTCCGATGAACCGCCACGACCGTGTTTCCGTGTCGCCGTCGCTTCCAACCTGAGGTGCAACTTCTGCCTAGAACCGCATCAAATCGCTCGCGGCTCGGGCCGCCCTCCCATGACCCGCGCGTTGCCTCGCACCGCGCTCGGTTGCCGTCAAGCCGCCTCCCGCTTGGACTCACCTCCTCCATTTTGGCCTCAAGTCGCTGAATCGCCGTCGGGCCTCATTATCTGACCGCGTTAAACCACCTCGCCTTATACTCAAGATGCAGGGCTCCATCTCCACCGTCCTGAGCCGCCCGCGCTGGCTAGCCGCCGCCTCCGTGTTCAAAACGCTCGCCGGCTCGCCACCCATGCCGGCCGCTTCGCTGAACCACGGCGGTCCTTCGTCAAGTTGCCGGCGAGCTTCACTTCAGCCATGGCCCAAGCCACAGCTGCTGGCTCCGAACTCCCCCCGGCCGAATCACCTCGCGGCCGGCGCAAGTCGCCTGGACTCGGGATCATCCGCCCCGGTTTCATCTCTACCGCGGGCAGACCATGCCGTGCCGGTTTTTTCTTTTCCCCTCCACATCAAGTTTCTGCCATGGCTGGGTTGCCGCTGACGAGCCACCGACCCCATGGCCGTCTGAGCTGCCGTCCCGGGCCTCGCCTCTGTCGCACCAGTGTCGCTACTCCTCCATCGTCTGCGCCACGCCAAGCTGCTCGAAATCAGCTCCGGGTCGCCGCCTCAAATACCCCTCTGCCAGGCCGCGCTAAAAACCGCCCCAGGCTCGCCGTCGCGGGCCTCCTCTGCTGCAGGCCCGGCCTTGCCATGCCAGCGCCCCCCCTGCCACTGGGTTGAGCCGGCCTGGCCGCCACAAGTCGCCGTTGGTCTCAGGCCTCGCTCGACGGGATGCTCTAAATCCAAGGCCGAGTAGAAACAATGAAATAGCAGTTACATCAGCACTTTGGCACAATCAGTATTCGGGAGGAGAAGTTCACGTGGAGACCTCAGGCACTTGAAAACAAAAGAAGCAATCAATTCTTCTGCCAAAAAAGCAGCACTATGTATCCGTCTTCGTCCGGCGAAAAATACCAGGTGATATATACCGTATTTGTTTTGGTGCATAGTTAAATTCTTCGAAAGAACAGTTAGTTTGGTCTGTGTATTTTTTTACGTGCAGGACAATGATTCATTATAAAGGTGGTGCCATGATTTGCCTGTGAATATGCGTTAGCATCATCATGCTCCAACGTCCGCGCCCGCTTACTGTTCAACGGGGTGCGCAAGCCGTTGCCCGTGCGGGTTGAAGCATGCTAAACATTATTCGACACAAGTGGTCGTCGTTATTCAACGAACTCTCACACCGGTTTACAACGACGTGGTCGTCTCTCGCGACCACGCCGGTTTACAATGTCGCGGCCGTCCTTCATGACCGCGCCAGTTTACAACGATGTGGCCGTTTCTCGCAACCACGCCGGCCGGCTCATCTGTCGTCCGAGCAAATCAGGTGATATCTATCCTATTTATTTCTTAATGCATATTATTTCGTCCGAGCAAAAATACCCCGTCCTGCTGTATTTTATATGTAGGGAAAAATCATTCTTTATAAAGCGGTATTATACCGCAGAGATGGAGGCCCGTCCACATCATTTGATACAAGTGAACACTGTTACTTAACGGACTCCCGCACCGGTTTACAAAACCGTGGCCGTCTTACGCGACAGCACCGGTTTACAACACGGAGGACAACTTGCTCATTTCCGCCGGTTTACAACCCCACAACCAGTTTAACTGTCTGAGCCGCCTTTGATACTGCGGTCATTTTACTGTCCAACCTGTGATCCGGTCTATTCAACATACCGGTTCAAATTCACTCAGGTGATATCCATCTACAGTATTATTTCTCTTGTTATATATCATTTTTCATTAAGAAAATAAGATGCTTTGATCAGTTTATCTGCTTGTGCAGAAAATATATACTCAGAAGCAATAAAAACTCTCTGAAGAGCATGAGGTCACATCCGGTTCAAGAGAGGACGCTTCAAGATCTACCCATGACTTCATGGAGCCATGGAAGACTATATGGACAGTCGGGTTTACCCGCATCCATCCACCGGCCCTCTGGAAAGATGGATAATCCACATCCAGTGATTGGCTAGGCCCTCTGGAAAGATGGATAATCCACATCCAGTGATTGGCTAATTTTTTTTATTATGATTCAAGTGGAAAGATGGATAATCCACATCCAACGGCCCTCTGGAAAGATGGATAATCCACATCCAGTGATTGGCTAGGCCCTCTGGAAAGATGGATAATCCACATCCAGTGATTGGCTAATTTTTTTATTACGATTCAAGTGGAAAGATGGATAATCCACATCCA
>LR738712.1:467177451-467218605 GCA_902687465.1 Secale cereale | reverse complement strand
AGTGATTGGCTATTTTTTTTATTATGATTCAAGTGGAAAGATGGATAATCCACATCCACCGGCCCTCTGGAAAGATGGATAATCCACATCCAGTGATTGGCTAGGCCCTCTGGAAAGATGGATAATCCACATCCAGTGATTGGCTAAATTTTTTCTTATGGTTCACATGGAAAGATGGATAATCCACATCCAACGGCCCTCTGGAAAGATGGATAATCCACATCCAGTGATTGGCTGAACCTTGCTTTGAGCCTGGCAGCTCTTAAAAAGCCTTGACTACATGGTTTTATTTGCAAATTCGCATCTTTGGTGTTTATGTTTTATGACTCTTTAAACCGGAGTGGAACAACTACAGAAGTTGACCACATATCTATAAAGTTAAAAGTCTGGGTCATGAATACCAGCATGAATAAACCGGTGTTCATTATAACCCGGATCATCCATCAGGCAACAAGCTACAAAACTTTGGGCAAAGTTTCAGCGTGATGTAAACCGGTGTCTTTTATCAAACCCGAAATTATTATTGGGTCTATCAAAGGCTCCTCAGGATTGACCAGTGTTTATTAACCCGGACTGATTATGATCAAACATCACTGGAACCGGTCTTCAAACCGGATTATATTTTTCAATAGCCAAACATGGCTGGATTCCTATTATGGTTATCAACATTATGATTGAGGTCTTCAAAGTCGCTTTAAAGCGCAATGGATATTATTTCAACGTTGGAAGTGATTTATTCTACAAAGGAATAGACCCGAGTTGCTGCAGGCTTACAACCCGGCACTTGGGGACTACATTATTCAAATTGAGTTTACATCAAATACACAAGTCTCATGTCGCTGCAAGCATGCACCATGACACTTGGGGGCTAATGCAAAGTCATTTTTTGATCACCTTATTGAAGACCCGACTCATCATATCATAATGAGCCGGCCCTTGGGGGCTACCAATCGCTCCTATCAACAATTCAAGGTACACAAGTATTAATCCATTATATTGAAAGGTCCACTGCTCAGTTGGTAAAGCACAAAGCTCTTAACCTTGTGGACGTGGATTCAAACCCCACGATGGAAGTTACGTTATATAAAGTTCATTTCAATAATTATATCTACAAAGTCCCTGCTCATTATTGCATAATGACCCGACACTTGGGGGCTATATGTTGCTATTCAAGTTTACATGATCATATTTTCAAAGTCCCTGCTCATTATTGCATAATGACCCGGCACTTGGGGGCTACATAATATGGAATATTCAGTTTCATAGTGATTGGGATGAACAATCCGGATTTCTTCAAGATTATACAAGGCTATTTTCAATGGAAGATATACAAAGTCCCTGCTCATTATTACATAATGACCCGACACTTGGGGGCTATAGGTAATATGCATATAAAGGAGGAACATCTTCAAATTTTCAGTTCTGACAAATCAGATTAATTGTGTGACCCGGCAATTTTGGCAATCATAAACCGGCAAGTTCTACATCTTCAAACCGGCTGGATATCAGTTGAATATTTCAAAGACCGATAATTTTTATCAAATCAGAGCATTGAAAGTCGAGACAAATGGATTCTTTATTTACAATATTTCTTATGCGAGCAAATTGATTATGAAGCTGGTCTGTTGACCCGGATTTTCTAGAAGAAGGAAGGACAAGGACTTAAAGATGATCAGGTGCCGGTTTACAAGGATTCTTAACTCAGAGCACAACCTATCAAATTTGTTCTTGTATTATTTTGGAGCATAAGTTTACCATGGACACATCCAAGCTAAACTTGGGGGCTAATGTCGGGGATATACCCCGTGGTATGAACCGGCCGAAATGATAACCCGGCCGGACTTGGTGGTTTACTTGAGAGACGGTTTACACTTGATGATTCACTAGCAACCTGCCTAAATAAATACCACTCACTGGAAACCCGGCAGGCGGATCATGGATGACAAGGCCCAAGGCCCAGAAGGCCGGTTCATATTAATAGTGGGCCGGTTTATGAACAAAGCATAAGGGATATTCTCCTGCAAAGGAAGCAAGACTAGGACTCCTTGTAATAGATCAATCCTAGTCCTACTAGGACTAGTCATGTAAACCACCCCTTCAACATATATGTGGAGGGGCAGGGCTCCCCAAAGGGACAAGTTTTGAGAGGGACAAGTTTTAGAGGAGAAGTTTAGACAAGCAGACAAGTTTCTAGGGTTAGACACAAAGAGCCGGTTTACCGGCGACACACGAGGATCATAATGAGACCTAGCCTCAAACAACACGTAGGGCTATTTCCGGATGATGTTTCCCGGGGCCCGAAGCTGTCTAAAAGCGTGTCTTGCATCGCGTCTCTCGATTCCGCTCAACCCCTCTCAAGCTACTAGATAGATGCGCGTCATCACCACTAAGTCCGTAATCCGGACATCTGCCGTGCTAATTCCACGACAAACAGCGTGTTGCGCTCTTCCAGGGGAACGACGGCTTCAAGTCGTCGGCCAATGCCGCTACTCGCAGCCGTGGTGGCAGCAGCGGTGGATCACGCTACCTCGAGCCACTACGGAAAGGCAAGACCAACAGCGGTGGCAACGGCAACAACATCAACTCCCGCGGCCCTGGAAACAACAACGGCGGTGGGTGGCCCTCCTACACCAACTCTAAGGGCCGTCGGATCTCCCCCAAGTCATGTCCTGTCACCATCCGGTGCCAGATCCATGAAAAACCGGGGCACTCAGCAAATGATTGCTGGTACCGGTTCGAAGAGGATGAAGACTCCTCTCAAGACAAGAAAGTTGTTAGCGGGGCGGAGGCATCGTACGAAGTCGACACCAACTGGTATGTTGATAGTGGTGCTACCAACCACATCACCGGCGAGTTGGAGAAAGTCACCATGAGGGAGAAATACCGTGGTCCGGAGCAAGTCCATGCCACAAATTGAGAAGGTATGAGAATAAGTCTTATTGGTCACTCAATTATCAAAACCCCTGACCGAAAAGTGCAACTTAGGAAAATATTGCATGTCCCTAGAGCCTGAATGAATCTCCTTTCCGTCATCGCATTGCGAGTGATAATCATGTCTTTCTTGAGTTTCACCCCTATTTCTTTTTTATCCGAGATCAGGTCACGAAGAAAATCCTCTATTGAGATAGATGCGTTCGAGGGCTATATCCGTTGATTCCCGAGCTTATGAGATTCAATAAAACAACATGTGGTGTCACCAAGTGTCACATCCCCAGCTTCACCCTGCAATAGGATAGCACTTGTCTATTGCATCATGTTTAAGTTTTCTGAAAGTTGAATTGAGGATAGTTGAAACCCTCACAAATCACTCCAGAAATAATCAACAATAAAATCTCTTCAAAGAAGTCCAAGGAAATGTTCGTGTTACTCCGTGAAAATATTGGTAAGAGGTAAAATTCAAACCAATATTTTTGGAATCACAGAAATATTTATTTGGGGCCCTTGAATTAAATAAGTGAGATATTTGAGTTGGACTTATTTCTGTTATATAAGAAATAAAGTTCAAATATTTTTGTAAGTTTGCATGTGACCTTGGACTACCTCCCTGAGCTCACATAAAAATTTACAGAAAGTTTTAAAATGGTTTGGTTTGTAAATCAAATCAAAACAAAGAAAGAAAATAGAAAACAGAAACAAATAAAAGAGAGAGGGACTTATCTGGGCCTTACCTGGCTGACCCAGATCCTGTGCAGCCCAGCTATGGCCCAGCACTGTAGCTGGCCCAGCCCAGCCGCCCCACCGTCGCGTGTGCTCGCCGCGCGCTCGCACGCGCCGGCCACCTCCTGCTTGCCGCCGAGGGCCTGGAGGCCTCCACGGACGCCACGCACCCCTTGGACCCCCTCACTCTCTCCCTCGTTCTCATCCTCTCCCCCAGACCTCTCTTTCTCACCTGCACGAACGGGTTCGTCGTCGCCGCTCATCACCACCGCGGCCACCGTCGCCCCCTCGCTGCCTCACCATGCCTGAGAGCGCCGCCATCAACTGCTTCATCGAGAAGGCCGAGCCGCGAGCGCTCGTTTGCCCTGCACCGCCCTCACCGAGCTTATCCCCGACCGCCATCGCCGGAGATCCCCCTCGACGCCCTGCTCTGCTCCGAGCCTCCCCCGAGCCCAAGTCGACGCCTCTGCAACCACCGTGAGCTCCCGCATCGGAACCCCCTCTCCCCAAGCACGATTACACCCTCTAGCCGTGCTAGCCGCCGTACCCGAGCGCCGCCGTCCGCCATGGCCGTTGCCCTCGCAGCCACCGTGCATCTTCGCTCGGGTTTGTGCCTCCAGCGTGCTCCTGGAGCAACGACAAGCCCAACGCAGCCCCTAGCTAGCTTCCCCATGCACAAAAGCCACGCGCCCGCACGGTCCGAACTCCGGCGCCGCCCCGCTCGTCGGTGTGGTCGATTCCGACGACCCCAAGGCCTCCCAATCGCTCTGCTAGATGCGGACGAGCGCGAGCTACCTTCTGGTGGTCCCCGCGAGTCCAGCCGCCGCCTGTAGCTCAAGTCCGGCGAGTTGCCGCCGTGTATTTGGTCGCCGCCGGCAAGACTCCCGCGTGCTGATGTGGCACCATCATTAGGGACTAATTACCCGGATAATTAACCCCCTCTCCCACTGACATACGGGCCCCACTGCCTAAATAACCTAGTTTATCTTCTGTTTAGTTTAAACTAACCCAACGGGCCCCACGTGTCAGAGTTGACCAAGCTGACGTGGCTGTTGACTGGGCCCACAGGTCATCGACACTAACCAGCCCCAGTCACTGACCGGTGGACCCCACTGGTCAGGTTTGATTGGACCAGCCCCTGTTGACTTGCTGATGTTAGCATGACCTAGTGCTGACGTAGTAACTATTTTCTGGGATTTTAAATAAATCAGAAATGATTTATTTATTTCAGAAAATAGCCAAAACTTCTAAAAATCACAGAAAATAATCTATAACTCCAATGAAAATAATTTATATATGAAAAATGATCAAAAAAATTCAAGGAATTTGTTTATGGCATTTTCATGCATGTTTGAACAAGTTAAACTTGCTGATCAGGTCAAATAAATTAAAGGACATTTAAATAATCACATATGGAGTTTGAATTTGAATCTTTGGTTCAAACCAACTTCATTTAATATGGTTGCTAGATGCATTAGCCCAATCAACAGCATATTGCCATGTCATGATCCTGCATGATATTGTTGCATTGCATTGGTTGTGTTCTCTCTTGTTTGCCGGTGTTTGTCCCCTCTCAGTAAACGCTGTTCCGACGATGTGATCGATGACACCGATGAAGATCCAATGTTATCTTCAGAAGTGCCAGGCAAGCAAAACCACTTTGAGCGTTTCGATACAATCCCACTCTCTCGCTCCTACTCTCTTTACTGCATTAGGACAACAACGCTTCAACTGTTACCTGCTGCGGTAGTTGAACCCCTTTCCTCTGCATGACCTGTCATTGCCACAGTAAATAGTTGGAACCCACTAGTATGAGTAGGAGTTGTTTGAGCCATGTTGTGCCTACTCATTCATGCTTTCTGGTTATGCCTGCTATTGCTTAGAGTTGTGTCAGGTCTGATTCATCGGGGATGAATTGGAATGGTGATGAACATGTCCTAATGTGTGTGAGCTAAGTGTGTGAACACGATTTGGTAAAGGTAGCGATGAGAGGCCATGTAGGAGTACATGGTGGGTTGTCTCATTGCAGCCGTCCTCAGGAACTGAGTTCTGTGTTGGTTGATCCATGACCAGTTACTACCATGCATTGGGCCCGAAACCAATGGACCCTATCGACTTATTAACTGCCCTTGTCCTCTGTCCAGGAGTTGCAACTAGTTTCTGGTGTTTGTAGTTTACTGGAGGTCGTGCGCAGCGCAGACCCTCGGGGTGGGCTGTGACGCGGCAGGTACGTGGCACGGTGTACCGGTCGCCCGTTTGGTGATGCGGGAACCCTGTACACATCGTTTGGGGCCGTGAGCGACACCCCGGCCGGATCTCCCCACGGATGGAACCCAAATAGGCGATAAACCTGGACTAGAGACTTGTGTGGTTAGTCAGGTTGTGGCTGACACCCTCGCTGGGCCTCCGCTTGAAGGTTGCCGAGTACATGTCGTGTAAACGACGGTAAGTGGTGAGAGCGTGTGTGAAGAAGTACACCCCTGCAGGGTTTTATATGATCTATTCGAATAGCCGTGTCCGCGGTAATGGACTTCTGGGTTACCTCTACAGTTCATAGACAAGTGAAAGTGGATACTCTAAAACGCGCAAGATAAGCGTGAGTGCTATGGATGGCCTTCTCGTAGGGAGACGGGAGCGGATCCATAGTGGTGTATTGATTGGTGAATATGTGGACTAGTGTGCGCCACCTCAAAGAGTTACTTACAATCGTAGTTTAGGATAGCCACCGAGTCAAAGCTGGCTTGCTGCAGTCAAACTCCACCACCCCTTTGTTGATACTGATGCATATGTAGCTAGTACTGATGTAAGTCTTGTTGAGTACCTTTGTACTCACGTTTGCTTAATTTATGTTTTTGCAGAGAGACTCCAGTCTCACTATTGCTGCAGTCAATCACTTCGACGTTTAGCTTGTTACCTCAGCTACGATCTTGTACCCTTGGGAGGGTCTTGTAGATAGTCAGGCTTCTCAGCCTTTTTCATTTGTAGTTTTCTGTACTCAGACATGTTATGCTTTCGTTGCCTGTATGCTCTGTATGTTGGGTCAGGTGACCTTTGTTTGTGATAAATGCTATGATGGCTCTTCTGGGCCTTTATCTATATGAGTTGTTGAGTTATGTTGTGATGCCATGTTTTACAGCACATACTTGCATGTTATGCGTACGTGTAATGTGTATTGCTATGTGTGGGATCCGACACCTAGTTGTTTACCTTTGGTAGCCTATCTTACAGGGAAATGTCTCCTAGTGCTTCCACTGAGCCTTGGTAGCTTGCTACTGCTCCAGAACACTTAGGCTGGCCGGCATGTGTCCTTCTTCGTTCCTGTGTCTGTCCCTTAGGGGAAATGTCACGCGTTGTTCCTTTAAGTCCTTGTAGCTTGCTACGACTTGGGTTCATACGTTGATGACCGACACGTTCGTTGCTGGGTCATGTATGCCTGTCTCTGTAATTTAGTGCCACTTTTGGTTTATAACTAGTCATGTCGGGCCGGGTTCTCTGTCATATGGATGCTAGCGACACTATCATATACGTGTGCCAAAATGCGCAAACGGTCCCGGGCCAGGTAAGGTGGCACCCGTGGGGATACCGTGCGTGAGGCCGCAAAGTGATATGGTGTGTTACAGGATAGACCTGTGTGACTTAGGATCGGGGTTCTGACACCAAGTTATCTTCAACCCGGTGGCATGATCGTTTAGGGCATGCATCTTTTTCTTTAGTAGAATGAGTGCTTAGGAAAAATAAGCTTCCATATGTTGGAGAGCGTAATGTTGAAATAGTTTGTGATTCTTGCCAAAGAGCTAAAAGTCATCAGTTTCCATATCCTATTTTCTATGACTGTTTCCACCAAACCATTGCAACTTATTTTCTCTGATGTTTGGGGTCTTGCCCCCTCTTCTATTGGTAGGCATACTTACTACGTAAGTTTCATTGATGACTATAGTAAATTCTCTTGGATCTATCTACTTAAGAAACGATCCGATGTTTTTCGAGTGTTTCAAAATTTTCAAGCACTCGTTGAAAGAAAATTCGATAGCAAGATCATTGTTGTCCAATCCGACTGGGAGGGGAATACAAAAAGTTGAATTCCTTATTCCAAAAACTTGGTATTTCTCACCATGTGTCATGCCTGGATGCTCATCAACAGAACGGATATCCTGAACGCAAACACCGTCATATCGTAGAGGTTGGTCTCTCTCTTTTAGCAGGCCCATCCATGCCCTTCAAATTCTGGGATGAGGCCTTTCTCACGGCAGTACACATCATAAACATGTTACCTAGCCGTGTCATTAATAATGAAACGCCTATGGAACGTCTCCTTCATGCCAAACCTGACTATACCACTCTTCGTGTGTTTGGGTGTGCGTGTTGGCCAAATCTACACCCATACAACAAGCGTAAGCTCATGTTTCGATCCAAACAGTGTATTTTCATAGGGTACAATTGTAACACCCCGAGATTCATGCTACAGTAATTCTAACCTAATGATGCCATGTCACCATGTTAGTTAAGCCTAATTGCCTTTGGGTAAAAAAAATCAAACTCAGATTCAAATTCAAAACATAAGTGAAATTCCAGATTTCAGAAACATGAGAACTAAAATGTTCACATTATCCAAAGAATTCCCCGGGTCATTGTTATGTCGAAACCAACCTCATCTGAATTTCCAAACTGCCATTGGGAGTTAATTTAGTGGTCTAGCAGCAATTAAATTGGCCTTTTCAATTTCAAAAAAATGGTTAGACAACTTGTAATGCCCAGGATGGGACTATACCTCCTACGTGTCGAGGCACGACTTAAAGGTATAAGCCCATTCTGGAATGATCTCAAGTTTGGTATCTTTGCACGACTCATGTAAAAGAGGGATTAAATTGCAAAAGAAGATAGTTGGCTTACACTCGCCACTTCACACAATACATTACATAAGCAAAACATCACAACCCGACTACGGGCGAAGATCCAAAAGAAAGATACCAAAAACAACATAAAGCCACAGGTCCGAATCGCCCCTAGTAGAAACCACTACTGATCGTCGAAAACGTCACAAGCATACGACCACTCTCTTCATCGAGCTCCCAGTGAAGCACTTGAACTAGCTCCTGCATCATTCTCGGCTGAACCTGCATCTGGTGTTGTAGTATCTGTGAGCCACGAGGACTCAGCAATCCCATAACCATGGGTAACAAGACTAGGAAAGCTTTATGGGTAGGAGGAGGTAAAGTGGTGAGGTTGCAGCAGCGGCTAAGCATAAGTATGGTGGCTAACTTACGAGTACAAGAATAAGATGAGCATCTATGCAAACGGTCGCAAAAGTAGTGATCGCTAAAGATCCTCAACTACATACGAATCAAACATAACCCCACCGTGTTATCTTCTCAAAGTGAAAAGAGACAGTCACGGTTACTCACACAGTTGTGTCTTTTACTTCGGATCCTCTGTCAAGTTTTCTACAACCGGACATTAACAAATTCCAATCTGCCACATAACCGCGGGCACGGCTTTCGAAAGATCATAACCCTACAGGGGTGTCCCAACTTAGCCCATCACAAGCTCTCACGATTAGCTGAAGCGATAAATATAATATCATCACTCCTTATCTTAGGGAAATCCGATCAGGCTCGGCATCCCGGTGCACAAGACATTTCGACAATGGTAAAACAAGTCCAGCAACACCTCCCGGTGTGTCGACACCCTGATAGTAGCCGCGCGTATCTCGTCTCAGGCCACGACCGGATGGGCCAAGCTACCGGAACCAATCCTCGAGTTTCCCCGTGGTGGCCCCGCAGGCTCCCTGTTTGGGACCAACACCATCAGCACTGCCCCCCCTGATATGTAGAAAGAATCCTCGGGTAGCGCTAACTCCCTATGCAATTTAATTAATTAATTAAGTTTTTATTATGAGCAAATTAAAACCAATGTTGGGCCTTGCTGGAGGAGTTTTATTCAAAGTCGAACTGTCAAGGGGTCCCCATCCACCCATCGTGTAAGGAACGCAAAATCAAGGAACATAATGCCGGTTTATCGGCGCCTAAGGTGGCATGAGTGGAACAAAACACCGAGCAAAAGGCCAAGCCTTCCACCCATGCCCAGTATATAGGTGTGTTAATAATATTAATAATAGATATTGTGATATTCCAACAACAAGTTCCCTCCTGGAACGATCTTCATCTTCACCTGCAACTAACAACGCTATAAGAGGGGCTGAGCAAGCGGGTAACATAGCCAAACAGTGGTTTTGCTAGGAAGGTGTCAAAGGTTAGAGGTTTCATGGCAACAAGGAGAGGCTGACATAAAAGATGGGTAGCGCGACATGTAACGATAGCATCGAGACAACTAAGCATGGCAATGGTAGTAAAGGTATCCAAGGGTATGATCATCTTGCCTGGGATTCCGCGAGGGAGAAGAACAAGTCCATGAAGTAGACGGAGCAACATAGTCGAGCGAATCCTCACAACTCCGGAACGAAACCGAAGCTAACAAGAGAAGCAACCGGAAAGAAGCAAACAACACGGTAAACACTCATATCATAACAATGGCATACGATGCACATCCAAGTATGATGCATGTCTGGTTTAAATATGCATGTCATGGCAAAGAGCACAAACAAAACTACAAGTTAAGTGGAGCTCAATATGCAATGAGTTGCATATTGACGAAACACCACATGTCATTTATTTAGTTGACTCTCGTTTATTTACAAGACAAGATTAAATGTTTTTAACATAGCAAGAGGTGAAGCATAAACAAACTACCTATTTAGGCATTTTAAATGAGGCCGGAAATAACAACAACAATTCCGGAAAATCCCCATGAGCATTTTTAGCAATTTTAAGCAAAAAACAATTCACACATATAATGTTGTTAACATGATGCGGATGACATGATCAAGTTTATGCAATTTTTTTATTAAAGGTTAACATGAAGAGATATGAAGCATTGTCCCCGTGATGGAAGGAAGGGTGCCACGGCAACGATCCGAAAATGATGCAACGGCAACATCCCGGTTCCGGTAACTCGTTGAGAGACCGGAGCAAAGGAAAGGTGGCATGAGCGAGTCGAACAAGAAGGAAGGTGGGGTGATCCCGTCACCGGGTTCCCACGAGTCGGCGACGAGGCAACCGAGGAACATGACAAAAGGGAGAAACGGGCACGGAGCACACAAGGGAAACATCTCATACAACACAACAAGCAAACGTTCATCCACGGGGTCGTCTCGGTATACCTTCGAAGCGTGGGTTCGGGGCGGTTCGGGATCGTAGTGGAAGTAGTGGTATTCGCGGTCGTAGAGAAAGTAGTGGAAGTAGTCGTTCACGGTCATCGGTAGGGGTACTCGTCGCGGCATCGGACGTAGTGGTACTTGACGTATTGCCGTGTAGTTGTTCCCGTTCGTAGTCGTTCACGTCTCCGAAGAGGTACTTGGCGGGTCGTCGTGGTACTTGCCGGTCTTGTCGGGTAGTCGTACACGTGTTGTAGAGGGACTTGGCGCAAAACAAGGCGACGGTAGTGAAACTTCGATGCTTGCGGCTTGTTCCAGGGGTCTTGGAGCATAGTCGTGGTACTTGGCGGCAGAAGCATGTAGCATGGGTAGCCTTGGAGCTCTGCGAGAGGCAGCGGGATGCTGAAGGCAAAACAGGGGCCAAGCTTCGGCGGAGCTGGTTGACAGTCCAGGAGAGGCGCGGGGCTAGGGGTCCAGTGGGGCAAGCGCGGCTGCTGGCTCCGGAGACGGACGGCAACCATGGCGAGGAGGCAGGGGCGGGTCGCACTGGACGAGGAGGCGGGGCCTCGTCGAGCGGACGACGGGGCTCCTTCGAGGGGCTGAGGGATGCGCCCCCGCGGCGAGCGGAGGGGAGGCCGGCGGCGGCGGCGCCTTGCCGGCGGGAGGCTGAGGTAGGGGCGGCGAGGATCCCCGGCTCGGGGCACGGCTAGAGGAGGGAGCGTGGCCGGCGCGTGCTGGAGACGCGGCTCCTGGCCGGCCGGGCCGGCTCGCGGGCGCCAGGCGCGCAGGAGATGAAGGGAGCGGGGCGCGAGGGCGAGGTGGGATCGGGGCAGAGGGGGCGAGAGAGGGAGGGACGAGCGAGGGAAGGGAGACTGTCGGCGCGAGGGGATGAGAGGGAGGAGCGAGCGAGAGAGCTGCGTGCAGGCTAGGGTTCGGTTAGGAGGAGGCGGGCCAGATGGGCTGCAGTTATAAGGCCCAAGTGGGCTGGAATCTCTCTCTCCTAATTCTTTTAGCAAGAAACAATAAGAGAAGAAAAGAATGAGGAGGGGGGTTAGGGAAATAGTTAGCACATAGGATTATTTTTTTCGGGCTCATAATACTGAGCGTAGTCCAAGAAAAATAGAAATGGCATGAACGAAAAAATAATTCAAACATATTTGAATTTAATTCAAATGGGTTTGAACTAAGACTTGATTATTGAAGTGTCCAAAAATGTTCGAATTTTTGGAGGAACCTCGATAAATGGGAAAAAGAATTATAGACAAGGAAAGGGGTGAAACTTGAAGCAGCAGAGGTCTGGAGAATAATTGCAAGTGTGTTGGTTAATTCCAAACACAATGGAATATTTATAATATAGCTCCCTAAATATTTGGGAGGATATGTTTTAAAGAGAAGTCATCCTTCCCTCGGTTTAAATGGACCGAAGACCCACACGATTTATTTAAGTTGAGATGAAAAATTAAAGTCATGATGGCATGATGACATGATGCAAAGCAAAAATAAATAACACAAGCATAAAAGAAACACACGGGAGAACCCGGAACATCTGGAATCTTCTGGAATCTTCTGGGACGTCGGTCTTCGGGCGTCACAACTCTCCCACACTAACAGAGGATCTCGACCCGAGATCCTAGAGGTGGCACCGGATAAAAACAGAAGAGGAAGAGGTAAAACAAAGTTGCTTCTTTGACAGACGAGTGAAACCAAAGAACCTTGAGAGGTTGAACAAATTGAAGGAAAGAATACAACGGAGATGAACGAATATGAAAACTCCGTTAGAAAAGAGTAACAAGGAGCATTATGAGAACCTTGTAGGTTGAAAGACATGAAACAAGAGCTCACGGATGACGGAAGAATTTCAAAACCACTCCGGTTAACCAAGATTGAGAAGGAATAAGAACGAAATAAATTGGACAGCACTCCGTCTGAAAATGGAAGGAATTGAACTTGAACTTGAGAAGATGGTATGATACTTGATGAAAACAACAACACACAGCCTCTGAAACAATTGAAAGAATGGCACAAGGGGTAAGAAGGATTCAGACAGCACTCCGGTTGAAAAGAGAGGCAAACTTGATAAGATGAGAGAACTTGAATGAAGAATACAACACTCCGGTTAAATGACAAGCAAGGGAGAATATGATCTTGATAAAAACAAGATGATGGTCAAAGAGATCGTCATCACAATGCCTCCGGAATGAAAGAATATATGCTAGGTCGTTGGAAAGAAAAGAACGGAGAAGAAAAAGACAACTTCTCCCACGAATGAATATGAAAAATCATCCTTACGAAGAATGGTTGAACGGATTTGTTGGAAGAATCAACAACGAAAAGAATAAGCTCGTTGTGGGCTTATGGACAGCATCTCAAAATTATGAGGTGACAACTAGCCACTGACGAAAACAATTGATTTGATTGAGATCAACAAGGAGACGAAAGAGTTATTTCACGGAGAGGATAATTGAAGAACTTGGGTCATTTATAAGCACCACAATACAACAATCCTTAGGGAAAGCTTTAGGTGAAATACAACCCAAGATAACTCCAACGAATAAATTGAAGGGTTGAAAAGATCTCCTGAACAAGGAAAAATGATGGGTTTAAATATCTCATTCCTGACAACTCGAGAATCATGAAACATGAAGGAATTGTCAAGAATGACATAACACCATCTCAAACAATAAGGTAGAAGAATTGCAATTGGAAAGCATGAAGAAGAATGTTTGAGCTCCAACAAGAATCTTGATGAAGACTTCGAGGATGAATTAAAACATGATGAACCACCATGAAGAACTCCGGTAAAGAAAGCATGAGAAGTGAAAGATGAAAAGAATAAGATTCAAGGCCTGCGATGAATTAGATTGAGCTTTGAAATGATATAATAGAAATAACTTGGAGCTCCGGAAACAAGATGAACAACTTGAAACCTAGAATTTATTCCTCATGAATAAACTCTAAACAAAGGGGTTAATCCACTTGGGTGAAATAAGAATAAGAATTATGTTATGCATCTCCTTCATCAATTAAATTGATGACAACCAAAGGATTTGGCATACTACTTATTCTCGTTGCAAAGAATTAAAGAGAGATCTCGCACAAACTTGGGTAAATCTTCAACAAAGCACCGGTAGGATTATGAAAAGAACGAGTGAATTAATACGAAAACAAGGAAGAGTAAACTTGAAAGAGCCACCGTAAAAATATGGAGACGAACGAAGAGACATCAATGAAGAATATTTGGAGGACGAAGTTGAAAACAGAGAACGAAGAAATCTTCTGAAATGATGGCCTTCGGAGGATCACAATAAGAAGAATTCATGAAATGCTTTGGATGGTATAAAAGAATTCCTCACAATCGGAACAATAATGAGGATGGCATGAAGCTAGAACCACGAATCTTCAAGAGAACGGGCCAAGGTTTCAGAAAAACTCTTCTTCGGTCTTCAAAAACTGAGAAGACGATGAGAAATGGCATGAAGAATTGTTGAGCACTCCGGAATGAAGAATTAAAAAGGTTGAAACAACGATGAAAAGAATTTGAAAGAGATCTTGGAGAAGGCATGTGACTGATGGAAATCATTCTTACGTCACACTTTGAAAAGAATTCTCCGGAAAAAGAAGAGTCAGGTAAGATCCTGGGAAAAGACCTATGGGTTAGGGCCCACTCCAGGAATCACCGCTGAAAAAGATTGTTTAAGAGATATTGCACCGTTTGAATTAAATGACTTGAATAAGATAACAATCCTCAAAAATAATTTGAACGGATTAAGAATGGAACTATGAATCTGCATCACTCCAGATATGAATAACAAGAGGAGAATGATTAATTGGTGCACTGGAATAAGAAAGCATTGTGAAATGAGGAAAAAGGATAAGATCAACACCAAAATCTTGAATTACATCCACCGGCAGAATTTGAGAACAAAAGAATGATGAACTTGAAGTTTCCTGAGCATCTTCATGATAAACCACCGGATAAGAACATTAAAGGAAAAGAATGAAGAAACCTCACGTGAATAAAATGGATACTTCATCTGAGAATTTATGGCTCCGAGAAGGAGAAGGGTGGGAGGGCGGGGAAAAAACAGATAACTTGGGATGAATGAAACAGACAAATCGTCGGATTCTCAACGGCGTCCGTATGGAGTAACTTGAAGAGGAGGCACACCGGTTGAAAAGGATTAACATGAAAATCTCGATGGTCAAGAAGAATTAGCACTCCCATAGAAATATGAGAACACCGATTAGGAAAGGTATGGAATCAACATTTGACATCGAAGCAACTCGAATACCAGAATCAAAACAAAAACAACAGATAGATATGTAGCAACATAATCTTCACAATATCATTCGAACGGAGAATTGAACGAATGAATTCCGCGGGTACATCAACTTGTCGAGAAGCCACTTGGGAGAACAAAAGGTAAATAAAAAAACAAGGTGCAGATAGAACAAATACAAGATAGGAGCTTCGTTCCACATATTCGTGCTGAAAGCTCATGGAACGTGTTACAAAAGGGTTTTGCAATCCCCGGATCAGCATAGCCAAGGACCCTTGAAGATGCAACTCCCGATCGGAACAAGCCCATACAACCACTTCACTCAATGTAGAACCCCGAACTTCATATCATGCACTCGTTGGAAGAATGCCTAGAACTACTAGATGAACCCACCTATTAATTTCCGAAAGTTTCCAGTTATGCAATCAGGTGTTGGGGATATAGGGGAAGCACCACGCACTCAACTCTAATCCTACATCCAGCTGTATCCATCCTTCAACACATAACCAGTTATCTCCGGAAACCGTTTACTTCGGACCTTCGAAACGCATCTACTATACAAGCTATGGCAATACTCCCGAACTACCTCCCCAGTACTGGGTGATGCCGGGGTTATCTTGCCACTAACCGCATAGGAGAGTTTTTGATGTCGGCCGTCTTAAGTATTCTAGTACTGCCGTGATATATTTGTGACGACAACACCTCGGAGCTCAACTCCCCGGGACACTGCCACAACCCCTAATGATAGGAGGCATCGAGAACAATGTTCTCGTCAAAAAGACATCGGAACAATCCAAACAATACTCGCGTGATCCTAAAAAAAAATTTGTGCATTTTTGAGAGTAGAAGAGGCAAGAGTAATCGTAAGGAGTCCTCACCAGAGTGAAAAGAGATGAGGAGCAAAAGAAATCCTACTCTCCGATATAAATATAGGACTCAAAATATTTTCAAGTGTGTGCCTAGACTCAACCGTCAACGATTCGATCAATCAGTGGGGGCTTCTAGGTCGGAGAA
The DNA here is from genome assembly GCA_902687465.1 of Secale cereale. NCBI lineage: Eukaryota > Viridiplantae > Streptophyta > Magnoliopsida > Poales > Poaceae > Secale > Secale cereale. The sequence goes on along the minus strand of LR738712.1, from coordinate 467,202,444 downwards.
GGCTCTGATACCAACTTGTAATGCCCAGGATGGGACTATACCTCCTACGTGTCGAGGCACAACTTAAAGGTATAAGCCCATTCTGGAATGATCTCAAGTTTGGTATCTTTGCACGACTCATGTAAAAGAGGGATTAAATTGCAAAAGAAGATAGTTGGCTTACACTCGCCACTTCACACAATACATTACATAAGCAAAACATCATTCAAAACATCACAACCCGACTACGGGCGAAGATCCAAAAGGAAGATACCAAAAACAACATAAAGCCACAGGTCTGAATCGCCCCTAGTAGAAACCACTACTAATCGTCGAAAACGTCACAAGCATACAACCACTCTCTTCATCGAGCTCCCAGTGAAGCACTTGAACCAGATCCTGCATCATTCTCGGCTGAACCTGCATCTGGTGTTGTAGTATCTGTTAGCCACGAGGACTCAGCAATCCCATAACCATGGGTAACAAGACTAGCAAAGCTTTATGGGTAGGAGGAGGTAAAGTGGTGAGGTTGCAGCAGCGGCTAAGCATAAGTATGGTGGCTAACTTACGAGTACAAGAATAAGATGAGCATCTACGCAAACAGTCGCAAAAGTAGTGATCGCTAAAGATCCTGAACTACATACGAATCAAACATAACCCCACCGTGTTCTCTTCTCAAAGTGAAAAGAGACAGTCACGGTTACTCACACAGTTGTGTATTTTACTTCGGATCCTCTGTCAAGTTTTCTACAACCGGACATTAACAAATTCCAATCTGCCACATAACCGCGGGCACGGCTTTCGAAAGATCATAACCCTGCAGGGGTGTCCCAACTTAGCCCATCACAAGCTCTCACGATTAGCTGAAGCGATAAATATAATATCATCACTCCTTATCTTAGGGAAATCCGATCAGGCTCGGCATCCCGGTGCACAAGACATTTCGACAATGGTAAAACAAGTCCAGCAAGACCTCCCGGTGTGTCGACACCCTGATAGTAGCCGCGCGTATCTCGTCTCAGGCCACGACCGGATGGGCGAAGCTACGGGAACCAATCCTCGAGTTTCCCCGTGGTGGCCCCGCAGGCTCCCCGTTTGGGACCAACACCATCAGCACTGGCCCCCCCTACTATGTAGAAAGAATCCTCGGGTAGCGCTAACTCCCTATGCAATTTAATTAATTAATTAAGTTGTTATTATGAGCAAATTAAAACCAATGTTGGGCCTTGCTGGAGGAGTTTTATTCAAAGTTGAACTGTCAAGGGGTCCCCATCCACCCATCGTGTAAGGAACGCAAAATCAAGGAACATAATGCCGGTTTATCGGCGCCTAAGGTGGCATGAGTGGAACAAAACACCGAGCAAAAGGCCAAGCCTTCCACCCATGCCCAGTATATAGGTGTGTTAATAATATTAATAATAGATATTGTGATATTCCAACAACAAGTTCCCTCCTGGAACGATATTCATCTTCACCTGCAACTAATAACGCTATAAGAGGGGCTGAGCAAGCGGGTAACATAGCCAAACAGTGGTTTTGCTAGGAAGGTGTCAAAGGTTAGAGGTTTCATGGCAACAAGGAGAGGCTGACATAAAAGATGGGTAGCGCGACATGTAACGATAGCATCGAGACAACTAAGCATGGCAATGGTAGTAAAGGTATCCAAGGGTATGATCATCTTGCCTGGGATTCCGCGAGGGAGAAGAACAAGTCCATGAAGTAGACGAAGCAACATAGTCGAGCGAATCCTCACAACTCCGGAACGAAACCGAAGCTAACAAGAGAAGCAACCGGAAAGAAGCAAACAACACGGTAAACACTCATATCATAACCATGGCATACGATGCACATCCAAGTATGATGCATGTCCGGTTTAAATATGCATGTCATGGCAAAGAGCACAAACAAAACTACAAGTTAAGTGGAGCTCAATATGCAACGAGTTGCATATTGACGAAACACCACATGTCATTTATTTAGTTGACTCTCGTTTATTTACAAGACAAGATTAAATGTTTTTAACATAGCAAGAGGTGAAGCATAAACAAACTACCTATTTAGGCATTTTAAATGAGGCCGGGAATAACAACAACAATTCCGGAAAATCCCCATGAGCATGTTTAGCAATTTTAAGCAAACAACAATTCACACATATAATGTTGTTAACATGATGCGGATGACATGATCAAGTTTATGCAATTTTTTATTAAAGGTTAACATGAAGAGATATGAAGCATTGTCCCCGTGGTGGAAGGAAGGGTGCCACGGCAACGATCCGAAAATGATGCAACGGCAACATCTCGGTTCCGGTAACTCGTTGAGAGACCGGAGCAAAGGAAAGGTGGCGTGAGCGAGTCGAACAAGAAGGAAGGTGGGGTGATCCCGTCACCGGGTTCCCACGAGTCGGCGACGAGGCAACCGAGGAACATGACAAACGGAAGAAACGGGCACGGAGCACACAAGGGAATCATCTCATACAACACAACAAGCAAACGTTCATCCACGGGGTCGTCTCGGTATACCTTCGAAGCATGCGTTCGGGGCGGTTCGAGATCGTAGTGGAAGTAGTGGTATTCGCGGTCGTAGAGGAAGTAGTGGAAGTAGAGGAAGTAGTCGTTCACGGTCATCGGTAGGGTACTCGTCGCGGCATCGGACGTAGTGGTACTTGACATATCGTCGTGTAGTTGTTCCCGTTCGTAGTCGTTCACGTCTCCGAAGAGGTACTTGGCGGGTCGTCATGGTACTTGCCGGTCTTGTCGGGTAGTCGTACACGTGTTGTAGAGGGACTTGGCGCAAAATAGGGCGACGGTAGTGAAACTTCGATGCTTGCGGCTTGTTCCAGGGGTCTTGGAGCATAGTCGTGGTACTTGGCGGCAGAAGCACGTAGCATGGGTAGCCTTGGAGCTCTGCGAGCGGCAGCGGGATGCTGAAGGCAAAACAGGGGCCAAGCTTCGGCGGAGCTGGTTGACAGCTGAGGAGAGGCGCGGGGCGAGGGGTCCAACGGGGCGAGCGCGGCTGCTGGCTCCGGCGACGGACGGCAACCATGGCGAGGAGGTAAGGGCGGGTCGCACTGGACGAGGAGGCGGGGCCTCGGCGAGCGGACGGCGGGGCTCCTTCGAGGGGCTGAGGGATGCGCCCCCGCGGCGAGCGGAGGGGAGGCCGGCGGCGGCGGTGCCTTGCCGGCGGGAGGCTGAGGTAAGGGCGGCGAGGATCCCCAGCTCGGGGCGCGGCTGGAGGAGGGAGCGTGGCCGGCGCGTGCGGGAGACGCGGCTCCTGGCCGGCCGGGCCGGCTCGCGGGCGCCAGGCGCGCGGGAGATGAAGGGAGCGGGGCGCGAGGGCGAGGTGGGATCGGGGCAGAGTGGGCGAGAGAGGGAGGGACGAGCGAGGGAAGGGAGACTGGCGGCGCGAGGGGATGAGAGGGAGGAGCGAGCGAGAGAGCTGCGTGCGGGCTAGGGTTAGGTTAGGAGGAGGCGGGCCAGATGGGCTGCAGTTATAAGGCCCAAGTGGGCTGGAATCTCTCTCTCCTAACTCTTTTAGCAAGAAACAATAAGAGAAGAAAAGAATGAGGAGGGGGGTTAGGGAAATAGTTAGCACATAGGATTATTTTTCTCGGGCTCATAAAACTGAGCGTAGTCCAAGAAAAATAGAAATGGCATGAACGAAAAAATAATTCAAACATATTTGAATTTAATTCAAATGGGTTTGAACTAAGACTTGATTATTAAAGTGTCCAAAAATGTTCGAATTTTTGGAGGAACCTCGATAAATGGGAAAAAGAATTATAGACAAGGAAAGGGGTGAAACTTGAAGCAACAGAGGTCTAGAGAATAATTGCAAGTGTGTTGGTTAATTCCAAACAAAATGGAATATTTATAATATAGCTCCCTAAATATTTGGGAGGATATGTTTTAAAGAGAAGTCATCCTTCCCTCGGTTTAAATGGACCGAAGGCCCACACGATTTATTTAAGTTGAGATGAAAAATTAAAGTCATGATGGCATGATGACATGATGCAAAGCAAAAATAAATAACACAAGCATAAAAGAAACACACGGGAGAACCCGGAACATCTGGAATCTTCTGGAATCTTCTGGGACGTCGGTCTTCGGGCGTCACACAACTCCTTTTAACCCCAAACTTTCTGTTCCATCTCAATATATTATGAGAGAATTATGTGCCAAGTTTTGTTCAATACAAAACTCATTTGGTACGAAAAGAAATGCAAAATATAGGCTAGAAACAAATAAAGCAGATTATAAAAGAAACTGAAGAAAATGCCTAAAGCTACGGTGCCACCAGGCCTTAGATGCCCAGAGGCCCGGCCGAGCCGCACTTCCCTTGTCGTCCACCTTGCTACAGGGAGGCACGGGATCGTGGCGGCCATCCGATGGCGCCTCAATCTCGTTGCGGCCATCCCCGGCCCCCCTTGTTGGTTAAGAGCATCGCCGCGACCCCATCGACGCCCTGTGAACCCTAGCCCCCAGATCCCTTTCCCCCCTCTCACTCTGCTACACGCTTGAACCCGACGCCGTCGTCGCCATGTCGTCCTCGTCGTCACCGCGGCCTTCGGCTGCACCACCATATCTAGTAGCTCTGTGTGGAGTTCTTCATCATCGTAGCCACTGGATCGAGGACGAGGAGCCACATCGGTGTCGCCTGCATCATCTTCCGCAACCACGGGACAACGGACGCCTTCGTTGAACCCATCGCCGTCAAGCCCTTCCCGGCCTCCCCGAGCGCGCCATCAACCCCGTGGTGAGCATCCCTCCCGGTCCCCTTGTTTTATCCCTTTGAATAGGCAACGTAGAACCGCCCCCCCCACTGGAGCCGCCATGGATGGACCTCGCCATGGCCGCACCTGCGCTCCTGCGTGCGCCTGCTCCAACCCATCCCCCTCCCCCGCCATCATGGCCACACGCGCGCACCAGTAGCCGCTCGCGGTTGCCTACTTCCACGCTGCTGCTGCCGCTGCTTGTACTGCCTCGCCGCTCCTCCTGCTACTGCGTGCCACCACGCCGCGCCCTCCTCGCCTCGCTCGGCGGCTGCACCCAGTCCGTGCTGGCGGCCCCCCAACTCCGGCGCGTGCCGGCCCCCTTCCGTTCCCTCGACCGCCGCCGGACGACACCCCACCGCCTCCAGCCGCCGACATCCGCTGCCGCGGCGCCGCTCTCCAGCATCGACCACGGCCACGCAGCATCCCCGCCGCCGCACGCTACGCCTTTATGCCCCGCGAGCTCGGCCCACGCCGGCCCCCACCTCCAGCGCCGCCCTCCTCCGGTACGGCACCCGGCACCGCCTAGCGCCGCCGCCCGCAGTGCCCAGGCACCGGCGCTGGCACCTCGCCGTGGCCTCGCTGCCGCCAGGCACAGCCCCGCGGGTTGGCCTCGTTCCCGCACCCCGATGGGCGCCGTCGCCCGCACCACGGGCGCCCCTGCCCGTTTCGCCCGCCCCGTTAAGGCCCTCAGGGGCCACTGACATTGGGCCCCAGCCCCTGTTAAAAAATGTGTGTTAAAATATAATAAAACAAAATAATTTATTTATTAATTAATCAATTAATTAACTTAATTACATAATTTGTCTTAACTAAATTGTTAGTTAGTTTAAGTGTCCATGACAGGTGGGGCCCATTGCCCCTTGACCAGTCAACCTAGTCAGAGCTGACTGTTGACCATGCTGACGTCGGCATGACGTCATGCTGGCACATTAAGTCCTTTTTCGAATTAATAATAATTTCAGAATATTGTTAAAACTTTAGAAATTCATAGAAAATAATCCGTAACTCGGATGAAAATGTTTTATATATGAAAATCGCTCAGAACGACGAGACGAATCCGAATACGCGGTCCGTTCGTCCGCCACACATCTCTATCATACATAACATGCAACAATCACCCTCCGGTTCGCTTGTTCGAAAATGCCTAACACTGGGAAAACATTCCCGGATGTTATCCCTCTTCGCCAATACCGTATAGCATCGCGTTAGAGCACCCTAGCACTGCGTGTTAACTTGCCGTGTTTCTTTATTGCATATGTATGCTTTGTGTTTAGTGTTTCTTCCCCCTCTTCTCTTCGGTAGACCGCGAGACTGATGCTACCCCGGTGATCGACTACACCGACGACGACCCCTCCTTCTTGCCAGAGCAACCAGGCGAGCCACCCCCCCTGATCATTCCGATATCGCCCACTCTCTTCTCTCTTATGCTTGCATTAGAACTGCTACTGCTTTTTGTATGATCCTATTCTGATGCATAGCCTGTTGTTGATACTGCTTTCATACCTTACATGTTTATACTAAACTGCTTAGTATAGGCTGGTTAGAGATCCACCAGTGACCCCCTACCTTGTCCCGACTGCCCCGTTGGATTATCAGAATATCCGTTCAACCGGATCGAAGACCAGGACCCGGTACCGCACATCACTTTCCCCTTAGTTGCTCGACACTAATGGGTTACTATCGAGTGCCGAGGGTGAGACCTCATCAACACTTCTGATGTTAACCTTGTAGGTTAGTTCATCGGTTGTGGTCATCGAGGGTGATTCCTCTTTCTCCACTCTCGATAACGACACTGTCGTGCAACTCCTCAAGAGTGGACCTCGAGGGTGACTCCTCTTTCGTTCACCTTGATGATAAACATCAGGTGGAATTCCATCGAGGGTGATTTCCTCAGGTTTCCCTTTGGTGTCAGACACACAGTTACTATGGTTACTATGACTTTACACTGAACCTGGTTACTAAAGACGGGTCGACCCTGAGGGGTACCCGCGCGAGCTTAATTGCGAGTGATGTGTAGTCGGGTTGACCTGGAAGGTGCCCGCGAGATAATTACGAGGCGTGGTCAGGCACTCGCCCTTGCCGCAAGTTCTCGAGACGGGGCGATGGGGTCACATGTTCGTGAGTCTCTGCTTGTTACCGCGCGTTCCCAAGACACTAAACAATTTGTATATTTGATCCAAGGGGCCTCTGGCCTGATAGCGCTAACCATCACGTGGGCATAGTATGGGCGTTCTGCGTCGTATGCATCATCCGAAGCTTAACTGACGTCATTGCGACTGAGCGGCGCGCGCCGGGTTGGACTGGTTAGGCTCCTACCTTTTTAAAGGAGGTTGCTAGGTCTGCTCACCGGCCGCGTACACAACGTGCAGGAGTTCCTAGGGCGATTGGCCCATGACCCCTGGGGGCATAGGGTTTAGTCCGGCATGCATGACCTCTCTATTTAGCCTAGGTCGGGTTGCGGCGTATTGTTTGGCCGAGGGCAGGCATGACCTGATGGTGTGTCCGGCTGGAGTTAAGCAAGCGTGTTGAGTAAGTTGGTGCACCCCTGCAGGGAAGAAAACATCTATCGATAGCCTGTCCTACGGTAACGGACACTTGGAGTTGTATCCTGATCGCTACAACTAGAACTGGATGGTGAGGCATTGTTTGGATATGTTGCTTCGGGAGTTGAGAAAGGATCCCGCGGCGTTGGAACAACAACATAAATATGACTTATGTTATACTACTCTACTCCCCCTGTTGCTGCAAGACGGTGGTTTCCAGAAGATGCTAGTCTTCGATAGGACTAGCTTCTTCCCCTCTTATTCTGGCATTATGCAGCTTAGTCCACATATACTACCCCTTTTCATTGATACCGATGCATTTGTAGTGTAGATCCTTGCTTGTGAGTACTTTGGATGAGTACTCACGGTTGCTTTCTTCCCCTTTTCCCCCTTCTTTCTTCTTCTGGTTGATGCAACCAGATGGTGGAGTCCAGGAGCCAGATGCCACACTTGACGACTGCTACTACCCCGACGGAGCCTACTACTACGTGGAGACAGCTGACGACCAGGAGTAGTTAGGAGGTCCTAGGCAAGAGGCCTTGCCTTTTCGATCATTGATGTTTTGTGCTAGCCTTCTTAAGGCAATCTTGTTTAACTTATGTCTGTACTCAGATATTATTGCTTCCGCTGACTCTTGTACATTCGAGCTTATGTATTCGAGCCCTCGAGGCCTCTGGCTTGTAATATAAAGCTTGTATTATTTTAATTTGTGTCTAGAGTTTTGTTGTGATATCTTCCAGTGAGTCCTTGATCTTGGTCGTACACATTTGCGTGCATGATTAGTGTACGGTCAAATCGGGGGCGTCACAACAATGCTCAACACAAAGGCGTCAAATGCCTTGATGTCTCTACTGGTCGAGTATATATTTCTCGTGATGTAGTTTTTGATGAGATAAAATTTCCGTTTTCTGATCTGCATCCAAATGCCGGTGCTATTCTACGCCAAGAAATCCTTCTCCTACCATCTCATCTTACCGGCGGTGACCAACGGGGAAATAATTGTGATGATTCAATATTCACTAACCCTCATAACAGTTTGGCTGAGCTTTGTGGTGAAACAGGACAAGAAAATGCTGAAGAAATCACTCAAAACGATGAAGAAATCAAGTTAATCAGGCAACATTTTATGTGCCTAGCCCCAAGGAGCATATCCTCCTCGGGATCGCCGCTGCAGTAGCCTGCTATGCAATCCTCAGCAGGATCGGCGCCGCAGCAGGGAATCAACACCTCTGGTTCCGCGCCAGGAGACAGCCGCAGCAGCGTCAGCGCGCAAGGAGACAACCGCGGTAGGGGCGGCCCTGCTCCTGCCACGCGGGGCTCTCCCATTCGTCACGCGGAGGACACCAGCCCGCACCAATCACCATCTGCCACTGGGCCGCCCCTGAATCAGTGGCCCACGGGGGTGGATCACTGCTACGCGCAGCGTCCCACGCACCAGTCGACTGGTTGGTCTGACCCGATGATCGATTCGGGATGCAGCGCCGATCCATGTCAGCCGACACCATCAATGCGCCCTAACGAGCCGCTAGCGGGGGCCGGTTCATGTGTCGGTTCGGGACCATCAGCGTCGGATTCTGGTTCGCCTTCATCAGTCGACGCCATGGAAGATCACGGCTTGGAGACACCTCCTGCAGCGAGATCTGGCGTGGGATCCGAGGCTGCTGATGGATCTTCTTAGCATCCTGTGGCACACTGTGCCACGTACACATCTTCAAAAAGGGTTAATTAAACCTGTTAATTATAAACATATTACCAAGTTTGGCATGGCATGTACTATAGGTGAACTGACATCTCTGCAAGAAGCACTCGGTGATATGAAGTGGAAAAGGGCATCAAAGAAGAATACATGGCTCTTCAGAGGAATAACACATGGCATCTGGTTCCCCCAAAGCAAGGTAAAAATTTGATAGATTGCAAATGGGTATTCAGAATCAAAAGAAAGTCTAGTGGAACTATAGATCGCTATAAAGCTAGGCTGGTTGCAAAAGGTTTTAAACAGAGGTATGTCATAGACTACGAAGATACCTTTAGTCCAGTTGTAAAAATTGCTACCATTCGCTTTGTTTTGTCTATTGCTGTTTCAAGGGGATGGAGTCTCAGACAACTAGATGTGCAGAACGCGTTCCTTCATGGTGTTTCGGAAGAGTAGGTTTACATGAAACAACCTCCTGGGTTTGAGGACAAAAAGTTTCCTTTTCATGTCTGCAGGCTTGACAAATCCATCTATGATATCAAGCAAGCTCCTAGGGCATGGTACTCCAGGCTCAGTCACAAGTTGCAAGCACTTGGTTTCATTCCTTCCAAGTCTGACACTTCATTGTTCATATACAACAGGTCAAATACAGCTATATTTGTATGTATTTATGTTGATAATATAATCGTTACAAGTTCATCTGATGAGGCAGTGGCAGGACTGTTAAATGATTTGAGTGTTGAGTTTGCTTTGAAGGATCTTGGAGACTTGCATTTTCTCCTAGGGATTGAAGTCAAGAAACATGGTAATGACCTTCATCTCTCTCAAGAAAAGTATGCCACTGACTTGGTTAAAAGAGTTGGGTTGCAAGGTTGCAAACCATCACCCACTCCCTTGTCTAGATTAGAAAAATTGTCTCTTATAGAAGGAGAGCCCTTGAATCAAGAGGATAGCACCAACTACAGGAGTCTAGTAGGTGCACTCCAATATTTGACTCTTACAAGACCTGATATTTCGGTTGCTGTTAACAAAGTATGCCAGTTTCTTCATGCTCCCACCACAATTCATTGGACCGCAGTTAAGCGTATAGTGAGATATATCAAAAACACTCTGAATAGCAAGTCTTCATCAACTTTAGTCAATGACTTTTGTGACTCTGATTGGGCAGGATGTCTGGATGACAGACGATCTACATGTGGGTTTGCAATTTTCTTTGGACCTAACCTTATATCTTGGTGTGCAAAGAAACAAGCTACAGTATTCAGGTCTAGTACAAAAGCAGAATATAAAGCATTAACAAATGCAACCGCAGAGACCATATGGGTTCAGTGTCTTCTCTAAGAACTTGGCATAAGACGAATCCCAACACCATGTTTGTGGTTTGGCAATCTTGGTGCCACATATCTTTCCGCTAATCCAGTTTTCATGCCAGAACAAAGCATATTAAGATTGATTTTCATTTTGTCAGAGAACGTGTTGCTAACAAACAATTAGAAATTCGGTTTGTTCCCTTAAAAGATCAGCTTGCAGATGGCTTCACCAAAGCGTTACCTACACGGAGCTTTGAAGAGTTCAACGTGATCTCAACTTGTCCAAGTTGTGATTAAGGGAGGGTGTTAAACATAATGACATGGTGTACCCTTCGGCAGAAGGTTATCTAGGAGGTAGTTATGGATTCTCTCAACCGCATGTAATCTATCCATTTATCTCTTATTTCTTCCTTAATATCCAAGATGTAATCTTACTCAACAACTTGTATGCATATCCAGGGATAAGCCCCTGCCTATATTAACACGAAGGCGCGCCCCAAACAAGTTAGCGTGAATTTCAAACACGCGCCAATATGAGTTCTGCATTGAATCGCATATTTTAGAATCATAACATTTATAAATTTGGATAGGCCAATAGGCCAAATCATGCGGAAGTACTGAATACTTTCTCAAGAGACGTATCCCTCCATCTCCCGATGTAACTATTTCTGTTATTTATTTATTTTGAACACAGTACAAACGCAAGCGCTCATACATACGCGCATACACTCAACCCTATGAACGCACACACGCACACCCTACCCATACGAGCACCTCCGAAAGACTGAGCCGGCATATCATCTTGAGATTTTACGAAGTCACTGTAGGCGTCTCGTAATCGACGGGAACATCTCCTCCCACTGAAAACATGTCGCCGGAAATCCTGAAATAAATCCAGGATATATACGAGCACCAGGATTTGAACCCTGATGGGCTGGGGGTACCACTGTCCACCTAACCAACTCAACCACAGGTTGATTCGACAAAGCGTGTCACTCTTGAAGCAACTACATGGAGGAACTAGCCGTGTCCTTTTTCAAATCAAAGTAACTAAAACTGGTCTGCGCGGAGGCGCGTTGCATTATGTGGCTGACAATATTACACCGCGTGAATCTACTCAGCAGATGGAGAAAGGTTCCGGTATGAAAATCATTCATGCCTCCAATCAATTTTCAAAAGGCACGATACGGCTTACCAAGAACAGCGATGTTCGTCACCATTTGATGGCTACTGCTCGTTTGACTGGATGAACTAATGTAAGTAGATGCTACGACTACCCTGAAGAAAGCAACAGGTGTCACGAAAGCACATAATCTTAATTGTAGACTGCAGGTGCTAAGCAAAGAATCTAACGGCCGGCCCAGCATGGCTGGATCGTTTTCAGCAAGGCCTGAATGGAGGAAGGAAGTTTCCGAGGCATCGCCGGTGACCATACAGTCAAACGCGCGCGTGACCTCACACTGCCTGTGTCATGGCCATGACGAATTGTATATGTGCAGTAGCCATGCCTCCCTTTGTATGCTTCCATTGATTCGAGTATCTACTATTGTCACCCGGTCGTCGGGACCAACTCCCCTGCTTCCATGCAGCTTCCTCCGCCCGTCCTCATTGCTTATAACATTTTCCTTATTACTTTTCCTCCCGCCCGATAATAAGAATGGGCCTCAACTTATTTAATTAGAGAACCCTACCTAGGCCTACGCTAAAGCTTATAGCGGTGAACGCTGCACGGTAGCTAGCGGGGTATTACTAGTGGTGCAGCATTGCTTGTAGTTGCATGGCATCTTCGGACAGCGCGGGGAGAAACGTGCCGGCGGCGAGGGCGGCCGCGGCGGTGAACGACCTGATCGAGGTGCGCGAGGGGGCGACGAGGCTCAAGGGCATGCTGCAGGAGCAGTCGTCGGGGTTGACAGAGCTGATGGACGGGATGCTCAACAAGCTGTCCAGCGCTCTGTCGGCGTTGGACACCGGCTGCACGGCCGGAGCGTCCGCGTCCGGGTCGGCTGATGGGGTGATCAGGGTGACCGGGAGGACGAGGAAACGCAGCTTTAGCAGAAGGTTAATTAATAACCGAACTCTCTTCAGGGGCACACGGTCGATCTAAACAGTGTGTTGTGCTGATTAACTTCTTTTCTTTGGCAAAAGCCAGCTTAGTTCCTCGTGATCGATGCTCATTTTGATTAGTTTGCTCATCAACTTTGCTGCATTTATATGGCAGATTAGAAGGCTTCTCTGGCAAGCGAGTAACTGACACGCTGGTTGATGGTCACATATGGCGGAAATATGGGCAGAAAGAAATCCAAAACTCAACTCATCCGAGGTACGTACACTTGTTTTGTTTCTTAAAGAAGCACTATTGTTGTAGTAATAGTTCGCACGATTTCTCTTTGCCCACGCTCGCACTGATTTGCGATGGAAACTGGAGGAAACTAAATCACGAGCTTCGTTATGGTTTGATCTTTCAGGAGCTACTACAGGTGTACGCACAAATCAGACCAAGGCTGCAACGCCAAGAGGCAAGTCCAGATCTGCGAGACCCATCCAATCAAGTACGCCGTCACGTACTACGGCGAGCACACCTGCAAGCCTCCCTCCAATACCCCAATGATCATTCTCGCCGCCAGCGACGACCGAGCAGAAAACCTTGTCAGCTTTGCCCCGACGTTTCCTCAGTTGGGCCAGGCCACTACTCAGCTGTCCTCCTCCTGGCGCACCAGCGTCGACGACGTGTTCAGCTCCTCGTCCGATCCGTTCGTGCAGGCGGACGAGCTCGCCGCCATCGTGGGATCGGCCGGTAAGACGTCCTCGACGGTGGGGTCGGTGCCGGACCACAGCGGGAGTGGGATCGGCGACATGGCGGGAGGCGGCCAGGGTGCCGGCATGGACAGTTTCCCGTCGTCGCCGAGCAACCTCGGGTTCATGGTGGGCTCTCTGGGCAGCATCGGAGATGACGATTTTTTCCTGTTCGATCCATGACAAGGGATTGGATCATTTTTTCCCCAGTGGTTCCATCCATCCACTCGCATGCACGATGCAAGCATGCATGCATTGCATATAGCATTGCGTGCATTATGCAAGCATGTGCATAGTGTGCTTGCGCATGAATCTAACCTGTGCGCGACTGTATATTTAGATAATAACCAGTGCACAACTGATATTCTGTAGATTATAAGAGCATCTCCAACAACCGTGTAACGCGCGGCGCGATCAGTTTTTGCGCGGCGAAGTATAGCACGCTCGAGCCGCTTCAACAGACGTGCTAAACTGCAGCACGCGCGAGCAGCCGACGCTTGCCATATGTTGCATTTTGAAGACGATGGTGATATTTCATACATCAAAACAAGACATGTCATAGTTTAAAATCACCCAAATAAGTTCATGACATAGAAGTTCAAATTCATGCCCACAACATCATCCAACCAAATTCAAAATCCAAACCAAGTCATGACATAAAAGTTCACACAAATGAATGGCACATCAACAATCATGCCTTGTCCTCAGCTTCATCCTCCTCTTCCTCCGGTTCCTCATCATCCTCATCAGAAGACGTTTCTTCCACCTCTTCATTGTCGCGCGCCGCATAATCATGTGGAGCTCGGAAGGTGTTGGCAAGATTTTCAACGGCATCATGCGAAGGTGTGCACCCTGAAGGAAATATGCCCTAGATGCAATAATAAAGTTGTTATTTTATATTTCCTTATTCATGGTAAATGTTTATTATTCATGCTAGAACTGCATTGATTGGAAACCTTGATACATGTGTGAATACATAGACAAACACTGTGTCCCTAGTGAGCCTCTACAAAACTAGCTCGTTGATCAAAGATGCTTAGAATTCCTAACCATGGACATGAGTTGTCATTTAATAACGGGATCACATCATTAGGAGAATGATGTGATGGACATGACCCACCCGTTAGCTTAGCATAATGATCGTTTCAGTTTTACTGCTATTGCTTTATTCATGTCCAATACATTTTCCTCCAACTATGAGATTATGCAACTCCCGGATACCGGAGGAATGCCTTGTGTGCTATAAAACGTCACAACATAACTGAGTGATTATAAAGATGCTCTACAGGTATATCTGAAGGTGTTTGTTGAGTTGGCATAGATCAATATTAGGATTTGTCACTCCGAGTATCGGAGAGGTATCTCTGGGCCCTCTCGGTAATACACATCATAAGAAGCCTTGCAAGCAAAGTGACTAATGAGTTAGTTGCAGGATGATGTATTACAGAGCGAGTAAGGATACTTGTCGGTAACGAGATTGAAATAGGTATGAAGATACCGACGATCGAATCTCGGGCAAGTAACATATCGATGACAAAGGGAATAACGTATGTTGTCATTACGGTTCGACCGATAAAGATCTTCGTAAAATATGTAGGAATTGATATGAGCATCCAGGTTCCCCTATTGGTTATTTACCGGAGAGGTGTCTCGGTCATGTCTACATAGTTCTCGAACCTGTAGGGTTCGCACACTTAACGTTCGATGACGATTTGTTATAATATGAGTTATGTGATTTGGTGACCGAATGTTGTTCGGAGTCCCGGATGAGATCACGGACATGACGAGGAGTCTAGAAATGGTCGAAGGTAAAGATTGATATATAGGACAATATTATTCGAACACCGGAAGTGTTTCGAGGGGTACCGGGTACATATCGGAGTACGGGGGGGGGGGGTGTTACCGGAACACCCCCGGGGAATAATGGGCCTCATGGGCCATAGGAGGGGAGCACACAAGCCCACAAGGGGTGCCCCCCCTAAGGAAGGAGGCCGAATAGGAGAAGGAAGAGGGGGTTCGGCCCCCCTTTCCTCCCCCTCCTCCTCTTGCATTTTCCCCCCTCTGGAAATAAGGAAATGGGGGTGAATTAGACTAAGCCCCCAAGTAGGATTCCTCCTACTTGGGGCGCCCCATGGCTGCTCTGTCAGAATAGCGATTCTGTTATACAATTCTACGACTTTACGATCCAAACTAACCCGTCTGATTCTACGATTTTGATCTCTAAAATCTACGTTTATACGATCCTGATAGTGAAGATTCTACGATTTGCGATCCAATCATCGGAGCTCCGATTCGATTCAGAATCACGATTCTGACAACCTTCACCTATATATACATGGGGAGGGGGCGTTTAAAACACAGACCAACATCATTGTTAGCCGTGTGCGGCGCCCCCTCCATCATTTACTCCCACGATCATATCTTCGTAGAGCTTAGGTGAAGCCCTACGCGGGTCACGTCAGCGTCACCACGCCGTCGTGCTGACGGAACTCATCTACTTCCTCGACATCTTGCTGGTTTAAGAGGACGAGGGAGGTATCGAGCTAAACGTGTGCAGAACTTGAAGGTGTCATACATTTGGTGCTTGATTGGTCGGAACTAGAAGAATTTCGACTACATCAACCACATTGTCAAACGCTTCCGCTTTTAGTCTACGAGGGTACGTAGACACACTCTCCCCTCTCGTTGATATGCATCTCCTAGATAGATCTTGCGTGAGCATAGGAAGTTTTTTGAAATTGCATGCTACGTTTCCCAACAGTGGCATCATGAGCCAAGTCTATGCATAGATGATATGCTCGAGTAGAACACAAAGAGTTGTGGGCGGTTATAGTCATACTGCTTACCACCAACGTCTTATTTTGATTCGGCGGTATTGTCGGATGAAGTGGCCCGGACCAACCTTACATGACCACGTTCATGAAATCGGTTCCACCGACAGACATGCAACTAGTTTTGCGTAAAGGTGGCTGGCGGGTGTCTGTCTCTCCTACTTTAGTTGAATCGAATTTGACTTCGGCCGGTCCTTGAAGAAGGTTAAAACATCGAACTTGACGAAACACCGTTGTGGTTCTGTGCCGTAGGTAAGAACGGTTCTTGCTAGAAGCCTGTAGCAGCCACGTAAAACTTGCAACAACAAAGTAGAGGGCATCTAACTTGTTTTTGTAGAGCATGTTGTGATGTGATGTGGTCAAGACGTGATGAGTTATACGTTTTTTTTTATGAGATGATCATGTTTTGTAAGATATCTGACAACCGGCAGTAGCCTTATGTTTGTCTCTTTATTGTATGAAATGCATATGCCATGTAATTGCTTTACTTTATCACTATGAGTTAGCGATAGTCGTAGAAGGAATAGTTGGCCAGACGACCACGGCGCTACGATGGAGATCAAGGTGTCAAGCCGGTGACGATGGAGATCATGATGATGCTTTGGAGATGGAGATAAAAAGCACAAGATGATGATGGCCATAACATGTCACATATTTTGATTGCATGTGATGTTTATCTTTTATGCATCATATTTTGCTTCGTACGGCGGTAGCATTATAAGATGATCCCTTACCTAAATTTCAAGGTAAAAGTGTTCTCCCTGAGTATGCACCATTGCTACAGTTCGTCGTGTTGAGACACCACGTGATGATCGGGTGTGATAGACTCTACGTTCACATACAACGGGTGCAAGACAGTTTTGCACATGCGGAATACTCGGGTTAAACTTGACGATCCTAGCATGTACACACATGGCCTCGGAACACTAGAGACCGAAAGGTCGAATGTGAATCATATAGTAGATATATCAACATAGAGATGTTCACCATTGATAACTACTCCATCTCACGTGATGATCGGACATGATTTAGTTGATTTGGATCACATATCATTTAGATGACTTGAGGGATGTCTATCTAAGTGGGAGTTCTTTAGTAATTGGATTAATTGAACTTAATTTATCATGAACTTAGTCCTCATAGTATTTGCATATCTATGTTGTAGATCAATGGCCCGTGCTACCGTTCGCTTGAATTTTAATGTGTTCCTTGAGAAAGCTAAGTTGAAAGATGATGGTAGCAACTACACGGACTGGGTCCATAACTTGAGGATTATCCTCATTGCTGTACAGAATAATTATGTCCTTGATGCACCGCTAGGTGAAAGGCCTGCTGCAGGAGTAGATGCTGATGATTTGAACGTCTGGCAAGCTCGATCTGATGACTACTCGATAATTCAGTGTGCCATGCTTTACGGCTTAGAATCGGGACTTCAAAGACGTTTTGAACGTCATGGAGCATATGAGATGTTCCAGGAGTTGAAGTTAATATTTCAAGAAAATTCCCGAGTTGAGAGATATGAAATCTCCAACAAGTTCTATAGTTGAAAGATGGAGGAGAACAGTTCTGTCAGTGAACACATACTTAGAATGTCTGGATATCACAATCACTTGACTCAGCTGGGAGTTAATCTTCCAGATGATAGTGTTATTATAAGAGTTCTCCAATCACTGCCACCAAGCTACAAAGGATTCGTGATGAACTATAATATGCAAGGGTTGGCGAAGACAATTCCCGAGCTCTTCGCAATGCTCAAAGCTGTGGAGGTAGAAATCAAGAAGGAGCATCAAGTGTTGATGGTTAACTGATGATGCTATAGACCTAAGGTAGGGTCACGGGCCTGACCCAGATACCCCACCCAAGGTCACTACCCCAGAAGCTCAAGAGGCAACTCGAAAACAATAGAAACAGTCGACTGATACGGCCCAAGAGGACATTTCACCCGACTGTATACCTCCACTCAGACGACTCAACTCCACTCGGAAGGATGAGGACACTCGACCGTACAAAAACACTCGACCCCCGAAGGTCAAAGGTCCCGTAAGGCCAGCAACGGTCGTGCATTCATTTTGCGGTAATGAATGCCTTTATCACCCTTTATTGCTGGCGTTATCAGCAACGTCCTGCCTTTATGTACATTGAACCCTTTGTAACGTGGGGATGACTGGGGTCCTGGCGCACTCTATATAAGCCACGCCCTCCTCCAGTACAAGGGTTCGCACCCCCTGTAACTCACACACACATATACATTCCAGTCGACCGCCTCCGGGCACCAAGACGTAGGGCTTTTACTTCCTACGAGAAGGGCCTGAACTCGGGAACATCTTGTGTACAATCTCACCGTAGCTAGGACCTTGCCTCCTCCTATGTACCCCCTACTCTTACTGTCAGACTTAGAACCATGACAGTTGGCGCCCCCCGTGGGGCAGGTGTCTTAGCGACTTCCGATGAGGTTGCAAGCTTTTTTCTCCGACCTCCATCATGGTTTCCAGCGGTGGTCTGACGCTGGGCCGCGAGATCCGGCTCGGCGCGCTCGTCTACGTCGCCGACGACTGTGCTTGGCTCCAGGAGGCCCGCCTCGACGTCGAGGCGCTACCCGTCCGCGGGGCCGCGCACTTCCGTGCCAGCGCCTGCGGCGTCCTTCTTCGGCAGCCGTCGACTCAGTATCGGCCGGCTCCTTCGTCGTCTGTCATCCCCGCGGGGCGCCACCGCAAGCGATCCGGTCGGTCACGGCTCCAGTGGCGGGTGAAGCACGCGGTGGCTCGCCAGACGGCCACCCCTCAAGTAGAGGCCATCGAGCCCGACGAATACCACTACGGGCTGGTCGATCCGTCGACTGGGTCTGTAGACACGCTTTCCGAGTGCGGGAGCAGCGGCCCCACGGCTGAAGTCCTCATGGTCGACTCACGGCGCAGTCCGCTGGGGTACCCTCGCGGCGCAAACGACAACAGCAACAACGATCAATCGTATGACCACGACGGGTACATACCCCAGCCCCTTCACCTCCGAGCAAAGGGAAGAGCTCCCCCGCCGCAAGGAAGACGCACTTTAGACCCCTATCGTGGGGGACTCTCCAGAGGCTCAGGCCCTGGAAGCCATGCGCCTAGCCATTGTGGCTGAGCGCAAACGGCTGGAAAATTTCCAGCGTTCGCTCGGCGATCGGGCCTGCCGAATGATTCTCGAATCCAGTCGACGGCCGTGGCAATCATTCCCGCGTGAACCTCAGGTATTCCGAACACCGATCCAGAACCTCAAAGCTGCAACCCGCATCGCAGATTCTATCCAGCCGTCTCAGTCGGAGGCTGGGAGAGGCCTGCAGCAGATCCGAGCACTGCTCCGGACAGCAGGAGAGCAAAACGCGGCCGTCTCTCAGTCACGTAACAGGATTCACAACAGATCGGTGGCAGCAGACACTGTCTGGTCGGCTCACAGCCCAAGGTCGCCTCTGAGGCGCGAGGGCCATGGACACCGTCAAGAATAGCATCTCGGTCGGAATGATGAACAATATGATCGTCGACCCGGACACAACGATCGCCGCCGAGTGCCCACGCCTCCTCCGGGAAGCGGATCGTACTCGCCCAGGCGACACGACGGCAGGCGTCTGCATGACGACGAGCGGAGGATCCCCCCGGATCCCAGAAGGCCCAGTTTTGACGCAAGATCGATTCTTGTGCAAGGCCTGGTCGACAGGAACCGAGCATACAGAGAAGAACAAGGCAGAGATCGCCCGAGTGGCAGCCGAGCGTCTGTCTTTGGGCCTGAATGTTTTTGCAATGCTATCAGGGCTGCTGATATTCCCCCCAACTTCAAATTGGCGGCGGGAGTGAGTAAGTTCACCGGTGAGTCAAAGCCGAACACTTGGCTCAAGGATTACCATGTAGCTGTGCAGATCGGTGGCGACAATGATGATGTGGCTATTAAGCATCTCCCCCTGATGTTAGGTGGCTCGTCCGGGGTGTGGCTAAATCAGTTGGTCCTTGGGAGCATTTACAGTTGGGAAGAGCTGGCCCGAGTGTTTGTCAGGACCTTCGAGGGCACCTGCAAACGACCTGCAGGGTTGGCAGAGTTACATCATTGCGTTCAGAAGCCGAATGAAACCCTGAGGGTTCACATGCAAAGGTGGACAAACTTGAACCACACGGTGGAAAACATGTCCGAGCATCAAGCAGTCTGCGCCTTCAAGGAGGGCGTGCGGTACACAGAGATGAACCTGAAGTTCGGTCAGACAGGAGATATGTCCCTGACTCGGATGATAGAAATTTCCAGTCGGTATGCTAACAGAGAAGAGGCCGATCGACTCCGTAGCAGCAAGAAACCAGTTGGCCAAGATGACCAGAATTCCAATCGGAAGACAAAGCGCAAAGCGGAACCATCAGTTCAAGGTGAAGTTGCAGCCGTTACCCAAGGGAAAGGCAAAGGAAAGCCTAAAGGCCCTAGGATCCCCAAGAAAGTGAAAGATCAAGTAGGGAATGACGTGCTCGACCTACCGTGTCCTATCCACACGAAGAAAGATGAAGAGGGGAACTTGGTTTACCCCAAGCATACCACTCGATAGTGTCGGCTCATGATTCAGAATTTCCAGAAAGATCAACCCACTGAGAAAGAAAAGGAATCGGAGGAGACCGAGGACAAAGAAGGGGACGAAGGTTACCCCCAGATCAACTCCACCTTGATGATTTTTGCTGATGTCGAAAGAAAGAGTCGACTCAAAGTTATCAACAGAGAAGTCAACATGGTTGCTCCGGCAACAACGACATACCTAAAATGGTCCAAGACTCCCATTAAATTGGACCAGTCCGACCACCCCGCGCACATTGCAACCCCTGGGCAGCAGGCGTTGGTGGTCGACCCAGTTGTCGATGGTACTCCTTTGACCAAAGTTCTGATGGATGGCGGCAGTGGCCTGAATATACTATACGCTGAAACCCTCCGAGGGATGGGCATTCCGATGTCCAAGCTAAGTGAAAGCAACATGAGATTTCATGGGGTCATCCCCAGAAAGAAAGCCGACTCACTTGGTTAGATTTCCCTCGACGTGGTTTTTGGCGATTCGAAGAATTTCCACAAAGAGAAGCTGACGTTTGAGGTGGTGGACTTCCACAACGCCTATCATGCCATTCTAGGCAGGCCCGCCTACGCCCGTTTTATGGCTCCAGCGTGTTATGTGTACCTCAAACTGAAGATGCCGGGGCCTAAAGGCGTGATAACCGTCACAGGTAACCGGCAGAAGGCAGAAGAGTGCTTCCAAAAAGGCTTGAAAATTGCTGATGAGCAGATGGCAACAGTAGAGATGGAGGGGTACCAAAAGAATGTGGATCCGAGTGATTTGTTGCGTGCTAAGAAGCCAGCTTCCGAGTCAGCATTCCAGTCGACGGGAGAGACGAAGCCTGTGTACATTCACCCCATCGACCCCAATGCGGCTCTGACCCACATCTCAACTACACTCGACAACAAATAGGAAGAAGCGCTCATCCAGTTCCTCCATGAGAACTGGGACATCTTTGCATGGAAACCATCCGACATGCCAGGTGTACCCAGGGGACTGGCTGAGCACCGTTTGCGAGTCGATCCAAAAGTGAAACCCGTGAAGGAGCATCTCCGTCGGTCCGCCGCGGAGAAGAGAAAAGCAATTGGCGAAGGGGTGGCTCGGCTTCTGGCAGCTGAGTTCATCTGCGAGATTTACCACTCCGAGTGGCTCGCCAATGTGGTCATGGTCCCCAAGAAGGACGAATCCCTCCACATGTGCATCAATTTCAAGCATATCAATCGGGCCTGCCCGAAAGATCATTTCCCTCTCCTTCGCATCGATTAGATAGTCGACTTGACTGCGGGATGCGAGCGTTTGTCTTTTCTGGACGCATATTCCGGATACCATCAGATCCGACTATTTGGACCCGATGAAATCAAGACAGCCTTCATCACCTCATTCGGGTGTTTTTGTTATGTCACCATGCCTTTCGGTCTCAAGAATGCCGGTGCTACCTTCATGCACATGATTCAAATGTGTCTGCTAAAGCAAATCAGTCGGAACGTGGAAGCGTATATGGATGACATCGTGGTCAAGTCACGTAAAGGTTCCGACCTACTGACTGACCTCGCTGAGACATTCGCAAACCTAAGAAGCTATGATATCAAGCTTAACCCGTCGAAATGTACATTCGGAGTTCCAAGCGGCAAGTTACTTGGTTTCCTTGTTTCTGAACGAGGAATCGACTCCAACCCAGAGAAAGTCAGTGCCATCCTCCGGATGAAGCGCCCTGTGCGTGTACATGACGTCTAGAAGCTAACTGGTTGCTTGGCCGCGTTGAGTCGGTTCATTTCCCGTCTCAGTGAGAAGGCATTACCTCTTTACCGACTAATGAAGAAGTCTGAAAAGTTCGCGTGGTATTCTGAAGCTGAAGCAGCGTTTGAGGAGCTCAATGCCTTGCTTTCCACCTAGCCGGTGCTTGCTGCCCCAGTCAGCAAAGAGCCTCTTTTACTGTACATCGCAGCCACCAGACAAGTTGTCAGCACTGTACTCATGGTCAAGCAGGAAGAAGAAGGCAAAGCCTACAAAGTCCAATGCCCAATCTATTACATTTCCGAAGTATTGACTCCCTCCAAGCAAATATACCCGCATTACCAGAAGCTTGTGTATGGGATTTACTTGACCGCAAAGAAAGCTGCTCATTACTTCTCGGATCATTCGATTTCAGTCGTCAGCGACGCCCCATTATCATAAATTCTGAACAATCGAGATGCAACCGGTCGAGTGGCCAAATGGGCGATTGAACTCCTTCCGCTGGATATCAAGTTTGAGGCGAAGAAAGCTATCAATTCTCAGGCAATAGCAGATTTTGTGGCCGAATGGATCGAGCAGGAGCAACCGACTCAGATCTAGTCGGATCACTGGACCATGTTCTTCGATGGATCCAAGATGTTGAACGGATATGGTGTAGGTATGGTTTTGGTGTCCCGCAGAGGCGAAAAACTCAGTTATGTCCTTCAAATCCACTTCGATTATTCAAACAACAAAGATGAATACGAGGCGCTTTTATACGGGTTGCGTATGGCCATCTCACTCGCCGTCCGTCGCCTGATGGTATATGGAGACTCAAACTTAGTGGTCAATCAGGTGATGAAGGAGTGGGACATCAGAAGCCCAGCAATGACCAGTTACTGTAGTGCGGTGCAGAAGCTGGAAAAGAAATTCGAAGGTTTAGAGCTCCACCACGTGCCTAGAATCAAGAACCAGCTTGCTGATGACCTCGCAAAAATAGGCTCCACTCGGAGACCTATACCCAAGAATGTGTTCTTAGAGCATTTGCACACCCCCTCAGTCAAAGAGGACCCCTTCACAGAGGAGCCCCCGCAGCCGATAAGTGCATCCGATTTGATTGAAGTCGAAGTTCCTGCGGTGGTCGACTTAATCATGGAGATCATGGTGATTATGCTCGACTGGACTGTGCCGTATATAGCGTACTTGCTCAGGCAAGAACTCCTAGAGGATGAAGCGGAGGTGCGTCAGATCGTTCATCGATCCAAAGCCTTTACTGTCATATAGGGTCAGCTCTACAGGGAGAGTATCACGGGAGTCGCTCACCGCTGCATCACCCCTAAAGAAGGTCGAATGATTCTAAACGAGATAACCTCGGGAACTTGTGGCCACCACGCTTCCTCTCGAACTGTCGTGGCCAAGGCATACCGAGCGGGATTCTATTGGCCCCGAGTGAATGAGATGGCAAATGATATCGTAGACAAGTGCGAAGGCTACCAGTTCTACTCCAACATGTCTCACAAACCTGCGTCTGCCTTGAAGACCACCCCGTTGGTTTGGCCATTTGCCGTTTGGGGGTTGGACATGGTCGGTCCCTTCAAACCGGCAGGAGCGGATTCACTCACTTGCTCATGGCAGTCGACAAGTTTACCAAATGGATCGAAGCTAAGCCCATCAAGAACCTTGACTCGAGCACCGCCATCAGCTTCATCAGAGAATTGATATTCAGATACGGAGTCCCCCACAACATCAGCACGGATAATGGCTCCAACTTTGACTCGGACGAATTCAGAGCGTTTTGTTCCTCCCAAGGCACTCGGGTCGACTATGCGTCTGTAGCACATCCGCAGTCGAATGGACAAGAAGAAAGAGCAAATGGTTTGATCCTTCAAGGCCTGAAATCGTGACTGATGAGAAACCTCAAGCACGCCGCTGGAGCTTGGGTGAATGAACTACCGTCTGTCTTATGGGGGCTGAGGACAACTCTGAACCGACCGACTGACCGTACCCCCTTCTTCATGGTCTATGGTGCTGAGGCCGTGCTACCGAGTGATTTGTTGCACAACGCCCCTCGAGTGGAACTCTTCTCCGAAGCAGAAGCAGAGCAGGCCCGTCAAGATGCAGTCGACCTCCTGGAGGAAGAACGCGAGATGGCCTTGATCCGCTCGACCATTTACCAACAAGACATGCGTCGATTCCATGCCCGCAATGTTCGAAGCCGGACATTCTAGGAAGGAGACCTGGTTCTCCGAGTACGTCAGAAGCGACCACATAAGATTGCCCCAGCCTGGGAAGGCCCTTTCATCGTCACCAAGGTACTACACAATGGGGCGTACGACATCTACAACGTAGCCAAGAAGAAAGACGAGCCTCATTCGTGGAACGCGGATCTGCTCCGCCGCTTCTACACTTGAAGCACTCAATCAGTCGAGTTGTAATAAGAACTTTCCAGTTTGTTTTTCAAAGACAAGTTCGTGAAAATTCCTTAATGATTACTGTTACAAAGATGCCTGTTATCAATTCCCCTAGTGGGTGTCTCTTAGCCGCGAATCCGATTCGCCTAAGTTACAAAAACCACTCTGAGTGAAGAAACCCTCTCACTCGGGGGCTTAGCCGTGAATCCGATTCACCTAAGTTACAAAACCTATTCCGAGTGAAGAGCAACCCTCTCACTCAGGGGCTTAGCTGCGACCCCGTAATCGCCTAAGTTACAGAAACCACTCCGAGCGAAGAGCAACCCTCTCACTCGGGGGCTTAGCTACGACCCCGTAATCGCCTAAGTTACAAAAACCAATCCGAGCGAAGAGCAACCCT
>LR738712.1:467141856-467177186 GCA_902687465.1 Secale cereale | reverse complement strand
CTCTCACTCGGGGCTTAGCCGCGACCCCGTAATCGGCTAAGTTACAAAAACAACTCCGAGTGAAGAGCAACCCTCTCACTCGGGGACTTAGCTGCGACCCCCTAATCGCCTAAGTTACAAAAACTATCCCGAGTGAAGAGCAACCCTCTCACTCGGAAACTTAGCTGCGACCCCGTAATCGCCTAAGTTACAAAAACTATTCCGAGTGAAGAGCAACCCTCTCACTCGGGAGCTTAGCTGCGAATCCGATTCGCCTAAGTTTAAAAAACCCTCACATGTGACGGCTTAGCTGCGACCCCGTAATCGCCTAAGTTACAACGTGGCTCGACCCTTTGAGCTACACCACAAGTATAATATGGCTCAGTCCTTCGAGCTACGCCACAAGTATAATGTGGTTCAGTCCTCTGAGCTACGCCACAAATAGAATGTGGCTCAGTCCTCCAAGCTACGCCACAAATACAACGTGGCTCGGTCCTCCGAGCTACGCCACAAATACAATATGGCTCAGTCCTCCGAGCTGCGCCACAAATACAACATGGCTCGGTCCTCCGAGCTACGCCAAAAGTACAACGTGGATCGGTCCTCCGAGCTATGCCACAAGTATAATGTGGCCCAGTCATCCGAGCTACGCCACAAACACAATGTGGCTCGACTCTCCGAGCTACGCCACAAACACGATGCCGACTCAAAATTCAAAAGAGATCGAAGGAAATCAAAAGCAAGACAAGCATGTCCTAAAAGGGAATCAAGTGCAGATAAAGCCCCGCAAGATTCGAGTAGAAGTACTCGGGCATCAAACCTGCGAAAGTTTTAATGGTTACAAAATCACTCGGCATTCCGAGGCAAACTGAATCGGAGTATTAAAGTTTGTTCACTCCTCAGGGGGAGGAGGACTTGCAGGCGCGACGTACTGTCCAAATCGACCCCGTTAGCAATACGGATAGCAGCCTCCAGGAAAGTCTCCATGAATGACTGGAACTGGAGTTTCTTCGTGTTGGCAACCTTGAGCGCGGCCAGCCTCTCCTCCTTCACCTCCTTGCAGTGCACATGGACCAGCGACAATGCAACGTCAGCGCCACACCGGGCAGATGATTTCTTCCACTCCTGCACTCAACTGGGGATCTCATTAAGTCGAGTCATCAGGGACTCGAGGTCATTCTCTTGCACCGTCCACCGCCAGAGTGCAGCGTCGATCCGAGACATCACCGCCTTCAGTCGAGCAAGGTAGCCAGTGGCGCTGGTGAGGCGAGACTCCAGTCGCAAGACGTTCATTGCCACTTCATCCTTGACAAGAGAGTTGGCGGGGTCCAGACCTGGCTCGACCCGCCCAGTCTCCTCCTCGAAGTTTTGACATAACTCTACATAGGCGAAAACACGATGAGTTAGCGAGCAGGATATGAGTCGACCGCTTTGATTCAGTCAGACAAGGGAACATACCTTCGAGCATGAGGAACCACTTCTTCATGAGGTCACCCAGATAAGTCTCCAACCTGTTCTTCTTCTGTAAAAGGCCCCCTACCTTCTCGTCCAGGGAGAGATTGGCCCTCTTCAGCCGCGTTACCTCCTTGTTGGCCTCACCAAGAGAGTCCTTCAGTTTGGCGATCTCCTCTTCAAGCTTGCTGACCGAAGCCAACTTCTGTTCCGCGAGTTCAGTTTTCTCCTACGCCTTCTGCTGCGTTGCTGCCAGGTCAAGGTCCTTCTACTCCAGAGCTGCCCTCATTTGATCTACAAGAGACATTACTAGACAGATGAACATAAGGATGCACACGGCACACTCACTGGAATTTAGTCGATGAGTTATGAACTTTCATTACCAAATGTTTCGTCCTTGGTTTTCTTCAAATGCTCCCTGGCCAGCTCCAGGTCAAGATTGAGTTGGACCTGCATCTTCTCAAGATCCGCGAATTTGGGTCCAAACTCACAAGATTTCTGCGGCCAACAAAAGAAGACAGGATTCTAAGACTACAGCCGAGCCAAATACTCAGTAGTAGCCTCGGGGACTACACCCAGTGGGTGCACTAAGCATGCCCCCACTGGTTCTCACTCGGCCGGGTCAGTCATGCCCGAGCTCAAAAAAAAGAGATGCATTTCGTTCTTAGACCATGGCCGATTACCAACAGTCGACCACGGCCTCGGGGACTACACCCAGTGGGTGCACTAAGTGTGCCCCCACTGGTTCTCACTCGACCGGATCAGTCTTGCGCGAGTGAGAAGAGTTCGAAACAAGTAAACAAGACAAATTCTAAGACCACGGCCGACTGACTTTAGTCGACCATGGCCTCGGGGACTACACCCAGTGGGTGCACTCAGCGTGCCCCCACCGGTCCAATCGACACAGAAAGGCTGATTGGATTACAAGAGCTAAGCTACAAGGAGATCATGAACACCCAGTGGGTGTAACATCATCTTACGGACAAAGCAGTAACATCATCTTACGAACAAAGCGGCAGTTTTCAGAATGAAGACCTCAACAACATAGCAAGTCAGTCGGAAAAGACAAACCTGGACATTGGTTCGAAGAGCCGAACTGGTATTATAGGCAGCCATGCTAGCCTCGTATGCCGCCTTTGTCCGCTCCATCATTAGCCTCGCCTGACGAATGGCCTCCTTGGCCGCACTCACGGGGTCCTACGGGACGTGATGGGTAGAGAAAAGCATGGACGGTGGAGCATTCGGAGCAGTCACATGGTCAACAACTTGGACAGTCGACGCGGATGGACGTTCAGTCGACACGGGAACAACAAAAGAGACCGTGGTCCGAGCCACGTCCCCTTGTTGTTGGGCTGAGAGCCAGAGGGTGTTTTTCGACCCCTCCTTCCCGTGCCTCTTCGAGACACCTCCGCGCGGTCCTCCACATCATCATCATCATCAGGAAGTTCAATGACATTGTGCGGCCCTTCAGAGAACAATCGAGAAGAAATTCAGTCGACTAACAATCCGGATAACAAAAGCCAAAGCATAGCCAAAAATCCGTACATGCGTGGGACGTGGCCGCGTCTGCGGTATCCTCATCATCACGACCCTTATCAACATCCATTGAGGTCCCAGAAGCAGCAGCGCTGGAGATTTCACAGAACAGTCGACAAGATGAACTAGTGAGTCGACAAAGGCAAATTTGGTTCCTAAGATGAAAGAAGAATGAAGCAGAGCGACACTTACATAGAGGCAATTGGGAAGTCCACTTTGATCTTTGGCAAGGCCTTCCGAGGCTTGGAGGCGGCGACCTTGGGCTATTTTGGCACCTTCTAAGTCGGATCTGGGGTTGACATCCGAGTGCGCTTCCGCACCTGGGAGATGGAAGGACCCGTCCTGGCACGCACGTTCTCTGGATCGTGGCTCTGCTTGGAATGCTTCTCGAAGTGGGGCGGCGACTCGACTTCCTCACCGCTGCTGGAGTCCTCACTTTCTTCTGCAGTGTCCTCGCCGGACTTCCAGTCGGAAGCTTCGTCTACACCCTCTTCCCCCTCTTGGACCTGTCCACTATTGGGCACCGACTACATTTCGGTAAAGATCTACAGAAAGAAGAAACAATTGTACGCCAGTCAGATTCATCAAACGCCCGCAAGCAAGAAACAGAACGTCCACTCGGAAACTAAGGTCGAACCTTGTCTGGTTGGTGGTCTGCGTCGAATGGGCGAACCCTTCCGGTCCGCCGAGGATTATCCTTGCTCCCCGTCATGTACTCTAGGCACTGTTCCACCGTCTTCATGGCGGCTTCCTCTGGGTGGACCCAAGAAGTGTCATCGATGCTCGAGTACATCCACATCAGATGGTCCCGAGCTTGGAGAGGCTAGATCCTCCGCTTGAGGAACACCTCCAGCAGATCCATCCCAGTGACCCCGTCGCGGACTAGCTGAACCACCCGCTCCACCAACATGTCCACCTCCACCTTCTCGGCCCAGCTCACAAGCACCGCTGGTGGCTGGCCGACTTGATCTAAAGAAAACGGAGGGAGTCTGGTCGACTGACCGGGAGTCGGGACGTCCTTGCAATAAATCCAAGTCGACTGCCATCCCCGGACCGACTCAGGAAGGACCATGATAGGGAAAGTGCTCCTACCCCTAGTCTGGATACCCAAACCACCGCACATCTGGATAACGTGCGTCTTCTCGTCACTTGGGTTTGCCTTCTTGATAGTTTGGGAGCAACAAGTGAAAATATGCTTAAACATGCCCCAATGCGGTCGGCACCCGAGAAAGTTCTCGCACAATGAAACAAAGGCATCCAAGTACGTGATGGTGTTGGGAGTGAAATGGTGCAGCTGGGCGCCATAAAAAGCCAGGAAACCGCGAAAGAAAGGGTGTGGAGGCAAGGAGAAACCTCGGTCGACATGAGTCGCGAGGAGAATGCACTCGCCCTCCTGCGGCTGGGGTTCGAGCTCGTCCTCCGGCAGCCACCAGGAGTCGCGAACGATCAGACCCTCCTCCACTAGCTCCTCCATGTCATCCGGCTGCATCGTGGACTTGATCCAGTCCCCCTGGATCCAGCCAGGCGGGAGCTCGGACCTCGACAACGACCCCCGATTGATTCTCTTCCCCTTCCTCGTCGCCGCCGCTTTCTACGAGCACTCCAGAGCCACCGTCTTGTCCTTGCCCATGAGGGTGAGCCGGCGTGAGCTGAGCGGAGAGCAAAGGTGCGAGGAGGAGCGGAGGAAGAAGAAGCGGAGATTGGGCATACAGTGCATTCGCCTCGGCTGCGGTGCTTATTTATAGCACGGTGCTCGAGTGACTGACCGGTGGACCCAAGCTATCCTGTCAAATCCCGCAAGAGGCGCACGCCCAATGCGTGGCAAAAAGGCGGCACGGGAATCGATGCGCCCGAGCGTATCCGATCCGATTACCGCGGCACACCCCGTCCCACGCGCTTCCCCGAAATTCAAATCCCGCGAAATCCGGAGGCCAGAGAACAACCAATCGCGCCGAAAGTTGCGCCCCCGCTGACGCTCGGGGCCATGCGCAAAAGTTCACTCGACGGATTACACATGCAAGTACACTTGACAAATCTTGAATCGATTAAGGCGATTAAGTCAAGGTGGAAGGGTCAGCCTGGCCCATAGATTCGAGGGAGATTCCCCAGGGACATCAAACTTGGTCCAGAGCCAACTTCAACACTCTCCTCCACTCAGACCTCAATCCATTCGGGGGCTATTGATGGTGCTACAGACCTAGGGTAGGGTCACGGGCCTGGCCCAGATACCCCACCCAAGGTCACTACCCTAGAAGCTCAAGAGGCAACTCGAAAACAACAGACACAGTCGACTGATACGGCCCAAGAGGACATTTCACAAGACTACATACCTCCACTCAGACGACTCAACTCCACTCGGAAGGATGAGGACACTCGACGATACAAAAACACTCCACCCCCGAAGGTCAAAGGTCCCGTAAGGCCAACAACGGTCGTGCATTCATTCTGCGGTAATGAATGCCTTCATCACCCTTTATTGCAGGCGTTATCAGTAACGTCCTGCCTTTATGTACATTGAACCCTTTGTAACGTGTGGATGGCTGGGTCCTGGCGCACTCTATATAAGCCACCCCTCCTCCATTACAAGGGTTCGCACCCTCTGTAACTCACACACACATATACATTCCAGTCGAGCGCCTCCGGGCACCGAGACGTAGGGCTTTTACTTCCTCCGAGAAGGGCCTGAACTCGTAAACATCTTGTGTACAATCTCACCGTAGCAAGGACCTTGCCTCCTCCTACATACCCCCTACTCTTACTGTCAGACTTAGAACCACGACATTAACAAGACCACTAGTTTTAAGAAAAAGGGCAAGGTAAATAAAGGGAACTTCAAGAAGAATGGCAAGCAAGTTGCCACTCCCGGGAACAAGCCCAAAGCTGGACCCAATCCTGAAACTGAGTGCTTCTACTTCAAAGGGACTGGTCACTAGAAGCGGAACTGCCCCAAGTATTTGGCGGATAAGAAGGATGGCAATGTGAAAAAGGTATATTCGATATACATGTTATTGATGTGTACCTTACTAATGCTCGTAGTAGCACCTGGGTATTTAATACTGGTTCGGTTACTCATATTTGTAACCCGAAACAGGAGCTACGGGTTAAACGAAGATTGGCTAAGGACGAGGTGATGATGCGCGCGGGAAATGGTTCCATGGTCGATATGATCGCTGTCGGCACGCTACCTCTACATCTACCTTCGGGATTAGTTTTAGACTTGAATAATTGTTATTTGGTGCCAGCGTTGAGCATGAACATTATATCTGGATCTTGGTTAGTGCGAGACGGTTATTCAATTAAATCAAAGAATAACGGTTGTTCTATTTATATGAGTAATATCATTTATGGTCATGCACCCATGAAGAGTGGTCTATTTTTGTTGGATCTCGATAGTGAAAATACACATATTCATAATATTGATGCCAAAAGATGCAAGTGCAACGTATTTGTGGCATTGCCGTTTGGGTCACATTGGTGTAAAGCGATGAAGAAACTCCATGCAGATGGACTTTTGTAATCACTTGATTATGAATCATGTGATACTTGCGAACCATGCCTCATGGGCAAGATGACTAAAACTCCGTACTCCAGAACAATGGAGTGAGCCAATGGCTTATTGGAAATAATACATATCGATGTATGCGGACCGATGAGTGTCGAGGCTCACGGCGGGTATCGTTATTTTATGACCTTCAGAGATGATTTGAGCAGATACAGGTATATCTACTTAATGAAACACAAGTCTAAAACATTTGAAAAGTTTAAACAATCTCAGAGTGAAGTAGAGAATCATCGTAACAAGAAAATAAAGTTTCTACGATCTGATCGCGGAGGTGAATATTTGAGTTACGAGTTTGGTTTTCATTTGAAACAACGTGGAATAGTTTCACAGCTCACGCCACCTGGAACACCACATCGTAATGGTGTGTTCGAACGTCGTAGCCGTACTTTATTAGATATGGTGCGATCTATGATGTCTCTTACCTATTTACCACTATCGTTTTGGGGTTATGCATTAGAGACAACTGCATTCACGTTAAATAGGGCACCGTCTAAATCCATTGAGACAACACCGTATGAACTGTGGTTTGGAAAGAAACCTAAGTTGTTATTTCTTAAAGTATGGGGCTGCCATGCTTATGTGAAACAGCTTC
The DNA here is from genome assembly GCA_902687465.1 of Secale cereale. Classification (NCBI taxonomy): domain Eukaryota; kingdom Viridiplantae; phylum Streptophyta; class Magnoliopsida; order Poales; family Poaceae; genus Secale; species Secale cereale. Next base: position 467,170,065 of record LR738712.1, on the reverse strand, counting down.
AACCTGATAAGCTTGAACCCAAATCGGAGAAATGTGTCTACATAGGATACCCAAAGGAAACTGTTGGGTACACCTTCTATCACAGATCTGAGAGCAAGATATTCGTTGCTAAAAATGGATCCTTTCTAGAGAAGGAGTTTCTCTCGAAATAAGTGAGTGGGAGGAAAGTAGAACTTGATGAGGTAATTGTAACTTTTCCCGAATTGGAAACTAGTTCATCACAGAAATCAGTTCCAGTGATTCCTACACCAATTAGTGAGGAAGCTAATGATGATGATCATGAAACTTTAGATCAAGTTACTACCGAACCTCGTAGGCAACCAAAGTACGTTCCGCGCCAGAGTGGTATGGTAACCCTATCTTGGAAGTCATGTTACTAGACCATGACGAACCTCCGAACTATGAGGAAGCGATGATGAGCCCAGATTCCGTGAAATGGTTTGAAGCCATGAAATCTGAGATGGGATCCATGTATGAGAACAAAGTGTGGACTTTGGTTGACTTGCCCGATGATCATCAAGCCATTGAGAATAAATGGATCTTCAAGAGGAAGACAGACAATGATGGTAATGTCACTGTCTACAAAGATCGACTTGTCGCAAAAGGTTTTCAACAAGTTCAAGGAGTTGACTACGATGAGACCTCACCCGTAGCGATGCTTAAGTCTGTCCGAATCATGTTAGCAATTTCCGCATTTTATTATTATGAAATTTGGCAAATGGATGTCAAAACTGCATTCCTTAATGGATTTCTCAAAGAAGAGTTGTATATGATGCAACTAGATGGTTTTGTCGATCCTAAAAGTGCTAACAACGTGTGCAAGCTCCCGTGTTCCATCTATGGACTGGTGCAAGCATCTCAGAGTTGGAGTATATGCTTTGATAAGGTGATCAAAGCATATGGTTTTATACAGACTTACGGTGAAGCTTCTATTTACAAGAAAGTGAGTGGGAGCACTACAACATTTCTGATAAGTATATGTGAATGACATATTGTTGATCGGAAATGATGTAGAATTTTCTGGAAAGCATAAAGGATTGTTTAAAAGGAGTTTTTCAATAAAAGACCTCGGTGAATCTGCTTATATATTGGGCACCAAGATCTATAGAGATAGATCAGGACGCTTCGTAAGAATTTCGATTAATACATACCTTGATAAGATTTTGAAATAGTTCAACATGGATCAGTCAAGGAAGGAGTTCTTGCCTGATTTGTAATGTGTGAAGTTGAGTAAGACTCAAAGCCCGACCACGGCAGAAGATAGAGAGAGAATGAAAGTCATTCCCTATGCCTCAGCCATAGGTTCTATAAAGTATGCCATGCTATGTACCAGACCTATTGTGTACCTTGCTATGAGTTTGGCAAGGGGATACGATAGTGATCCAGGAATGGATCACTGGACAGTGGTCAAAAATTATCCTTAGTAACAACAGGACTAAGGAAATGTATCTCGATTATGGAGGTGATAAAGAGTTTGTCGTAAAGAGTTACGCCGATGCAAGCTTTGACACTAATCCAGATGACTCTAAGTATCAATCTGGATGCGTATTGAAAGTGGGTGCAATTGTCTAGAGTAGCTCCATGAAGAGCATTGTAGACATAGAAATTTGCGAAATACATGCGGATCGGAATGTGACAGACCTGTTGACTAAACTTCTCTCACAAAGAAGAACATGATCACACCTTAGTACTCCTTGGGTGTTAATCACATGACGATGTGAACTAGATTATTGACTCTAGTAAACCCTTTGGATGTTGGTCACATGGAGATGTGAACGATGGGTGTTAATCACATGACGATGTGAACTATCGGTGTTGAATGACATGGCGATGTGAACTAGATTATTGACTCTAGTGCAAGTGGGAAACTGAAGGAAATATGCCCTAGAGGCAATAATAAAGTTGTTATTTTATATTTCCTTATATCATGATAAATTTTTATTATTCATTCTAGAATTGTATTAATCCGAAACTTCATACATGTGTGGATACATAGACAAAACATCGTGTCCCTACTAAACCTCTACTAGACTAGCTCGTTAATCAAAGATGGTTAAGTTTCCTAACCATAGACATGTGTTGTCATTTGATGAATGGGATCACATCCTTAGGAGAATGATGTGATGGACAAGACCCATCCGTTATCTTAACACTATGATCGTTTAGTTTTATTGATATTGCTTTCTTCATGACTTATACATGTTCCTGTGACTATGAGATTATGCAACTCCCGAATACCAAAGGAACACCCTGTGTACTATCAAACATCACAACGTAACTGGGTGATTATAACGATGATCTACAAGTGTCTCCGAAGGTGGTTGTTGAGTTGGCATAGACCGAGAATAGGATTTCTCACTCCGAGTGTCAGAGAGGTATCTCTCGGCCCTCTCGGTAATACACATCATAATAAGCCTTGCAAGCAAATGACTAATGAGTTAGTCACGAGATGATGTATTATGGAACGAATAAAGAGACTTGCCAGTAACGATATTGAACTAGGTATGATGATACCCACGATCGAATCTTGAGCAAGTACATACCGATGACAAAGGGAACAACGTATGTTGTTATGCGGTTCAACCGATAAAGATCTTTGTAGAATATGTAGGAGCCAATATGGGCATCCAGGTTCCGCTGTTGGTTATTGACCGTAGAGATGTCTCGGTCATGTTTACATAGTTCTCGAACCCGTTAGGCCCGCACGCTTGACGTTCGTTGACAACATAGTATTATATGAGTTTTGTATGATGGTGACCGAATGTTGTTAGGAGCCCTGGATGAGACCGCAGACATCACGAGGAGCTCCGGAATGGTCCGGAGGTAAAGATTGATATATAGGATGATATGGTTAGGACAAGGGGTAAGGCCCATGGGGCATTAAGTCGGTGCAAAAGGAGTTTTGCGGAGGCCAGGGAGCAAATCCCGGAGACCCTGGTGTCTGATGTCGTCTAGGCCAGACGCCAAGGACTATGGTGTTTGGTCCTGGAGTCCTAGTGGGACTCTTGCCTTTCGGGTAAAACCGACTTTGTGAAGGCTTTTGCTCCAAGTTACAACCCCGGGGCTCAACATATAAATAGAGGGGCGGGGCTAGCACCTGGAACACATCAAGATACACCAAGCCGTGTGCCGGCAACCCCGACCCTCTAGTTTATCCTCCGTCTAGTTTCTGTAGTGATTGGCGAAGCCCTGCAGAGATTGTTCTTCATCACTAACCGTCACCATGCTGTCGTGCTGCCAGAACTCATTTACTACTTCGCCCATTTTGCTGGATCAAGAAGGCGAGGACGTCGTCGAGCTGAACGTGTGCTGAACGTGGAGGTGTCGTATGCTCGGTACTAGATCGGGGCAGATCATGAAGGTGTATGACTACAACAACCGCGTTGTCAAACGCTTCCGCTTTCGGTCTACAAGGGTATGTAGACACACTCTTCCCCGCTCGTTGCTACGCTTCTCCTAGATAGATCTTGTGTGATCGTAGGAATTGTTTTGAAATACTACGTTCCCCAATAGTGGCATCATGAGCCAGGTCTATGCGTAGATGATATGCACGATTAGAACACAAAGAGTTGTGGGCGATAATAGTCATACTGCTTACCACCAACATCATACTTTGATTCAACAGTATTGTTGGATGAAGCGGCCCAGACCGACATTACATGACCGCGTTCATGAGACTGGTTCTACCGACATGCTTTGCACACAGGTGGCTGGCGGGTGTTAGTTTCTCCAACTTTAGTTGAATTGAGTGTGACTACGGCCGGTCCTTGTTGAAGGTTAAAACAACACACTTGACAGAAAATCGTTGTGGTTATGATGCGTAGGTAAGAACGGTTCTTGCTAGAAGCCCGTAGCAGCCACGTAAAACTTGCAACAACAAAGTAGAGGACGTCTAACTTGTTTTTGCAGGGCATGTTGTGATGTGATATGGTCAAGACGTGATGGGTTATACATTATTTTATGAGATGATCATGTTTTGTAAATTATCGGCAACTGACAAGAGCCTTATGGTTGTCTCTTTATTGTATGAATTGCAAACGCCATGTAATTGCTTGACTATATCACTATGAGTTAACGATCGTAGTAGAAGCAATAGTTGGCGAGACGACCACGACGCTACGATGAAGATCATGGTGTCAAGCCGATGACGATGGAGATCATGACAATGCTTTGGAGAGGGAGATCAAAAGCACAAGATGATGATGGCCATATCATGTCACATATTTTTATTGCATGTGATGTTTATCTTATTATGCATCTTATTTTGCTTAGAACAACAGTAGCATTATAAGATGATCCCTTACTACAATTTCAAGGTACACGTGTTCTCCCTGAGTATGCACTGTTGCAAAAGTTCTTCGTGCCGAGACACCACATGATGATCGGGTGTGATAGGCTCTATGTTCACATACAACGTGTGCAAGACAGTCTTGCACATGTGGAATACTTGGGTTAAACTTGACGAGCCTAGCATGTACAGACATGGCCTCGGAACACGCGAGACCGAAAGGTCGAGCGTGACTCATATAGTAGATATGATCAACATAAATGTTCACCATTGAAAACTACTCCATCTCACGTGATGATCAGACATGGTTTAGTTGATTTGGATCACGTGATCATTTAGATGACTTGAGGGATGTCTATCTAAGTGGGAGTTCTTTAGTAATACGATTAATTGAACTTTAATTTATCATGAACTTAGTCCTGGTAGTATTTGCAAATTATGTTGTAGATCAATAGCTCGCGTTGTAGCTCGCCTTTTTGATATGTTCCTAGAGAAAACTAAGTTGAAAGATGTTAATAGCAATGATGCGGATTAGGTCCGTGATATGAGGATTATCCTCATTGCTGCACAAAAGAATTATGTCCTTGATGCACCGCTTGGTGACAGACCTATTGCAGGAGCAGATGCAAATGTTATGAATGTTTGGCAAAGCTCAATATGATGTCTACTTAATAGTTTAGTGCACCATGCTTTACGGCTTAGAACCGGGACTTCAAAAATGTTTTGAACGCCATGGAGCATATGAGATGTTCCAAGAGCTAAAATTGGTATTTTAGACTCATGCCCATGTCGAGAGGTATGAGACCTCTGACAAATACTTTGCCTACAAGATGGAGGAGAATAGCTCAGCTAGTGAGCATGTGCTCAGAAAGTCTGGGTACTACAATCACTTGAATCAAGTGGGAGTTAATCTTCCAGATAAGATAGTGATTGACAGAGTTCTCTAGTCACTATCACTAACCTACTAGAACTTCGTGATGAACTATAATATGCAAGGGATGACGAAAATGATTCCCGAGCTCTTTGCGGTGCTGAAATCGGCGAAGGTAGAAATCAAGAAAGAGCATCAAGTGTTGATGGTTAAACAAGACCACTATTTTCAAGAAAAATGGCAAGGGAAAGAATGGAAACTTCAAGAAGAACGACAAGTAAGTTGCCACTCCCGAGAAGAAGCCCAAAGCTATACCCAAGCCTGAAACTGAGTGCTTCTACTGCAAAGGAAATGGTCACTGGAAGCGGAACTATCCCAAATATTTGGTGGGTAAGAAGGATGGTGAAGCGAACAAAGGTATATTTGATATACATGTTATTGATGAGTACCTCACTAGTGCTCGTAATAGCCCCTGGGTATTTGATACCTATTCGTTTGCTAAGATTAGTAACTCGAAACAGGAGTTGCAGAATAAACGATGACTAGTTGAGGGTGAGGTGACGATGTGTGCTGTAAGTAGTTCCAATATTGATATGATCATGATCGCACACTCCCTATACTTTCGGGATTAGTGTTAAACCTAAATAAATGTTATATGGTGTTTGCGTTGAGCATAAACAAGATTGGATCGTGTTTACTGCAATACGATTATTCATTTAAGTCAGAGAATAGTTGTTATTCTGTTTACATGAATAAAACTTTCTATGGTCATACACCCAAGGTGAATGGTTTATTGAATCTCGATCGTAGTAATACACATATTCATAATATTGAAGCCAAAAGATGCAGAGTTGATAATGATAGTGCAACATACTTGTGGCACTGCCGTTTAGGTCATATTGGTGTAAAGCACATGAAGAAACTCCATGCTGATGGACTTTTGGAATCACTTGATTATGAATCATTTGATGCTTGCGAACCATGCCTCATGGGCAAGATGACTAAAACTCCGTTCTCCGGAATAATGGAGCGAGCAACTGACTTATTGGAAATAATACATACCGATGTATGCGGTCCGACGAGTTTTGATGCTCGCGGCGGGTATCGTTATCTTCTGACCTTCACAAATGATTTGAGAAGATATGAGTATATCTACTTAATGAAACATAAGTCTGAAACATTTGAAAAGTTCAAATAATTTCGGAGTGAAGTAGAGAATCATCATAGCAAGAAAATAAAGTTTCTACGATCTAATCGCATAGGTGAATATCTGAGTTACGAGCTTGGTCTTCATTTGAAACAATGTGGAGTAGTTTCACAGCTCACGCCACCTGGAACACCACAGTGTAATGGTGTGTCCGAATGTCGTACCCGTACTTTATTAGGTATGGTGCGGTATATGATGTCTCTTACCGATTTATCACTATCGTTTTGGTGTTATGCATTAGAGACAGCTGCATTCACGTTAAATAGGGCACCATCTAAATCCGTTGGGACGACACCTTATGAACTGTGGGTTCGCAAGAAACCCAAGTTGTCGCTTTTTAAAGTTTGGGGCTGCGATGCTTATGTGAAAAAGCTTCAACCTGATAAGCTCGAACCCAAATCGGAGAAATGTGTCTTCATAAGATACCCAAAGGAAACTGTTGGGTACACCTTCTATCACAGATCTGAGAGCAAGATATTCGTTGCTAAAAATGGATCCTTTCTAGAGAAGGAGTTTCTCTCGAAATAAGTGAGTGGGAGGAAAGTAGAACTTGATGAGGTAATTATAACTTTTCCCGAATTGGAAACTAGTTCATCACAGAAATCAGTTCCAGTGATTCCTACACCAATTAGTGAGGAAGCTAATGATGATGATCATGAAACTTCAGATCAAGTTACTACTGAACCTGTATGTCAACCAGAGCACGTTCCGCACCAGAGTGGTGCGGTAACCCTGTTCTAGATGTCATGTTACTAGACCATGACGAACCTACGAACTATGAGGAAGCGATGATGAGCCCAGATTCCGCGAAATGGTTTGAAGCCATGAAATCTGAGATGGGATCCATGTATGAGAACAAAGTGTGGACTTTGGTTGACTTGTACGATGATCAGCAAGCCATTGAGAATAAATGGATCTTCAAGAGGAAGACAGACAATGATGGTAATGTCACTGTCTACAAAGATCGACTTGTCGCAAAAGGTTTTCAACAAGTTCAGGGAGTTGACTACGATGAGACCTTCTCACCCGTAGCGATGCTTAAGTCTATCCGAATAATGTTAGAAATTGCCGCATTATATGATTATGAAATTTGGCAAATGGATGTCAAAACTGCATTCCTTAATGGATTTCTCAAAGAAGAGTTGTATATGATGCAACCAGATGGTTTTGTCAATCCTAAAAGTGCTAACAAAGTGTGCAAGCTCCCGTGATCCATCTATGGACTGGTGCAAGCATCTCGGAGTTGGAATATAGGCTTTGATAAGGTGATCAAAGCATATTGTTTTATACAGACTTACGGTGAAGCCTGTATGCCGGGACCCCGACTTAGAAGTCGAGATCACCGAGTGCACGTGTACAGTGATCCCAGAGATCAATGCTCACTGAACACACAGAAGCTGAATAACAAGAGTCTTACATCCATACATATCGTCTTACACAAATTATGGCCATTATGGCCAAGTCTTACATAGATAAAGCCTCACGGGCTGAATAGCAAATAACTCAAATAGCGAAAGTCTTCGATGATAGGTAGAACCCATGCCATCTGCCTTAACCCTACAGGCATTCTGACTGGGATAGCGTCCTAGTTTGCATGTTCGTCTCCAAAGAACTCTTCCTCAAATTCCTGTTCCTCCGTGCCTGGCCAATTAAATAACGAGTGGCAAGCCAATGAGTACTTTGAATGTACTCGCAAGCAACCCATGATGTGGTTTAAAATAACAATGCAAACTGAACAATAATGAGCAATCTAGCAATGGGCTAGAATAAATATTCTACCATCAAGTGTATGCATCAACGAGTTCACGTAACCTTGAAAACAGGTTACCGATATCAACATGAATATGATTCAACTCATCGAGTCAAGTCACCACCTTGACTCATCACACACACACTTTCACCGATGAAGTAAAATTCTGGACGTAGTTTAAGTAGCACCACCCAACTGTCCATGACCGTGGACACGGCTATTCGAATAGTTTTACACTCTGCAGAGGTTGCACACTTTACCCACAAGATCCGGGAAGCTTTCGTGTCATCCACGATTCCGCAGTACCTCAAGTACTCGGGGGAAGCACCCGGTCATTATCTTTCCTTAGACGACACTAACATAGAGTCCACTCGTTGGTACACGGCCCTCGAGTACAAACAATAGATCACGGGACTTGCCCTCATTTCAATGTCACGCGTACCCGAAGGGACCAACGGTGTGTCCGGTTCCCTGTAAAAACAGTCATGGTCGTCTATCCAAGCACGACCCCGTCCCGGGAAAGACCTCAAGTCTTCCCGTCACTAGTAATGCGGGCACCATGCTAGTATCGACCTAAGTAATTAATAAAGCCCCGTCCCATAAGGGGTAGTGTGGTTGCACTTGTTTGGTTGGGACGGTAGTCACACATAAATCTAATCCATTATTTCACCCATGCACAAGATTTTACCGGCACATCACTTCTTTCTCAAGTGATGACCTAACTCAACATCACCCTCGGGCATTAGGGGCACCCGATGGTTCATGCAAAGATTTCTACCACGAAGGTTCATATCACACATGCATCACTAAGCATCATTACTAATTATTTGCATGTCATCTAGCACATAGCAAGATCAAGAGCAAGGCATGCATCATGTGGTGGTTCAACTAGGTCACCACCGTAACTCTACCATCATGCATCGGAAACAAACGGGTTCCGAAGAACAAGGGTATCATGGTCAAAGGGCTGCTTGCCTGGATTGGCTTGGTCTTCAAAGTCTTCAAATCCTTCTCCTTCTCCTTCTTTAGCAACTTCGTCAAATACGGGATCTAATTGTCGGAAAATAACAACGGAAAAATAAGACCACAATGAAAACAGAAAAATCAAAGTTATCAGAAAAATGTCAACTTATTTTTGTTAAATACTAGAGGGAAAACTAAGATGGAGAAAATTCCTAGTTGGAGTTTTGGAGTGACAGAATGGAATCTAAGGATTTTAGAACAGGAGTTTTATTGCTCAAATTTGAATTTAAATTTGAACAGAACAGAAAAGTTTCATGGATATGTGTGAAAGTGACACCATTAAATAGGTTGGAATATTACAAGAATTTAGGAGTTGGAATTATTTCATTTAGACTAATATTCATTTCTGTAAAATTAATTGAATTAATCACAGAAAGAATAAAAAGAAATGGCCCTGTGCCACTGGGCCAGAGTGGCCACAGTGCACGGCCCAGGGCATCCAGCCCAGCCGCTCGGGCGCAAGCGCGCGCACGTCAAGGTTTTAAACCTGAAGGGCGGGGCCCAGTGGTCAGCGGCAGCGAGGCGAGAGAGGGAGCGGCGAGGATGGCAGGCGGGGCCCGCCTGTCATCTTCAACCTCTCGGCCACGGCGACGGCGAGCTCACCGGCGTCGATTCCGGCCACGGCGAAGCCAACGGAGGGCAGGAATGGGTTCAGCGACGAGTCGCAGAGGTAGTGGTGGTGGTGCGGCTCGCCGGGGAGGTCGGGTTCGTCGGCGGCGAGGTGGGACGGCGGAGGGTCGTCGGGAAGCTGCTGGCTAGCTTGTTTCCGGCAGCTGCAGAAGGGGAAAATGGAGGGGAACGCATCAGTGGTGCATGGTGGTTCCAAATCGAGCAAAAGGAAGGGCGGAGGAGGCCTGTACCCCGAGATCTCCGGCTGCCCGACGCGGCGGAGCTCCGGTCGATCCCGAGCACAGGGGCTTTCTGGGAGGAGTGAGTGGTGCGGGAGTGTTGCTGGGGGTGTGTTGAGGCTGCTGGTGCCGTTGGATAGGCCGGGGCACGCTTATATAGCCACGCCCACGGTCCACCGTGGACTCGTGCGCCGGCGAGGTTGCAGGCGAGGCCAGAGGCTGTTCTGGTGCCTGTGATCGAGCCGGGGTGGATCGTGGACGTGTTCCCCGCCTAGTTGAGGGGAGAGGGGGAGCGGGGGAGCTTCCAGACAATGCGCGCGTGTGAAGCCGAGGAGTGGAGGCTGCGGGCGGCCAGTGCGCGTGTGGAGGCAGCCACTGGAGGGCGGAGGAGGAGGGGGACAGCACCGGTGGAGGTTGCGGACGTCGAAGGGCGTTGGGAGGCGTGAGGGGAGAGCTCGAGGCTGTCGGCTGCGCTGGATTGGGCGAAGTTACAGTGCGGTGGCGCACTGTAGCGCGCTCTGGAGCGCCCTTATCGCATGCCATGGCATGCCATTGGCCCTCTGGACGCGTCCACCGTGTCTGGGGGGGGTCCAGGGTGATGCAAGCACTACGGATGAGGCTTTGGATGCTCTGGAGATGCTGTGAGAGAGAAGAGGAGCTGGTGACTTGGTAGAAAATGGCTGTCCAGCAGGGTGAACTAGGGTTTTTACCCCTCAATCATGGAGCTGGAGACATGGGAGAGTTACTGGAGGTAGCTAGTAACCAGATGAAGTTGTGGTAAAAAGTTGAGGCCAAGGTAAATAGTAAAAGTGATCAAGATGGTAGTTTTGGTAAAATAGCAGAAGGTGTTTGATCAGTGTTTGGTCAAGCAAATGATCTCCACTTGCCATGACACTTAACAGGATTGAATGTTATAAGAAAATAGGGTGTTTCACCAATTTTGGGCTCATTTGAAGAAACTAGCCAATGTAACTTTGGTGAACCCTAGAAATCAACAGAAATGGCTTCATCTTGTTTGAGTCAAGCTAATCATCTCCCCTTGATGCACCACTTGGTGTAGTTTCATTATTTGGGGTATTGATCATGCCCACAAAGTTTGAAGCTCCAGGTAAAAAGTTGGTAATGTAAAGTTGTTCAAATTTGCATTTGAACAGAAAGGGTTTTGGGGTGTTCTGATCAAGTTGCTCTACTCCAAATCTTATGCCATTTGGTCTAGATGCCTTATTAGGCCATTCTAGCATGTGCACCAAATTTGAGAGCATTTGGACAAGTTTGGCAATGTAGAATTGCTCAAACTTCAAATATGGACAGAATGGTTATGAAGGGTTTTGAGGATGTTTTCTTGCTTCCCAAGGCATGGGACTTGGCAAGATCATCATATATGTCATAAGTGACATAATAGAATTTCCCTGGAATTTTTGGAGAATATTTCCTTTGTAAATATTTCAAAAGCTTGAAATATCCAGAAAGGGTTTTAGAGGGATTAGCCCATTATTTTGAACATGACCAAGTGTTGAAACTCTTATATATGGACAATAAATGTCCTATGAGTCTCCCTGAATTTTGGCAAATATTTTTGAAATACTTAAATAATTTTCCTCTATTAAAGACCATTTCTGGCCTTAAGAAAAAGCTTTTAAATAAAATAGGAAAATAACCATTAAAATTATACTTTTGTGGTTTCTGGGAGTCCTATGACTACTAGGTCTCAAATGTACCTTTTGAAATAATTTTCTCTCCCTAAATCAAGCACTTGCAGTGCAAAATCTCAATTCAGGGGTTTTTGGAAAACTAAATTTATAAAATACATTTTGGCCAAATTAATTTTGTAAGAAAATACTATACTGTTATATAACACTTAGCATGATCATTGGGCAGAAGTTTTGGGTATGGAGATGAATTCTACAAGAGGTAATAGTTGACTTTAATGAGCACATGAAAAGCATATGATGACAAGCTTAATTCCAAATAAAAGCCAAATGATGCCAAAAAAATTTGTTGGTCCAAATTTTCATGCTTCATTGATGCAAATAACATGTTACAAAATGCAGGATGTGACAGACCTACCCCCCTTACAAGAATCTCGTCCCCGAGATTCCTAAACTAGGTCTTAAAAGAGATCGGGAAACTCGGATCTAAGATAGTCTTCACGTTCCCAAGTTGCTTCTGCTTCCGTGTGGTTGCTCCACTGGACCTTGAAGTACTTGATGGTGCGGCTTCGTGTCCGTCGTTCTGCTTCGTCCAGAATGCGAATGGGCTTCTCGCGGTAGGTCAAATCAGGCTGCAGATTAATGGCTTGGTGATCAACATCCTTGTAGAGATCAGGCTTGTTCGGAACTTGGAGACATTTCCGGAGTTGTGATACATGGAACACATTGTGCACACCGGATAGCTCAGGTGGTAATTCCAACTGGTAAGCCACTTCTCCTCGTCGTGCAGTGATCTCAAAGGGTCCAATGAACCTTGGTGCGAGCTTCCCCTTGACGTGGAAATGCTTGGTTCCCTTCAGAGGAGTTACCCGCAGGTACACATGGTCCCCGACATGGAAACTCATGTCCCGACGGTGAGTGTCAGCATAGCTCTTTTGCCTTGACTTGGCTGCCTTCAAACGCTCTCTGACTGGTTGGACTTGCTCTTCTGCTGCGCGAAGAATATCTGGTCCAAAGACTAGTCCTTCTCCAGTCTCTGACCAGTTGAGGGGTGTGCAACATCTCCGTCCGTACAACACCTCAAATGGTGCCATCTGAAGGGTCGACTGATAACTGTTGTTATAGGAGGACTCGGCAAAAGGGAGACAATCTTCCCACTTGGCTCCATACGCCAAGACATAGGCTCGGAGCATATCTTCGAGAATTTGATTGACTCGTTCTGTCTGACCTCCGGTCTGTGGGTGGAAAGCCGTGCTGAAAGATAACTTGGTTCCCAAGGCTTCTTGGAACTTCTTCCAGAACCTTGAGGTGAACTGGGTTCCTCGATCTGACACAATCTCCTTGGGAACGCCGTGAAGACTTACGATTCGGTCGATGTAGAGAGCTGCCAGCCGGTTGCCATCATAAGTGGTCTTGACAGGAATGAAATGGGCCACCTTGGTCAAATGATCGACTATGACCCAGATAGAGTCATGTCCTCTATCCGACCTTGGTAATCCTGTGATGAAGTCCATTCTGACTTTATCCCACTTCCACTCAGAAACCTTGAGTGGCTGAAGCAATGCAGCAGGTCGCTGATATTCAGCCTTGACCCTTTGGCACACATCACACTTTGCAACATAGGTTGCAATCTCTCTTTTCATCCCGTGCCACCAGAATCTTGCCTTCAAGTCTTGATACATCTTGGTTCCTCCAGGGTGGATGGAATACGGAGTGCCATGGGCTTCTTGCAGGATCAGGTTCTTCAGCTCTGTGTTGTTTGGTACGCAGATGCGGGCTTTGTACCAAACAATCCCGTGCTCGTCTTCGGAGAATCCTGGGGCCTTGCCTAGCTTCATCTTCTTCTTGATGCCTTCGATGCTTGCGTGTCCATCTTGCGCCTTCTTGACTTCGTCCATCAGGGTCGGTCTGACTTCCTAATGATCCAGAAATCCAGGGGTGACCAATTCCAAACTGAACTGTTCGAGTTCCTTAAATAAGGTTGGCTGCCTTTCTTGAATAATGGCATTCAAACAGCAAGCCTTCCTGCTTAAGGCATCGGCCACCACGTTAGCCTTCCCGGGGTGATATTGAACACTGAGGTCATAGTCTTTGATGAGCTCCAACCATCTTCGCTGCCTCATGTTCAATTCCTTTTGGGTGAAAATGTACTTCAGACTTTTGTGGTCTGTGTATATCTCACACCGTTTCCCTAGGAGGTAATGCCGCCATGTCTTCAAGGCATGAACTACTGCCGCTAGCTCAAGATCATGAGTAGCGTAGTTCTCCTCATGAGGTCATAGCTGCCTGGAGAGGTAGGCTATGACTCGGCCTTCTTGCATCAAAACGCTTCCCAATCCGGTTCGAGAGGCATCACAATATATCACGAACTCCTTGTGAATATCAGGTGTTGCCAGAACTGGGGCGGTGGTCAATTTCTTCTTGAGCTCTTGGAAGCTCTCTTCGCATTTTGGCGTCCACTCGAACTTCTTGTCCTTCTTGAGGAGCTGAGTCATTGGCCGTGCAATGCTAGAGAATCCTTCCACGAATTTGCGGTAATATCGCAAGTCCGAGGAAGCTTCTGACTTCCTTGACGGTCGTTGGAGATTGCCATTGGGTCACAGCTTCGATCTTCGCGGGATCAACTGATAATCCTTCTTCGGTTAAGACATGACCTAAGAATCCAACTTTATGCAGCCAGAACTCGCACTTGCTGAATTTGGCATACAGTTGGTGCTCCCGAAGCTTATCTAGGACCATCTTCAAATGTTGCTCGTGCTCTTCCTCCGACTTCGAGAAGACAAGAATGTCATCGATGAAGACAACAAGGAACTTGTCCAAATATTCCATGAAGACTTTATTCATGAGATACATGAAGTAAGCTTGGGCATTGGTTAACCCAAAGGACATGACCGTGCACTTGTACAGGCCATATCTGGTTACGAATGTCGTCTTCGGAATATCTTGGGGTCTGATCTTCAGCTGGTAGTACCCAGATCTGAGGTCGATCTTGGAGAACACCTTGGCTCCGCTGACCTGATCAAACAGATCTTCGATCTTGGGAAGTGGTTATTTGTTCTTGATTGTAACTTCATTGAGGGAACGATAGTCAATGCATAAGCGGATGGTACCGTCCCTCTTTGCCACAAACAAAACAAGAGATCCCCAAGGGGAGGCACTCGGGCGGATAAATCCCTTCCTCAGCTGCTCTTCCAGTTGCTTCTTCAACTCGGCTAATTCTTCCGTCCCCATTCTATAAGGCTTCTTATAGATGGGTCCTGCCCCGGGCACGAGCTCGATGATGAACTCAATGTCACGGTCAGGGGGCATTCCCGGAAGTTCATCTGGAAAGACATCAGGATACTCACATACCACCGGTACTTTCTCTAGCCCAACTTCAGACAGACAGTTGATTTGAATGGCTTGAGCGGAAGAGGAGTTGGGAGCAAACTTGACTTCGACTCCTTGGTCATTGGTCACAGTGACTGTCCGATTGGCACAGTCTAACAAGCCTTGGTGCTTGCTGAGCCAATTCATGCCTAGGATCACATCCAAGCCCTGTGATCTCAGGACGATGAGGTCTGCTAGGAAATCTACACCGTTAATGGTAATACCAACTCCCTTACAGCCTATCTTGGCTCTCATCTCTGCTCCGGGGGTTTGTACCACCATAGGGTTATTCAGGGGTCTAGGGGTCATGCCACTTTTTAATGCAAATCTTTGAGTGACAAAAGAATGCGTTGCTCCAGAATCGAACAAGACAGTTGCAGGTGCTGAGTTGACAAGTAATGTACCCAGCACGACGTCCGGGTCTTCCTGGGCTTCTTCAGTAGTGACGTGATTCACACGCCCCTTCCCATGGTTAGGCGGGTTGCGAGGAGCTGGGTTCCTTGGTGGCATCCCGCGGCCTTGTCCTTGGTTCTGCGCATTGGGGCACGGGGCATTAGGCTTCTTGTTGGGGCACACCCTTGAGATGTGTCCAGACTGACCACATCCAAAGCAAGTGACTTGGTTTGGATTGTTGATCTTGTTGCCACCACTGGTATTGGGGTTGAAAGCTGGCCTTGGGTTGGCATATTGCTGAGGCTGAAAGTTGGTGCGAGGTGCAGGAGCTCTTGGTTGCTGATAGGTTGGCTTGGCCGGGGCTGACTGCCACGGACGAGGCTTCTGGTTGCTGGAACTTCCCTTGCTGACCATCTTGCGCTTGCGAGTGTCTTCCAAAGCACGCCGCTTGTCTTCAAGCATAAGTGCTTTGTTCACCAGGTCAGGGAAGGTCGAGCAGTCGCACACGACAAGCGAGTATTGCAGAGTCTGATTGAGGCCTTCCATGAAGCGCTCCCTTTTTGCAGCATCAGTGCTGACATCTTCAGGGGCATACCTTGACAGAACACTGAACTTCTGCATGTACTCCTTGACAGTGCCACTTCCTTGCTTCAGAGCTCGGAACTCACGCTTTTTGATAGCCATGATTCCGGAAGGAATGTGGGCTTTGCGGAATTCTGCCTTGAAGTTGACGCAAGTGATGTCTTGTTCAGCATGCATGACCTTGAATCCATCCCAGCAAGCTCCAGCAGTCCCCCCGAGGCAGTGGGCTGCATAAGCCACCTTCTCGCGGTCTTCGGTGCATCTGACTAGTTCCAGTATGTCTTCAATGGAGCGGACCCAGTCGTCTGCATCCAGGGGTTCAGGAGTCTCGATGAAAGTTGGCGGTGCATGCTTCTTGAACTCTGCCAACGTGGAACGTCCATTGCCATTCCCCGGCTGCTGGCGGTTGTTGGTGACAGCTTGAGCAATCAACTGAAGGGCTGCGGTGTTGGCTTGGCGTTCCTCTCGGAAAGCTTGGAGAAGCTGAGCCATGTCCATGTTCGGAGGAGGTGGTTGTGGTGGACCTTGGTCGTTGGTTTGGTCGTGGCCTGCCTCTGACTGAGCGGATGCTCCGGCTTTAGGCTGCTGGGTAGAGGTACCAGTACGAGTTACAATAGGCATCCTGTAGGAGTGGTAAAAGGTCTCATGACTTGGAAGAGGGAAAGCAAGATAGATGGGTGCCTAGTAAGGGGGTGGGTGTAACACTAATCAAATCATGCAAGGGCCGTAAGGCCAAAACACATTCATTAAAATCCAAATGGGTGATGCAGTCGTTTACACATTCACGAAGGAAGAATACGACATACATCCAGACACAACAAAAGCAAACACTAGATGGTTTCATATGAACCATACAAGGACTCGACTGCGCATAGGGGTTACACGACCTATCCTACCGTAGAGGTCACAACTGGCATATCCGAGTAGCGAATAATGCCTAAGCGGCGGAATGCTCGGTCGCGTATTCCGGCTCTTCTGGGTCTTCCTCCTTGTCTTCATCTGTCTGGGCCCCCTTGTCACTTGAGGGTGTGGGGGAGTGGAGGAGTTGGATACGACGGTGCTTCATCGGTGGTGCAGGGAAAAGCTTGCGATATTCCCTTGCCGTCATCCGGCGTCGCCGAGGTGGTTCTTCATTCTTGGAAGATACATCCTCGGAGGGCCTTCCGCCTCGGTATGCGATAGCAGACTGTCCAGAAGGTGCTCCTTCCTTCTTGATCCTATTAGTCTTCTCTTGAGCTTGATGAAGAAGTGCCTTGGTCTAGTGAAGTTCTTCTCGAAGCTTCATTGATTCCGAGGCCAAGTCTTGTGCCAAGCCGTCGGCACATAGACTAAAGTAGGTCTGGAACCGAAGCGAGAGTCCTTCCTTCAGTGGAGGGGCTAGTGCGCTTCTTTCATATTCACCTTCCTTCCGGTAAGGTAAGAAGCGGGTTGTCATCTTGGCTGCCATCTCCGGAAGAAGCTCGCGGAGACGGGTTAGTGCCTTGAGTGCAGCAGCCTCGACAGCAAGAGGTAGTGTTGCCATCTGGGGTCCCTCGAAGAACCAACTTATGGGAGGATCGTTTGCCTTCACGATCACTTCCACGTGGTATTCCACCTCGGTGTCGCTAACCCAATGCTCAAGGTAGGTGAGGATGGGCGCTCGATGGAACTAACACTCCTGGAGGCTATCCTCGAGAAGCAAGGGAAACCCAGTGGTCAGGTGCTCTTCGGGTACAGCGGCCATCTGCAAAGGTGGAATAGGAGGGGTTAATAAGCTGATGAAATCTCAGGTTTAGAAAAGAAGAGAGGTTCAAAAGGTTTTTTGAAAAAAGGTCTCATCTAACTAACGCCCATGCTAACTAAGGCTTCATACAGTCAGGATGGCTCTGATACCAGCTCTGCCGGGACCCCGACTTAGAAGTCGAGATCACCGAGTGCACGTGTACAGTGATCCCAGAGATCAATGCTCACTAAACACACAGAAGCTGAATAACAAGAGTCTTACATCCATACATATCGTCTTACACAAATTATGGCCATTATGGCCAAGTCTTACATAGATAAAGCCTCACGGGCTGAATAGCAAATAACTCAAATAGCGGAAGTCTTCGATGATAGGTTGAACCCATGCCATCTGCCTTAACCCTACAGGCATTCTGACTAGGATAGCGTCCTAGTTCGCATGTTCGTCTCCAAAGAACTCTTCCTTAAATTCCCGTTCCTCCGTGCCTGGCCAATTAAATAACCAGTGGCAAGCCAATGAGTACTTTGAACGTACTCGCAAGCAACCCATGATGTGGTTTAAAATAACAATGCAAACTGAACAATAATGAGCAATCTAGCAATGGGCTAGAATAAATATTCTACCATCAAGTGTATGCATCAACGAGTTCACGTAACCTTGAAAACAAGTTACCGATATCAACATGAATATGATTCAACTCATCGAGTCAAGTCACCACCTTGACTCATCACACACACACTTTCACCGATGAAGTAAAATTCTGGACGTAGTTTAAGTAGCACCACCCAACTGTCCATGACCGTGGACACGGCTATTCGAATAGTTTTACACTCTACAGAGGTTGCGCACTTTACCCACAAGATCCGGGAAGCTTTCGTGTCATCCACGATTCCATAGTACCTCAAGTACTCGGGGGAAGCACCCGGTCATTATCTTTCCTTAGACGACACTAACATAGAGTCCACTCGTTGGTACACGGCCCTCGAGTACAAACAATAGATCACGGGACTTGCCCTAATTTCAATGTCACGCGTACCCGAAGGGACCAACGGTGTGTCCGGTGCCCTGTAAAAACAGTCATGGTCGTCTATCCAAGCACGACCCCGTCCCGGGAAAGACCTCAAGTCTTCCTGTCACTAGTAATGCGGGCACCATGCTAGTATCGACCTAACTAATCAATAAAGCCCCGTCCCATAAGGGGTAGTGTGGTTGCACTTGTTTGGTTGGGACGGTAGTCACACATAAATCTAATCCATTATTTCACCCATGCACAAGATTTTACCGGCGCATCACTTCTTTCTCAAGTGATGACCTAACTCAACATCACCCTCGGGCATTAGGGGCACCCGATGGTTCATGCAAAGATTTCTACCACAAAGGTTCATATCACACATGCATCACTAAGCATCATTACTAATTATTTGCATGTCATCTAGCACATAGCAAGATCAAGAGCAAGGCATGCATCATGTGGTGGTTCAACTAGGTCACCACCGTAACTCTACCATCATGCATCGGAAACAAACGGGTTCCAAAGAACAAGGGTATCATGGTCAAAGGGCTGCTTGCCTGGATTGGCTTGGTCTTCAAAGTCTTCAAATCCTTCTCCTTCTCCTTCTTCAGCAACTTTATCAAATACGGGATCTAATCGTCGCAAAATAACAACGGAAAAATAAGACCACAATGAAAACAGAAAAATCAAAGTGCTCAGAAAAATGTCAACTTATTTTTGTTAAATACTAGAGGGAAAACTAACATGGAGAAAATTCCTAGTTGGAGTTTTGGAGTGACAGATTGGAATCTAAGGATTTTAGAACATGAGTTTTATTGCTCAAATTTGAATTTAAATTTGAAAAGAACAGAAAAGTTTCATGGATATGTGTGAAAGTGACACCATTAAATAGGTTGGAATATTACAAGAAATTAGGAGTTGGAATTATTTCATTTGGACTAATATTCATTTCTGTAAAATTAATTGAATTAATCACAGAAAGAATAAAAAGAAATGGCCCTGTGCCACTGGGCCAGAGTGGCCACAGTGCACGGCCCAGGGCATCCAGCCCAGCCGCTCGGGCGCCAGCGCGTGCACGTCAGGGTTTTAAACCTGACGGGCGGGGCCTAGTGGTCAGCGGTATCGAGGGGAGAGAGGGAGCGGTGAGGATGACACGCGGGGCCCGCCTGTCATCTTCAACCTCTCGGCCACGGCGACGGCGAGCTCACCGGCGTCGATTCCGGCCACGGCGAAGCCAACGGAGGGCAGGGATGGGTTCAGCGACGAGTCGCGGAGGTAGTGGTGGTCGTGCGGCTCGCCGGGGAGGTCGGGTTCGTCGGCGGCGAGGTGGGACAGCGGAGGGTCGTCGGGAAGCTGCTGGCTAGCTCGTTTCCGGCAGCTGCAAAAGGGGAAAATGGAGGGAAACGCATCAGTGGTGCATGGTGGTTCCAAATCGAGTAAAAGGAAGGGCGGAGGAGGCCTGTACCCCGAGATCTCCGGCTGCCCGACGCGGCGGAGCTCCAGTCGATCCCGAGCACAGGGGCTTTCTGGGGAGGAGTGAGTGGTGCGGGAGTGTTGCTGGGGGTGTGTTGAGGCTGCTGGTGCCATTGGAGAGGCCGGGGCACGCTTATATAGCCGCGCCCACGGTCCACCGTGGACTCGTGCGCCGACGAGGTTGCAGGCGAGGCCAGAGGCTGTTCTGGTGCCTGTGATCGAGCCGGGGAGGATCGTGGACGTGTTCCACGCCTAGTTGATGGGAGAGGGGGAGCGGGGGAGCTTCCAGACAACGCGCGCGTGTGAAGCCGAGGAGTGGAGGCTGCGGGCGGCCAGTGCGCGTGTGGAGGCAGCCACTGGAGGGTAGAGGAGGAGGGGGACATCACCGGTGGAGGTTGCGGACTTCGAGGGGCGTTGGGAGGCGCGAGGGGAGAGCTCGAGGCTGTCGGCTGCGCTGGATTGGGCGAAGCTACAGTGCGGTGGCGCACTGTAGCGTGCTCTGGAGCGCCCTTATCGCATGCCATGGCATGCCATTGGCCCTCTGGACGCGTCCACCGTGTCCGGGGGGGGGTCCAGGGTGATGCAAGCACTACAGATGAGGCTTTGGATGCTCTCGAGATGCTGTGAGAGAGAAGAGGAGCTGGTGACTTGGTAGAAAATGGCTATCCAGCAGGGTGAACTAGGGTTTTTAGCCCTCAATCATGGAGCTGGAGACATGGGAGAGTTACTGGAGGTAGCTAGTAACCAGATGAAGTTGTGGTAAAAGTTGAGGCCAAGGTAAATAGTAAAAGTGATCAAGATGGTAGTTTTGGTAAAATAGCAGAAGGTGTTTGATCAGTGTTTGGTCAAGCAAATGATCTTCACTTGCCATGACACTTAACAGGATTGAATGTTATAAGAAAATAGGGTGTTTCACCAATTTTGGGCTCATTTGAAGAAACTAGCCAATGTAACTTTGGTGAACCCTAGAAATCAACAGAAATGGCTTCATCTTGTTTGAGTCAAGCTAATCATCTCCCCTTGATGCACCACTTGGTGTAGTTTCATCATTTGGGGTATTGATCATGCCCACAAAGTTTGAAGCTCCAGGTAAAAAGTTGGTAATGTAAAGTTGTTCAAATTTGCATTTGAACAGAAAGGGTTTTGGGGTGTTCTGATCAAGTTTCTCTACTCCAAATATTATGCCATTTGGTCTAGATGCCTTATTAGGCCATTCTAGCATGTGCACCAAATTTGAGAGCATTTGGACAAGTTTGGCAATGTAGAATTGCTCAAACTTCAAATACGGACAGAATGGTTATGAAGGGTTTTGAGGATGTTTTCTTGCTTCCCAAGGCATGGGACTTGGCAAGATCATCATATATGTCATAAGTGACATAATAGAATTTCCCTGGAATTTTTGGAGAATATTTCCTTTGTAAATATTTCAAAAGCTTGAAATATCCAGAAAGGGTTTTAGAGGGATTAGCCCATTATTTTGAACATGACCAAGTGTTGAAACTCTTATATATGGACAATATATGTCCTATGAGTCTCCCTGAATTTTGGCAAATATTTTTGAAATACTTAAATAATTTTGCCCTATTAAAGACCATTTCTGGCCTTAAGATAAAGCTTTTAAATAAAATAGGAAAATAACCATTAAAATTATACTTTTGTGGTTTCTGGGAGTCCTATGACTACTAGGTCTCAAATGTACCTTTTGAAATAATTTTCTCTCCCTAAATCAAGCACTTGAAGTGCAAAATCTCATTTCAGGGGTTTTTGGAAAACTAAATTTATAAATACATTTTGGCCAAATTAATTTTGTAAGAAAATACTATACTGTTATATAACACTTGGCATGATCATTGGGCAGAAGTTTTGGGTATGGAGATGAATTCTACAAGAGGTAATAGTTGACTTTAATAAGCACATGAAAAGCATATGAAGAAAAGCTTAATTCCAAATAAAAGCCAAATGATGCCAAAAAAAATGTTGGTCCAAATTTTCATGCTTCATTGATGCAAATAACATGTTACAAAATGCAGGGTGTGACACTGTATTTACAAGAAAGTGACTGGGAGCACTACAAAATTTCTGATAAGTATATGTGAATGACATATTGTTGATCGGAAATGACATAGAATTTTCTGGAAAGCATACATGATTATTTACAAGGAGTTTTTCAATAAAAGAGCTTGATGAAGCTACTTACATATTGGGCACCAAGATCTATAGAGATAGATCATGATGCTTGATAAGAATTTTGATTAATACATACATTGATAAGATTTAGAAGTAGTTCAAAATGGATGAGTGAAAGAAGGAGTTCTTTCCTGATTTGTAAGGTGTGAAGTTGAGTAAGACTCAAAGCCCGACCACGGCAGAAGACAAAGAGATAATGAAAGTCATTCCCTATGCTTCAGCCATATGTTCTATGAAGTATACCATGCCATGTACCAGACCTATTGTGTACCTTGCCATGAATTTGGCAAGGGGGTACGATAGTGATCGAGGAATGGATCGCTAGACAACGGTCAAAAATTACCCTTAGTAATTGGAGGACTAAGGAATTGTTTCTCAATTATGGAGGTGATAAAGAGTTCATCGTCAAGAGTTACACCGATGCAAGCTTTGACCCTAATCCAAATGAATCTAAGTATCAATCTGCATGCATATTGAAAGTGGGAGAAATTGGGTAGAGTAGCTCCATGCAGAGCATTGTAGACATAGAAATTTGCGAAGTACATACGGATCTGAATGTGACAGACCCATTGACTAAACTTCTCTCACAAAGCAAAACATGATCAAACCTTAGTACTCTTTGGGTGTTAATCACATGGCGATGTGAACTAGATTATTGACTCTAGTAAACTCTTTGGATGTTGGTCACATGGCGATGTTAACTATGGGTGTTAATCACATGACGATGTGAACTATCAGTGTTAAATCACATGGCGATGTGAATTAGATTATTGACTCGAGTGCAAGTGGGAGACTGATGGAAATATGCGCTAGAGGCAATAATAAAGTTGTTATTTTATATTTCCTTATATCATGATAAATGTTTATTATTCATGCTAAAATTGTATTAATCAGAAACTTAATACATGTGTGGATACATAGACAAAACATCATGTCCCTGGTAAGCCTCTACTAGACTAGCTCGTTAATCAAAGATGGTTAAGTTTCCTAACCATAGACATGTGTTATCATTTGATGAATGGGATCACATCATTAGGAGAATGATGTGATGGACAAGACCCATCCGCTAGCTTAGCACTATGATCGTTTAGTTTTATTGCTATTGCTTTCATCATTACTTATACATGTTCCTCTAACTATGAGATTATGCCCGAATACCGGAGGAACACCTTGTGTGCTATCAAACGTCACTACGTAACTGGGTGATTATAAAGATGCTCTACAGGTGTCTCCGAAGGTGTTTGTTAAGTTGGCATAGATCAAGAATAGGATTAGTCACTACGAGTGTCAGACAGGTATCTCTCGGCCCTCTCGGTAATACGCATCATAATAAGCCTTGCAAGCAAATGACTAATGAGTTAGTCACGAGATGACGTATTACGAAATGAGTAAATAGACTTGCCGGTAACGAGATTGAACTAGGTATGATGATATCGACGATCGAATCTCAAGCAAGTAACATACCGATGACAAAGGGAACAACGTAAGTTGTTATGCGTTTCGACCGATAAAGATCTTCATAGAATATGTAGGAGCCAATATGGGCATCCAGGTTTCGCTATTGGTTATTGACCATAGAGATGTCTCGGTCATGTCTACATAGTTCTCGAACCCATAGGGTCCGCACGCTTAAGGTTCGTTGATGATATAGTATTATATGAGTTATGTATGATGGTGATCGAATGTTGTTCGGAGTCCCGGATGAAATCACGGACATGACGAGGAGCTGCGGAATGGTCCAGAGGTGAAGATTGATATATAGGATGATACGGTTAGGCCAAGGGGTCAGGCCCACAAGGCATTAAGTCGATGCAAAAGCAGTTTTGCAGAGGCCAGGGGGACAAACGCCGGAGACCCTGGCGTGTGATGTCGTCTGTGCCAGACGCCAAGGATTATGGCGTTTGGTCTTGGAGTCCGAGTGAGATTCCTGCCTTTGGGGAAAAATCGACTTTGTGGAGGCTTTTGCTCCAAGTTACGACCCCATGGCTCAACATATAAATAGAGGGGCAGGGCTTGATGGAGTCCTGTATTCAGGGGTCCTCACGCATCTAGGTCAATGAAGCTGGGCCGCATTGGTGGGCCGAACAAAGAAGAAGCAGAAGACCTTCCCCCGTATTCGGTCACAACTCCTATGTACGTAGAAAGGCAGGTTTTGAGTCCGGATGTGTCAATTACTTCCTCCCCAAGCCACCCTTGTAACCCTAGGTCTCCTCAGGCGTGTATATAAGCCGAGGGGTTTAGTTTGTAGAGGGATCATCATCATTACAATATCCCCATTGGCTAGAGTTAGGGTTTAGCCATTACGACCTCGTGGTAGATCAACTCTTATACACGTATTCATCCATATTAATATAGCAGGAAGTAGGGTTTTACCTCGATCGAGAGGGCCTGAACCTGGGTAAACATCATGCCCCTTCCTCCTGTTACCATCGATCTTCAGACGCACAACTTGGGCCCCTACCCGAGATCTGCCGGTTTTGACACTGACAATGGTGCTTTCATTGAGAGCTCCGTTGTGCGCTCGCAATGAGTGATCGATGGCATGCCTCGTCATCAACGAAGAGATCACCCCCGGAAACAACTTGTCTATCGGCCAGGTTCTCTAGCTCGGCGGGTTCACCATATGCGCCCGCATGGCCTTGGGGCCGGCCGCACCCCATGCGGCCGTCGGGCATCACCTTTACGCCGATTCCAGCTATTCCAATGACGAGACTTTGGCAGAACTCTCGCCCTTAAACGAGTTGCTGGATCGCATCGCCGCCCTAGGGCTCTCATCTCCAGGAGATCAGATCGGACTTAAATCGTGCCATGATGAGATCGACCCTTCTTCGATTACTCATCTAGTAGCAGCAGTCGAGGACGAAGCCATAGAGACTTAGTCTCACCAGACGGAGACCGCCATAGTCCGGATCTCCGAACCCATCGAGCCGAACACCTCCTTATCAGGAGACGAACTATGTTCCTTGAGCTCTGGGACCGACGCCGGACCCGAAGGGCAATTAGACCCCATCAAGTCCGGACTGTCACCAACAGAGGTTGTTAAAACCCCGAATATCACTCTGGGTCGGGATTTAAAATTGCCAACACCCACCCACCCTGGGAAAAACTCTTCAAGTAAATCCGGAATCCCAGACATAGATGATCTCATGAACAGACAACAGCACCCCAGGGAAACGGTCAACCACTTTTGGGCCAGATTCTTACTTGTTAGAAATAAGATCAGGGACTGCTGCGATGACAAAGCGGTCTCTTTATTTCACTGCAATTGCACGCACGAGGGAGTCTTGAACGCCCTCAACTGATGTCGTGTTCTGAGTTTCACAGAATTATCACAGTTAGTACGAAAGTACTGCGCAATGGAAAATACTTGGAAAGCCCAGAATACACCTCTGGAACGGTCCATCTCCGGACAATACGTTACCAAAGCTAAACGAACTTACCCTACATGGTCAGCCAATAGCATTCCTATTGGCAAGAAGAACAAGCCTAACTCAAGGCACATGTCCGTACTGGACAAACTACTGGATACACCCTGCCAAATACACGCAACCCCGGATAATGTCCCAAACCGTCGCCTTAGAGCATGCTGGGTACTTCGGCAGGTAGCAAAAAGCGGTATGGCACTTCTTGCAACTACCGCACCAAGGGAGAATGACACCGATGTCTTCACTGTCTTTGAGACGTTCTCCTCAAATAACCGTCGCAAGAGAGCAAAACGCGAACTTGCCGATTTACCAAATTAGCTCTGCAAGCCCATGGAGCGACACGACAATCAGTTTTTCTGCCGAAGATGCACCCCTAGTCCGACCGGTCCGAGCATCAGCAACTCTTGTACTGGAGCCAATAGTAGATGGCTTTCGCCTCACTAAAGTACTTATGGACGGAGGAAGCGGACTAAACCTCATATATGAGGAAACGCTTGCAAAAATGCAGGTTGAAAAATCCCGCATTGAGCACACCAACACAACCTTTAGGGGAATTATACCAAGCCGCGAGGCCAAGTGTTCGGGAAGCATTAAGCTCGATGTAGTGTTCGGCTCACCCGACAACTACAGATTGGAGGAACTACTCTTTCACATTGTGCCCTTTCATAGAGGATACCACACCCTTCTAGGACGGGACATTTGCTAACGCTTTCAAGCTATACCCGATTACACGTACATGAAGCTTAAAATGCCAGGGCCCAATGGGGTGGTCAAATAATAAATGATCCGGATAGAGCACTCCGCGCTGAAAACAAAACGACATCCTTAGCCTTAGAGGCATTATCCGAAGCTCTCGCGGCTGAAGAATTAACTACCCTACGATCAAAGGTGGATGCCGACGACGTCATCCTCGCCAAAAGATCAAAGTCTACCTCCTTCAAACCCGCTGACGAAATCATCAAATTTCAAGTGCACCCAACAGACCCTAATAAAACAGCATCCATCGAGGCACAACTGGATCCGGTGGTAGACAGCGCGTTACGCGCCTTCCTTAGGGAAAATTGGGATATATTCTCCTGGCACCCGTCGGATATGCCAGGAATCCCACGTAGGCTGTCTGAACACAGCCTCAATATTATAAAAGGGTTCAAACCAGTCAAGCAGTCACTGCGACGATTTTCTGAACCCAAAAGACAAGCAATGGGAGAAGAGTTAGCCAAACTATTGGAAGCCGGATTCCTCAAAGAAATCAAACATCCGGACTGGCTAGCCAACCTAGTCATGGTACCAAAGAAGGATAAATCCTGGTGCCTCTGTGTCGATTTCACAGACTTGAATAAGGCTTTCCCAAAGGATCCCTTCCCCTTGCCCCGCATTGACCAAATTATCGATGCAACGGCCGGACATGACTCGCTGTGCTTCCTTGATGCTTACTCATGATACCATCAGATAAAGATCAAAGAATCCGATTAGGACGCAACGACATTCATTACACCATATGAACCTTTTGTTTCAACACTATGCCTCTTGGACTCAAAAACATTGGCGCCACATATCAACGCAAGATTCAAACATGCTTAGAAAAACAAATTGGCAAAACAGTGGAGGCATACGTTGACGACGTAGAAGTAAAGACCAAACACGTCGAAACCTTGGTGGATGATCTCCGCCTTACGTTCGCCAACCTCTAAGAATATGACATCAGGCTCAATTCGGAAAAATGTGTCTTTGGTGTTCCAGCCGGAAAGCTATTAGGGTTCATTGTATGCCATAGAGGAGTCAAAGTTAACCCAGCTAAAATCCGGGCCCTGTCAGAACTCAAAATACCAATTGATCTCAAGCAAGTGCAAAAACTAGCAGGCTGGGTAGTGGCTTTAAGCCGCTTCATCTCTAGGTTAGGAGAAAAAGCATTGCCACTTTACAGATTGCTATGACGCACTGACAATTTCAAATGGACAAATGCGGCCACAGACGGATTATAAGAAATAAAAGCTTTACTAGCAAGCAACCCAATCCTAGCCGCCCCTGGTGTTGGCGAACCAATGCTCTCACTCGAATTAGTTTTTTAACTTAGGCGAGAACGGGCTCGCGGGTAAGCCCCTGACTGGTAGGGATGCTCTCACTCAGAGTAGTTTTTTAACTTAGGGGAGAACGGGTTCGCGGATAAGCCCCCGAGAGGGAGGGATGCTCCCACTCGGAGTAGTTTTTTAACTTAGGCGAGAATGGGCTCGCGGCTAAGCCCCCGAGTGGGAGGGATGCTCTCACTCGGAGTAGTTTTTAACTTAGGTGAGAACGGGCTGGCGGCTAAGTCCCCGAGTGCGAGGAATGCTCTCACTCGGAGTAGTTTTTTAACTTAGGCGAGAACGAGCTCGCGGCTAAGCCCCCGAGTGGTAGGGATGCTCTCACTCG